>QANU01075693.1:37357-51395 GCA_003254905.1 Nissolia schottii | reverse complement strand
TTGACACTAGTATGACGGAATAACCTCACACCCTCAGTATAGGCCGACACTGTCCTGACCTCACTGCGGTGGGCTTCCACCTGCCGTGTGCCCCTACGAACCCCTTGACAGTGGGCTGGTATTGTACCCCCACCTAAGCTTGCCCCCGTACGACAATGCATAGGCGTGGTAACCACACACCTCTAGGTATGCCATCTCGACACCACCTGTGGCGGGCTTCCATCTTCAGTATGTCTATCCGACCTACTGAAATGGGCTTGTTATCTGGCTCTCGTATGTTAGCCCTTTTCAGCATGTGGCATTTAGCCATATTTTCAGCAGCATAGGGCATTGGCCCTTATTCAACAGCATTGGGCATTGGCCTGTATTCAGCAGCATTAATGGTACCTGCAGCATGGCATGCAAGTTTCCCTATGGTTCATTTCAGCATAACTACTTATCTCAGAGTTTCTTATCATGTCTTTAACTACATACTCATCATCAGGCCATCAATCAGCAATGCATACATTTACTACCATAGTGCATGGGGGATCTGGGGATCTCTTACGCGCTCTGTGGCTGCGTCCTACTTAGTCCTTTGCACCTTTGTAGTCGTGGCCTCGGACTACAACCTCTTTTTGCCACTATTGTATCGAACCGGCAGCGCTCTTTACCGGTGTGGTAGCTAACCACGTAAGGCTCATAGGAGGTAAACATTGAATACAATTAGTGCAACCATCCCCTGTGGAATGGCGAGGGATCAGACTTATGAATGATCAGGCGTGGACACGCTTAGATCGGCCATATGACTCGATCTGGTTTCATTTTCCTCTTTTAGTGGGGTCCCTTAGTTATCGTATCGTTCGTACAGGTCTATGCCTGCTTTACATGTGTGGGCCTATGCCCGTTGTACATACTGTTATCAGGTCTCTTTACCTGCATTGCTCGTAACCAATTCGTCTTGCCAAATTGGCGAGGGGCATGTCTGTGAGACTTTGCCAAGAGAATAGGGGTTTCCTAATCATATAACTACTGACTCTGGCTAAGGCCATCCGAATCCATGGTGATTCGTTGCCTCTGCTCTGCTCTTATTCCCTAGGGTTCAATTATGGTCTTCGTTAAATTTTAGCGTGAACTTCTAATTGTCTAAAGTCGTCCTAACTCTTACGACGACTCTTCCTCATGGTGCATGCTTAAATGCGTAGATATGGCCTAACCTTACTCATTGGACCCCTTAGAAACATTAAACTCCCAACTCTGCCAGGTTTCATTCGAATGCTAGCTGTGGTATTCGAATGAAATCCCTCGGAGTCCTTTCATTCGATTGGAATAGGCTTTCATTCGATTGCATTCCCTCGGCATTCTTTCATTCGAATACGAGGGGATTCATTCGATTGAATTCCTGAAAACTCGCCTCATTCGACTGCTGAGGAACTCATTCGAAGGAAAGCTCATTTTGGGCTTTCATTCAACTGAATTCCTGTAGTATTCGAATGCTAGCTGGAAAAATCGCCTCCCGAGACTCCAGTTCTCATTTTTCCACTGTTTCTAGGGTTCCAAGTAGTATAGTTATGCGTCTCATTTGTCAAAATTACCAAAAACCCCTTTTGACCCTGATTTACCCAAAAATACTACTTAACATTTTTACAGTCAGATATTCAAGATAACACATAAACAGTCAAATAATTAACCACATAGACAGTGGGCCAAGAGTTACCCACTTCCTACGCGGAATTGACGTTAGTAGGTGGAAGGTGGAGAAAATCCTTGTTGCAATGGTATGCTCCAAGAAATTTTTGGAAGTCCAGTAGCGCTCTCGCGATGTGCTCGAACGGTACTGGAAAAGTGAAAACTTTGAAGGAAAGCAGCAGAGTTCTAAAACTCCTCTCCGTTTGCAATCAGGGGGCATTTATAGCCGTGGCCCCCTGTTGCCTATTATTATTAATTTAATTATTAATTAATTATTATTATATTATTATTCTATTATAGTTATTTTAATTATTCCCACTCTGGTCCTATTTTAGTCACATTTGATCACTCCGGTCCCACCCACGGTCTTTAGAAAAATATGGTAAATATGTATCTATAATATGCGAATTTTTTCCGTCAAGATGACGCGTTGAAACAAGCTATCGGGGAACTTGTTTCCGCCCGTTATCCCTTCGCAGATCACTTTGGTTCCCGCCCGAGTTCCCGTTTGCACCCAAAATTAAGCACGGCCTTGCGGGGCTTAGCGGGGTCACAACCTCCTAATTTCCTCCCAATTTAAGGAGAACAGATCTCCTAAATAAATTCTCTCTAACCCAAATTTGGGTTACTTTGTACTTTTTACCTAAGCCAGAGTCATAAGTCGTGCCTAAGGCCTTCCTAAGGAAAGTCGGGATGTTACATTCTACCCCCTTAGAAAAATTTCGTCCTCGAAATTTAAGCATAGGTGGAACCCGTACCTTCATAATAGCTCAGGGTAAGCTTTCCGCATCTCCTCCTCCAGTTCCCACGTCTGTTCTTCGAATTCTCCATTTGCCCATATTACCCGCACCATGGGAATCTCCTTATTCCGTGTCTAACGAGTCTTGCGGTCGATAATTTTCTGAGGAGTAAGAGCTAAAGCTAGATCTTCTCTTAGTTGTACTTGTTCTGGCTGCAGTACATGGTCTGGGGAGGCGTAGTACTTCCGTAGTTGGGAAACGTGAAAGACATCGTGGATGTTGGCCAAGTTTGGCGGGAGAGCTATCCTGTAGGCCACTGGCCCTACGCACTTCAGGATCTGAAAGGGACCCATAAATCGGGGGCTCAACTTCTTGACTTTCAAGGATCTACCAATCCCAGTTGCTGGCGTGACCTTCAGAAAAACGTGATCTCCTTCTTGAAACTCTAATTGTCTCCGGCGGTTATCCGCGTAACTCTTCTGCCAGATCTGTGCCGTAACCATCCTTTGGCGCACCAGTTTTATCATATCTTCTGCCTCTTGCTTTTCTTCTGGAGTCAGCCTTTGGTATTGCCTGCTATCATTCCAACAAAGCAGCGACTGGCATTTCTGGCCGTAGAGGGCCTCGAAAGGGGCCATGCCTATACTGGCCTGGTAACTATTATTATAAGAGAACTGTACAAGGGGCATCAGTTCTTCCCAATTTTTGGGGGTATCTAATGCACATGCCCGCAGCATATCTTCCAGAGTCTGGATGGTTCTCTCTGACTGGTCGTCTGTCTGAGGATGATACGCCGAACTCAAATGCAATTGCGATCCTTGCGCTCTTTGAAAGGCTGTCTAGAACCAAGAGGTAAACCTGGGACCCCTATCCGAAATAATAGAAGAGGGGATTCCGTGTAACCGTACCACCTCCTTCAGATATACCTGCACTAACTTCTCCATCGAGTAATTCATTTTGACAGGGATAAAATGAGCAGATTTAGTCAGCCTGTCTACAATTACCCATACTGCATCCATTCCCGTTTGGGTACGTGGTAGTCCGGTGACAAAGTCCATCGCGATCCCACTCCATTTCCACTCTGGAATCTCCGGAGGATTCAGTAACCCGGGTGGCTTCTGATGCTCAATCCTCACTTTCTGGCAAACCAAGCATTTCTGTACCCAGTCCTCTACATCCCCCTTTAACCCTGGCCACCAAAACATCTTCCGCAGGCCGTGGTACATCTTGGTAGTCCCTGGGTGTATCGTAAACTGGCTTTTATGCCCTTCTCTTAAGATACCCTCTCGCAGACTGCCCTCTCTAGGCACACAGATGCGCTGGCGGAACCGTAACATCCCTTCTAGGTCAGTGGTCACCTCCTTGATCTTTCCTGCTGCTACAGCCTTGCGAAACTGGCTCCACGAATTTTCCTGGCACACCTCTTGAGCCTCCCTGATTCGTTGCTTAAAATCACTTGTGATTTGCAAAGGACATAATATTAGACGATCTATACGACGGGTGACGGTTAGGTCGAGATCACGGAACTCCTCAAGTAATTGTGTCTCCCGTATCATTAGATGGGCCATATGCAACGACTTCTGACTTAAGGCGTCAGCTACCACCTTGGCCTTTCCTGGGTGATAATTCAGCCCGAAGTCATAATCCTTCAAGAACTCGGTCAACCTCCTCTGTCTCATATTAAGCTCTCTCTGATCAAAAAGATACCTCAAACTTTTATGATCGGAAAACACCTCGAACCGAACTCCGTACAAGTAATGCCTCCAAATCTTTAGCGCAAAAACTACTGCGGCTAGTTCCAAATCATGCGTGGGGTAGTTGATCTCATGGGGCCTTAATTGTCTCGAAGCATAGGCGATTACCTGCCGTTGCTGCATCAACACGCATCCTAATCCTGCTTTTGATACGTCGCAATATACTTCAAAAGGCAATTGGGGATCGGGTAATATCAAGACCGGAGCCGTGCTCAACTTTTCCTTCAGCTCCGTGAAGCTCCGTTCACATTCGGGTGACCATGTTAATTTGACTCCTTTACGCGTCAACTTCGTCAGTGGCATTGCCATTTGGGAGAATCCCTCGATGAATCGCCGGTAGTACCCTGCGAAACCGAGAAAACTTCGGATCTCCGTAACTGATGTAGGTCTCTCCCAAGTCCTTACTGCCTCTACTTTGCTGGGATCCACTGCAACACCTCGTTCCGATACTACGTGCCCTAGGAATTGCACTTCCTTTTCCCAGAACTCGCATTTAAATAGCTTAGCATACAGCTTCTTTGCCCTCAAGATTCCCAATACAGTCCTCAAGTGCTGGGCATGCTCCTCCTCATCCCTTGAGTACACCAAAATGTCATCTATGAAGACAATCACACAATCGTCTAAATAGGCATGGAAAATGTGGTTCATATAATCCATAAAAATGGCAGGGGCATTGATCAGCCCAAATGACATCACAGTAAATTCGTAATGTCCATAATGGGACCTGAATGTCGTCTTGGCAATATCCTCCTCGTGTACCCGTATCTGATGATATCCCGACCTCAGGTCGATCCTTGAAAATACCCTAGCTCCTTCAACTGATCCAAGAGGTCGTCTATCCTTGGCAGTGGGTACTTGTTTTTAATCGTCACCTTGTTGAGTTGCCTATAGTCAATACAAAGCCTCATAGTGCCGTCCTTTTTCTTGACGAACAACACCGGGGCTCCCCACGGTGATGCACTCGGCCTAATGAATCCTTTTTCCATCAACTCCTCTAACTACTTCTTTAACTCTTGCAGTTCTAGCGGGGATATATGATAGGGGGTAATGGAAATGGGCCCGGCTCCTGGGATCAAGTCAATAGAGAACTCTACTTCCCGCTTGGGAGGGAACTCTGGAATATCCTCGGGGAAAACGTCAGGGTACTCACATACTACTGGAATCGCCTCAATTCTTCGATCCATCGCCTTCACTTCCGAGGATCCTAGAAATACACACCCTTGGTCCTCCAACCAGTAACAGTACTGATAAGTGCCCAAATTACACAAATTTGCTTTATCAAAAAGGCACTTATCTGTTATGTTTTTCAATAATTATCTAACGAATTCCCCTTATTTTGTAGGATTTCTAATAGATTTTGGTAGATGGATGCAAGCATAATTTATGAGGAATAATCCCATGAATAATGGAAGAAAATGGCAGAATTGGAAAAGAGCTTAACAAGAAGATTCTGGACGAGGCACCGCTCAGCGAGGAACAAGGTATCGCTCAGCGCTAAAGGACAAACCGCTCAGCGGAAGAACACTTATCGCTCAGCGAAAGTACGTCGGCAAGCAACTTGCCCCGGCGCAATAAATGCGCCAGCTGGAGCCAGCCTGGCGCCGCCATCCACGTCAGCCGCCGCCCTGCAAAAGCTGCCGAGCATTTAATGAAGACACGTAAAAGTACAATCACTCAGCGATAGTGCGCCGCCGCCCAGCGATTCAGAGCTTATCGCTCAGCGATGGTACTAAAACCGCTGAGCGATGGATCCCAAATTTTGCCTATAAATAGGGAGGCCGAGACCACTTCGAAATAATCTCTTCTTCCCCCTCTAAACACCATTCTTCTTCATTTATTTTGCATTTTTAAAGCTTAGTTTAGTTTAGGATAGGTTAGGAGCAAAGACGAGGCTTGTGAAGGAGCCGGAGATCGAGGAAGCTAGGCGAAGCCATGGCCATGATAGCGTAAGCACGTGTCATGGTAAGTGCCTAAACCTTGCCTCCGAGATTCTCTTGTAAGATGGGTTCCTAACCCTCTTTTTGTTGGGATTTTAATCATTATTGTAGTTTGCTTGTATCCATGTAACTATTACATATGAATTTATCTTTTTCTTATGATTTGCTTGAATGATTTCATGCCTAATGCTAGTTTTGTTTAGTGTTTTGATTCTTAATTTGGGACTTATTTACATGAACGAAAGTTGTGTTAATTAGGTCATAACCAAATTAAAATCAATAATGCTATGCTTAACTAGAACCTAGACTTGAACGTTGTGAACGAAAGTTACAATCATTAGAGTCTGACCTAAATCATTTCATCTAACCTTGTTGCCGTAACTGGAATAAAGGTTAGCTGTTTTAACATCTGGATTAATGCTAGCGTACCTTGTTAAGCTAGTGTGTGAAAGTGACAGTTTAATAAGGGAAACCTGTGATCTTGTCATGCGCGAAAGTGATGACAAGTTAAGAACTGATGGCGGGCAATTAAACTATAGTTCTATGTAATAAGTAACTGGATGCATGAAACTATAATGTGATTGAAATTCCCAACAAGCTCCGGAACTACCTCTGATTTGATTCCTATTTACTTTTTATGTCATTTATTTACTTATTTATTTAACTATCAAATTATCAAATCCTTCACTTTATTATTTAATTAAATGAACTCAAGAATGGTATTTTACAACTCCCTGTGGGATCGACCATATCCTATACTGCAATTGGATTCCTTTTGGAATCTGAAAGCCGTAAAGTAGGTATGTATATATAAATTTAATTTGAGCGACAAAAGTGCATAGAAGCTTTCAACGAGATTGGCATGGTTGTGACAAAACCAAAGCCGTGTCAAGATCCGAGAAAGTGGTTAAAAAGGCTTTCATCAAGTACATGGTCGGCAGTTCGTCGTCCCACTTTGTCAAACTTGCGACTCCCGAAGGAAGAATCACCAATTTATTGGCGCAATCCAGCACCACCCCGTTTGTCTTTAACCAGTCCATCCCTAGTATAATATCTAATCCGACTAGGGGAAGGCTGGCCGAAACGGACACCTAAGGCACACCTGACAGATGGCGCAGTAGGCGTTGACACGGACAAAGTGTATGGTAGCATCGTAGGAGATAATTGTAGCTCCTTCACACTGCCATGAGAGATAAAGGAGTGCGAGGCTCCAGAGTCATATAACACAGTCAATGATTTCCCATTGATAGAACACGTACCTAAAATTAGCCCTTCCTCTTGCTGGGCCTTCTCGGCTGCCATGGTGAAAACGCGGCCCTGGCGTTGGGGTGTGGGCAGCGATACTCTGCATTGCCTGGCGAAATGCCCGCTTTGGCTGCACCTATAACATACGTTCTGTCCTCCCAAACACTCGCCTGCATGGGGCTTGTTACACTTTGGGCAAGCCGGCCTGGCCTCTGGCGGTTTCTGGTTCGCTTCTCCCTACGGTCGAGGTCGTGACGCTGGTGGCCCAGTCCCGGGCTGATTCTGCGACCTCCCTATCCCTTGCGACGGTTTCTGAGAATACTGGCCCCTACCCTTCCCTAGGAATGGGGCATGAAACGACCTTTTCTTTCGGGGGTCCATCTGTGAGCTCCCTACCTCGGCAAACCTTCTCTTGTTGCGCTCGCTGCACACCTCTGCTAGGTCCCGGTTGGCCTCCTCCTGAGCCAAGCAGGTGTTTACTAGCGTAGCATAATCTCGCACACCTGAGCTTGCCAGGAACAATTTCAGCTCAGGCTTCAGGCCTCGGTGGTACTTGGCACACTTCCAGTTATCATCTGGGCAAAACCTACCCATTCGGGAGCAACGGCAAAGCTTCTCAAAGGCCGCTGTATATTCTGTAACGCTCATTGTCCTTTGCTTCAGCTCCAAGAACTCTACCTCCTTCCGATCTTGTAGCTCCCTGGGGAAATACTTATCCAGGAATGTCATCTTAAACTGCTCCCATGACACCTCTGCCCTTTCAAGTTCCACTGCCGGTCGGGTCATATCCCATCATTCGGCAACTGTCCCTTCCAGTTTCCACGAGGCGAACTTGATCTTCTGAGAGTCCGTACAGGGAACATCTTCAAAGACCTGCTCTATCTTCCTGACCCAGCCATGCACCAGATCTGGATCTATCAATCCCTCGAACACCGGCGGATTAGCCCGCATGAAGTCCTTGTACCGGAGAATTTCAACTTCTTGAGCAGTCGGGATCACGTTCCGCTGCGCAGTGGCGGCCGCAATCTGAGCTGTGGCCTCAGCTTGGGCCTGAGTAGCTTGCGCTACTTGCTGTAGTATCTCTGACAAATCCACAACAGCAGACTCTCGAGACGTGTTATCCCTTCTTGGAAGCATGTCTGAGTATCAGCACCTACAAAATCCTGAGTTGATCAGTCTCAAGAATAGCTAGTGCACATATAACCAGAACATACAACTTAGGAGGGTATACACTGTGCATCATGCTCGGAAGCATAGTGCAGCTCAGTCCTCAGGCTCACTCGGACCAAACTGCTCTGATACCAAATGAAACACCACTAGCCGATTTAGTACGCTCGAGCCGTACGAAATTCCCACTAGGTTGTTTACTTCATGGCCATTTCTTCCGTTTTCGAAAATAGTAATTTTAACAAAATAAGGACCCATTTTTTTTTTGTTAAGCATACAGTTTACAATATAAGAGCCGTGCGTGTAACAAAGTAATATAACAAACGATATACTGGATAAGTCGAGCTTCCAAATAGTGGATACATAGGCTACATACATCATGGGTCCTTTGCACATACCAATGCACATCATATACTACCTATATTACACAATCCATACACATGTAACGTAATACATTTATTTCCTTCCTCTAATATCTACTACACAGCCAGCTAGGTCTCCTTGCGCACGTCCTCCTCTGGTTCCACATCATCAACATAGTAAGACTCGTCTTCCATCCCTGGAGCCATAAATGAGTGGGAGTGAGAACGGTACGTCCTCAATGAGTAACATTTCAATCGTGGCTTTTGTTTTCTCGGTTATTCTCCAGGCCACTCAGAGTTTAGTCTAAGTGTACATGCAACTAACACCCTACTGATTATGGTCTTGGGCCTATACTCTACGCAGCTTTATCTACGTTACTAGGTGATTGGCTTTCTAATCTTGTTAGTACTTGGGCTTCGTGCTTTTTAACTGGACGTTTCTAGTAAAGACATACTATTCGTCTTGGGTCGTTCCTTTGACGATATACATTGCATGAACAGTTATACATAATGCTTAAGCAGATAAATCTACATACTCATCATCAGGCCATCAATCAGCAATGCATACATTTACTACCATAGTGCATGGGGATCTGGGGATCTCTTACGCGCTCTGTGGCTGCGTCCTACTTAGTCCTTCGCACTTTTGTAGCCGTGGCCTCGGACTACAACCTCTTTTTGCCACTATTGTATCGACCCGGCAGCGCTCTTTACCGGTGTGGTAGCTAACCACATAAGGCTCATAGGAGGTAAACATCGAATACAATTAGTGCAACCATCCCTTGTGGAATGGCGAGGGATCAGACCTATGAATGATCAGGCGTGGACGCGCTTAGATCAGCCCTATGACTCGATCCAGTTTCATTTTCCTCTTTTAGTGGGGCCCCTTAGTTATCATATCGTTCGTACAGGCCTATGCCTGCTTTACATGTGTGGGCCTATGCCCATTTTACATACCGTTATCAGGTTTCTTTACCTGTGTTGCTCGTAACCAATTCGTCTTGCCAAATTGGCGAGGGACGTGTCTGTGAGACTTTGCCAAGAGAATAGGGGTTTCCTAATCATATAACTACTGACTCTGGCTAAGGCTGTCCGAATCCATGGTGATCCGTCGCCTCTGCTCTGCTCTTATTCCCTAGGATTCAATTATGATCTTCGTTAAATTTTAGCGTGAACTTCTAATTGTCTAAAGTCGTCCTAACTCTTACGACGACCCTTCCTCATGGTGCATGCTTAAATGCATAGATATGGCCTAACCTTACTCATTGGACCCCTTAGAAACATTAAACTCCCAACTCTGCCAGGTTTCATTCGAATGCTAGTGATAAGTGCCCAAAATACACAATTTTCATCATTCAAAATGGCACTTATTCTCACATATTTTAAAGAATTATCTAATTAAATCTCTATGTTTTGTAGGTTTTAAATATATTTTGAAGAATGGATGCAAGCATAATTAATTGAAGAATAATCCCATGAAGAAGGGAAGAAAAAGGCAGAATGGGAAAAGAGCTTAAAAGAGAAGATTCTGGACGAAGCGTCGCTCAGCGAGGAACAAGTCACCGCTCAGCGCATAAGGAAGAATCGCTCAGCGATGGAACCTGTATCGCTGAGCGAAAGTACGTCGGCAGCCACTTGCGTCGGCGCATTTATTGCGCCAGCTGGAGCCAACTCAGATTGCGGCGCCGCCCTGACACGACTTGACCGCCGCCCTGCAAAAGCTGCCGGAGCAATTAATGAAGCGCGTGAAGAGATAAGGCGCTGAGCGATTAAGCGCCGCCGCCCAGCGATTCAGTGTTTATCGCTCAGTGACGGAACCAAAACCGCTGAGCGACAGACCCCAAATTTTGCCTATAAATAGAGGAGGCCGAGGCCACTCCGAATCCATCTCTCATCCCCCCTCCAAACACCATTCTTTCTCTATTTTGTTGTACTTTCAAAGTTAGTTTAGTTTAGGTTAGGTTAGGAACAAAGACGAGGCTTGTGAAGGAGCCGGAGATCGAGGAAGCTTGGCGAAGCCATGGCCATGATAGCGTGAGCACGTGTCATGGTAAGTGCCTAAACCTTGCCTCCGAGATTCTCTTGTAAGATGGGTTCCTAACCCTCTTTTTGTTGGGATTTTGATTACTATTGTAGTTTGCTTGTATCCATGTAACTATTACATATGAATCTATCTTTTTCTTATGATTTGCTTGAATGATTTCATGCCTAATGCTAGTTTTGTTTAGTGTTTTGATTCTTGATTTGGGACTTATTTACATGAACGAAAGTTATGCTAATTAGGTCATAACCAAATTAAAATCAATAATGCTATGCTTAACTAGAACCTAGACTTGAACGTTGTGAACGAAAGTTACAATCATTAGAGTCTGACCTAAATCATTTCATCTAACCTTGTTGCCGTAACTGGAATAAAGGTTAGCCGTTTTAACATCTGGATTAATGCTGGCGTACCTTGTTAAGCTAGTGTGCGAAAGTGACAGTTTAACAAGGGAAACCTGTGATCTTGTCATGCGCGAAAGTGATGACAAGTTAAGAACTGATGGCGGGCAATCAAACGATAGTTCTATGTAATAAGTAACTGGATGCATGAAACTATGATGTGATTAAAATTCCCAACAAGCTCCGGAACTACCTCTGATTTGTTTCCTATTTTATTTTCCTGTCTTTTATTTATTTAGTCTATTTAAATATAAATCAAATCACAAATCTTTCACCTCATTGTTTAATTAAATGAACTCAAGAATGGTATTTTTACAACTCCCTGTGGGATCGACCATACCCTATACTGCAATTGGATTCCTTTTGGAATCTGAAAGCCGTAAAGTAGGTATGTATATATAAATTTAATTTGAACGACAAAAGCGCATAGAAGCTTTCAACGAGCTTGGCATGGTTGTGACAAAACCAAAGCCGTGTCAAGATCCGAGAAAGTGGTTAAAAAGGCTTTCATCAAATTTGGCGCCGTTGTCGGGGAGTTGCGTCAAAAATACATCGCTTGAGTTTGGTTTAATTAAGCAATTGTGAATATTGTAGATAATTTCTTAGTTGTTATTATCTTGTTCTAATGTTTTTGGCTAGCGTGTTTTGTTCATAAGTCTATACCAGGTTTAACTTCGACCAAAACCGAAGACATAACTCGGAGAGGTAACAAACCTAGCCAAAAACAGGCGTCGAGCTAACGACGTTAAACAAGCGCTGACTGGGAGGCAACCCAGTGATTTGTGAGTTTTATTATTTTAGTACTTATTAATTTTAAAAGGTTAATTAATTTTAAGGTGTTTAAAATATTTTACAATATGGTGAAAAGAAATAAAAGGTTTTCTAAATCTTGTGATTATGTTTGGAATTTTAAAAAATGCTAATCCTTTTCAAATAAGCTAAATTTGAAGCATTTTTGATTTCTAAACCTAATGACAGATTTTAGAAACCTTTGAAGTAATTATTTGAGAAAGGTGTACATGAGCAAATTGATAAAGGATTCTTATTTGTGAAAAGAAATTATAAAGAAAAGAATCTTCCAAAAAAAAGCACCTTAAGATATTTTACTTTGAATCCATAAACATAGTGGGAATTTCTGTCCACAATAAGTAGGAACTTCTGTCCACTTAAGCGGGAAGTTCTGTCCGCAAGATTGTAGGAAATTCTGTCTACAACAAGGATTCAACATAAAAACATGATCTCTCTAACGTTACTAGGAAGAAAGGGAGTTTTCTTTGATTGTTTTTGCAGGCCGAAGAACAACCAAATGAATTCCTAATAACAACAAAAGAGAGCCACACTTCTAGAGGATGAAGAGCATGATTCCTAAGGAGGATGAGCCTCTATCTCCTCAAAACATTGAAGCAAGATGAAGTAGCTGAAACAAGACAAGAAGGAGGATACATGGAAGCTACTTCAAGACATTCACCATGAACAGGGAGCATTTTAATTTTTCTAGCACTTTAATTAATTAATTTCCTTATTAGTTTAATATATGCTTAAGACTTGTTTGTTTGATAACAAAGTAGTAGTTTATTTTACTTGGTTTGATGCATGAACATAAATATATCATGACTTGAAATTGTTTCATAATCCATCATAGACTTTGTGATTCATACATAGACACCATAAACATGTTCATATGCATATTTTACTTGTTTGCATAAGCATAACCTTGAAAATGTTTTTAAATCAAGGAAATAAACCTTAACCTTGTGAGGGAGTGAGCCAAACACTTAAGTGAGATAGAGAGAATCACCATTGTTTTTTATACAATTGAATTTGTTTGAGTCTCTAGTTTCGATGAATTGTATGGACATAATAGGAGATGATCAAGGCATTTTGTTCTTTAGAATTTAAACCCACTTGGCCAAATAAAGCCAACCTGTACTAGGAATATCCTTTGCCATCCTGTTTGGGCCTAACATGAGAAAATTTTTGTTTATAATCCCTAAGCCATAAATAGAAAAAACAATGTTATCCCTTAATTTCAAATTAAGAGAGCATTTAAAAGTAGGATTATGTGCAAAAATCTAAGTCAGGGGGAGATAAGGGTGAGCCAAAGTGGAAGAAACAAATGATGAAAAGAACAAAAGCAAGAAGTGAAAAAGAACACATTCTATCCCAAAACAAAAAGAAGAAAAAGAAAAAGGGATAGAAGACAAAAGAAAATCAAGGAGTGAAAAAGAAAATTATTGAAAAGAAAACAGGTGACAACAAGGGAGTTGGTTTTCATTGCTCTCTTAATTTGGAACATTTGCATATCTAGAAAAACCAATGTTCTTTGTAGCCTGGCCCTATTACAACCCTTTAAAGTCCTTTGTGATCCTTACATGACCATACTATGAATTAAATGATGAGACAGGTAACAAATTTAAATTGTTGTAATTCAATGGTGATATAGAGCGAAAACACTCACCCCAAATTGGCCCACTGGCCGGTGTGCAATAAAAGATGATTTCCTTGGTGGAAAAAAACATTGGATAGAGTGATTTGCTTATGCTATCCAAGTAATTTTGCATATGACTTGTTCAGGATATTCTATGATGTTCATGAAGTCTTAGGCTTAAACTGTTTGAAACACTTCAATTCATTGCATTAACCGATTGTTCATAAGCATTAATCTCTTGTCAAATGATTCTACTACCTCTTGTTTGAGGACAAACAAGGTTTTAAGTCAGGGG
>QANU01075693.1:0-36126 GCA_003254905.1 Nissolia schottii | reverse complement strand
CTGTCTTTTATTTATTTAGTTTATTTAAATATAAATCAAATCACAAATCTTTCACCTCATTGTTTAATTAAATGAACTCAAGAATGGCATTTTACAACTCCCTGTGGGATCGACCATACCCTATACTGCAATTGGATTCCTTTTGGAATCTGGAAGCCGTAAAGTAGGTATGTATATATAAATTTAATTTGAACGACAAAAGCGCATAGAAGCTTTCAACGAGCTTGGCATGGTTGTGACAAAACCAAAGCCGTGTCAAGATCCGAGAAAGTGGTTAAAAAGGCTTTCATCAGCTAGCTGTGGTATTCGAATGAAATCCGTCGGAGTCCTTTCATTCGATTGGAATAGGCTTTCATTCGACTGCATTCCCTCGGCATTCTTTCATTCGAATACGAGGGGATTCATTCGATTAAATTCGTGAAAATTCGCCTTATTCGACTGCTGAGGAACTCATTCGAATGAAAGCTCATTTTGGGCTTTCATTCGACTGAATTCCTGTAGTATTCGAATGCTAGCTGGAAAAATCGCCTCCCGAGACTCCAGTTCTCATTTTTCCACTGTTTAGAGGGTTCCAAGTAGTACAGTTATGCATTTCATTTGTCAAAATTACCAAAAACCCCTTTTGACCCTGATTTCCCCAAAAATACTACTTAACATTTTTACAGTCAGATATTCCAGATAACACATAAACAGTCAAATAATTAACCACATAGACAGTGGGCCAAGAATTACCCACTTCCTACGCGAATTTGAGGTTGGTAGGTGGAAGGTGGAGAAAATCCTTGTCGCAATGGTATGCTCCAAGAAATTTTCGGAAGTCCGGTAGCGCTCTCGCAATGTGCTCGAACGGTACTGGAAAAGTGAAAACTTTGAAGGAAAGCAGCAGAGTTCTAAAACTCCTCTCCGTTTGCAATTAGGGGGCATTTATAGTCGTGGCCCCCTGTTGCCTATAATTATTAATTAATTATTATTATATTATTATTCTATTATAGTTATTTTAATTATTCCCACTCTGGTCCTATATTAGTCACATTTGATCACTCTGGTCCCACCCACGGTCTTTAGAAAAATATGGTAAATATGTATCTGTAATATGTGAATTTTTCCCGTCAAGATGATGCGTCGAAACAAGCTATCGGGGAACTTGTTTCCGCCCGTTATCCCTTCGCAAATCACTTTGGTTCCCGCCCGGGTTCCCGTTTGCACCCAAAATTAAGCACGGCCTTGCGGGGGTTAGCGGGGTCACAACCTCCTAATTTCCTCCTAATTTAAGGAGAACAGATCTCCTAAATAAATTCTCTCTAACCCAAATTCGGGTTACTTTGTACTTTTTACCTAAGCCAGAGTCATAAGTCGTGCCTAAGGCCTTCCTAAGGAAAGTCGGGATGTTACACGTCGCGAGGGCCAGCCCCCTCCTCCTACCTAGTGGAGGTTAGCTCACTTGATTGGCGGCGATGGGCCTAGACCCCATCAGTGGTTAGCAACCACTCTGGTGTGAGCGCAGCTGGGCCGTCATCAAGTTGGGAATAGAAGTGGTTGTAGTCGTTTGGCCACGTCTACATGAGCGAAGGACTAAATGAAAAGACGCTAACCCGGGTGAGCTGGTATGCGTAAGAAAAGATGAAAAGGACGGTAACCCAGGTGAGTCGGTCTGCGTAAGAAAAGAAAAGAAGGACGCTAACCCGGGTGAGCCAGTATACGTAAGAGAACCTCGTGCGTAAAGAATGAAATGAATGAATATGTAATGATATGATGAATGAGTATATGATGTATGAGCTTATGATAAGGTATGTAAGTGCATGGATGAAGTAAGTACCGTGAAGGGAACGCCTGAGACGGCTATGTATGTATGCAAGAAAAGTAAATAAACACGAGAACTTAGATAAGAAAGACTAGATCCCCAGTCACCTAGTAACTTAGATAAAGCCGTTCAAGATCCTAGGCAAGATAATAATGAGTAGGATGTTAGTATGCATGTAACATAGAGATCTCCTGAGTGGCCTGGTTTGTAAGCGAGGTAAAGGAATACCCTACGCTAAGGTTAACCACTGAGGACGACCATTCTCACCCACACTCGCTTATGCTTCCAGGAGCATGCGAAGATTATGAGAGCTATGAGGAGCCACACGTGGAGCAGTAGAGGACCGAGGACCAGCCAGTTTAGCTTGACACGAGATGGATATTTTGATATGTATTTTGATGTGTATTTAGATGTATACGACACTTGTATGTACATTATCATATTACTCTACTGTTGATGTAAATGTTTGTAATGGACCACGTTTGCTTATGTACATATTTATGAATGAATATCAGTCATAAGCCTTGAGCTCTATTGTTTGTATTATATGTCTTGATTCACGCGCGGCTCATACTTTACAAATAAGTAACAAGTAGAAAAGTTTTAAAATGGTCCATATTTTCCTTAACTCTGTATTTTCGAAAAGTAATAAAGGACTATAAGTAATCCCACCAAATGATCAACAACCTTGCGAGCATTGCGTACTACTAGAGGGTATGCAGTTAGCTAGGGTGTTACAGACTAGTTAGTTTTATCAAGGTTGGAATATGTGTAAAAACCTGAAGAAGTGTCCATGAGAAAAGAGGGAAAGAAAGCAAGAAAAGCAAAGGTGCAGGTTTCAGTTTCGCCCAGGTACCGCTAAGCGGCCCTATCGAACACGTGAACTCCAGGGCGCTGAGCGGCCTACAGGTCACTGGGACTTAGGATGGAAAATATTTTGAAAACCGGGCCTCAGACCACTGAGCGAATTGAGGGCTCAGACCTCTGAGCGAACCTGAGTTCCCACTGAGCGGTCTGAGACTTGAACGTCTCATGGAAGCTATTTGGAGGCATATAGTCCAACAAGTTATGATTTAAGTGATGTGTATGATTAAAGTATATGAACTATGTGATGTAAACTGTAGGATTCCATGCATTATAATTATTTGAGGTAATCTGTTAGCATTCATGCATCATGTTAAGGTACTTTTAGAGGACTAGAAGTTAATCACGTATGATGAGAATTGAATTAAACCTTAGGGAACAAGTCATGCAATGATATGTGCCCAGAAAGGTAAAGAAAAGAAGAAATGTTATGAGAAAGACAAGATGATGATATGATGAAATGCTATAAGTACAGGTACAGGACGTGACGTCACAAGGTCCAAATGACAAGCTCACTTCAGTAGCATCGCAAGGGCATACTGAAGGTGGAAGCCTGCCACAGGTGGTGTCCCAAGGGCACGCCTGGAGGTGCGGTTACAACGCCTAACAATGTCAAAAGAGGGCATGCTAAGGGGGGGTACGATACCAGCCCACTTCTGAGGTGTCGAAAGAGGGCACACAGAAGGTGGAAGCCCATCACAGGTTATCCCGTCAGGCATTGTCAAAAGAGGGCATGCTATGGTGGGGATAATGAGTACCACGCTTGGTCGCGTCACGAAGGGTCGATCCCTCACCATCCCAGCAGTTGGATGGTTGTTCATATCGTTGGTCGATGCATTCCTCCTATGAGCTTTACGTGGTTGGCTACCACACCGGTAAGAGCGATGTCGGGTCGTCAACGATAAGGAACACAAGGAGGTTGTAGTCGAGGCCATGGCTACAAAAGTGTAAGGGCTCAAAGTATGAAAGAAAGAGAAAAGTATGAAAGAAAGTATGAAAGTCAGAAAGTATGTGATGTGTGCATGAATGTAAGTATGTGATGTATGTAAGAGTGTATGTATGAATATATGAGTAAGTAAGCAGGTAAACAAGTATCATGTAATTACCGTCAAAAGAACGCTCGAGACGGCTATGTATATATGCGAAGGAAAGTAACAAGCACGAGAACTTAGATAAGAAAGATTAGTTCCCCTATCACTTAGTAACGTAGATAAAGCCGTTCAGGACTTTAGGACAGATAATAATCAGTAGGGATGTTAGTATGCTTGTTCACTTAGAAACCCCTGAGCGACCTAAAGTCCGACTAAACATAATGCGAGATCCAAGAGCTAAGGTTATTTCCACTGAGAACCTACCATTCTCACCCCCACTACCTTATGACTTCAGGGACATATGATGACTCGTACTACGAGGATGCGGCCGAACTGTCCGAGGAGCTATGAGGCGGTCGGGACCGAACACGGACCCCAGAGCCAGCTAGAGCTAGTATTTTATTAGGGGCAGACTGAGGAGCTCTACAGTTAGCCCTGATATTTTGAGCATATGCATTATATATATTGAACATGTTGCTTGTATATTACTTATTGTAATAATCACTATATGACTCCTTGTGATGGACCAAATGGAGGTACAGTTTATGTTTTGCTATTACTAGACTGGTGATCGTTAAGCCTCAATGGCTCTAGTGTTTGTATTAAATGTTCTTTCTAACAGATAACTCCTATTTTTACGCAATAATTTATATAATGGAAAGTTTAAAATCGGTCATTATTTTCCTAAACCAATATTTTCCAGAAACTAATAACGGATTATAAGTATTCCCACCAGGTAGTAAACAACCTAGTGAGCTTGGCGTACGACTTAACCGTATGCGGTTAGCTAGGGTGTTTCAACATCTACCATGAAACACCCCTAGCCGACCGCATACGTTCGAGCCGTATGCAATACTCGCTAGGTTGTTTGCTTTCTGGTGATTTCTTGGGGTTTTTCAAAAGTACTAGTTTTAGAAAATGAAGGACCCATTTTTTTCTTTCCTGGCTCATCATATCAGTGTTTCATAACATAGGAGCCGTGAATGCAACAGAATAATATAACAAACGATACTACCAGTAGGTCCAGGTTTGTGCATACATAACATTACATAAGTAGCGGGTCCGTTACAGACATACATAGAAATTAATACCCATATTACATAGCCAGTACATATGTTCTACAATACACTTAGTCTCTCTACTACATCTAATACATGATCAATTAAATGCTTCTTTAGGGGTCCTTATCTGGCTCGGCAGCATCAGCATAACATGAGTTGTCGCCAATTCCTGGAGCCATAAACGAGTGGGAGTGAGAACGGTAGGTTCTCAGTGGATAACATTCTAATAGGGGGTTTTATTTGTCGGTTATTCTCCAGGCCGCTCAGAGAATTATCTACGTGTACATACAAACTAACCCCCTACTGTTTATTTTCTTGGTCCTAGGCCCTGAGCAGCTTTACCTATATTACTAGATGATTGGGTTACCACTCTTGTCATTACCTAGGCTTCGTGCTCATTAATTTTACGTTACTGCTAAAGACATAATAGTCGTCTTGGGTCGTTCCCTTGACGATATATAATGCATAAACATATATAAATACATACAGACCTGCATACATACATTCACTTATTCATACATGTAAATATATAGTGCATGAGGGAAATCTGGGAATCTCTTATGTATACCGGCTCACCCGGGTTACCGTCCTTCTTTAGTCCTTTCACCCATGTAACCGTGGCCTAGGTTACAACCTCTTTCTTGCCACTATTATATCGACCTGGCGACGCTCTTTACCGGTATGGTAGCTAACCATGTAACGCTCGTAGGAGGAAATCATCGAATACAATAGGTGCAATCATCCCCCTAACAGGAACGACGAGGGACTGGCCCTTAGGCGCGATCAGGCGTGGACACGTTCATCTGTACTCTTCTCTTTAGTGGGGTCCCCCTTTCTTTCTTACAGGACTTGTCCTATTCTCTTTTTCTCTCTCGGGCCTTGGCCCGTTCTCGTTACTTTTTGAATCAGGTCTCTCTACCTGCGTTGCTCTGACCAATCCAGCAAGCGGAATTGGTGAGGGGCGTGTCTGTAAGACGTGCCAAGAGAATGGGGTCTTCCTAATCATATAACTATTTACTCTGACTAAGGCCGACCGAATCCTTGGTGATCAGAGCCTTAGTACTCTGCTTTATTCCCTAGGGTCCAATTATGTGCCTTTAACTTTACGTGAATACCTCTAGTTATCTAGGGTCGTCCTAACTCCTATGACGACCATTTCCTCATGATGCATGCTTTTGTGAACCAAAACAGGCATACCCTTACTCATTGGATCCCTTAGAACTACTAAAATCTCAAGTCCTTTAGGTTTCATTCGAATTCCTAGGTTTACATTCGAATGAATCCCTGCGAGTTCCTTCATTTGACTGAATTGGGGTTCAATTGATCGAAACCCTCAGAGTTCTTTTATTCTAATGAACTTGATTGAAATCCGAAGATTTTCTTTCATTCGACTGAATAAGAATTCAATCGATTGAAAGCTAATGGAATGGGGTCCCGAGACTTCAGTTCTCATTTTCTCCAGAAGTTCACTATTCCTAGGGTTCCAATCAGTACAGTTATGCATTTCATTTGTCAAAATCTCTCAAAACCCTCTTTACCCTATAATCCCTCAATTTCCTACTTAACAATTTTACAGTTAAACATACAGAAAAACACATATAGAATCACAAAATTAAACCACACAGACAGTGGGCTTAGAGTTACCCACTTCCTATGCAGATTTGGAGTTGGTAGGATGATAGTGGTGGAGAAAATCCTTGTCACAATGGTATGCTCCAAGAAATTTTCAGAAGTTCGGTAGCGCTCTCGCGATGTGCCCGAACGATACTAGAAAATGGAAACTGACAGAGATTAACCCAAAGTTCTAAATTTTTCTAAAATTTTCCTTTGTTTACATCAGGGGGCCTTTTATAGCCGTGGCCCCTTGTTTCTTTAATTTTAAATTAATAAGAATTTATTATTATTATTATTTTAATATATTTATTTAAAATATCCTAGCTTTCGTTCTGTTCCGGTTATGTTTTATCGGGTATTGTCGTCACTGGTCCTCACACGGGTCTCTAGAAAATATACCAAATGCAGATCTACAAATCTTTCCAGTCAGCACAACGCACCGAAACAGGGTATCCGGGGACCTTTTCCGCCAACGTTTACCTTACAGATCCCTTTGTCTCTCAACCGGATTCCTGCTTGCACTGAAACTGGGCATGACCCTTGCAGAGTCTCGTGAGATCCTAATTTCATAGTTCTCTTCCAAGTTTTAAGGGAATAAGCCCTGAAAAAAATTCTTCCCGTCCCCTAATTGCGTCCCTTTATGATTTTAGTCAGGCCAAAGCGAGAAATTCAACAAAAATCTTTCTAAGGGAGAACCGGGATGTTACACACCACGAGTCCATAACACATCTTCATAACCAGATACACAAGTACTAAGATAGCTGTTGCATACAAACATTTAGTACAACAAAATTACTATCATATAGAGTCTACTAACTAAACTCCTACTCTTCGGCTCACTCTTCTGGATACGGCTCCTCCTCATGCTGCTCCTGTCCTTGCTCCATATCAGGTCCTGCCTCTGGAATCATATAGGAGTGAGAAATGAGAACATTGCATCCTCAGTGGGAAACCTTAGTCGTCATAACTCATTTTATACTCATTTATGATTCCGCCGCTCTGGGATCTCTAGGTGTTACAGTTACACTAAAGCCCTACTAGCTATGAACGTTCATACTAAGCCTGAGCAGCTTTACCTATGTTACTAGGTGATCGGGGAACCTATTCTTCATTATCTACGTCGTCTGTCTGTTAGTCTAGTTCCTAACTCATATACTCATATACTGTCATACAATTCACATAGCTACACTACGGTATTCAAATCGTCATCATCTTGTTGAAACTCATTTTACTCCCGCTGTATATGTAACATCCTACTCCTTTCTTAGTAAAAATATTTCCAAATAACTGCTATTAGAGCCCTTTTATGAGTTAGTGTGTCGAGGTCAGTAGAAATTATTCTGTTTGGTTTTGATAAATTCTACTGACACTCAAATGATTCATCTCGACCCGTAGAGATGGATGAAAAACCTAAAGTGTCGGTAAAACGGAAATCGGTTTGGTTTCGGACGATTCCGCAGACACTAGAACAGTCCAGTTTGGCCCCACCTAACCAGTAGAACTGAGCAGAGAGTCCCAAGTCTCTGGAAATCCAACTTGTACCAGGAAAAAGTTCCAAATACCTTAGATTAGCCCCACAACCTCATTAGGGAGATTGGGCCGTCACGAAACGGCAAGCAGATCGGTGGTCTGCAGACACTAGGGCTCAACGATGTATCAAAGGTATTTGTGAAAAATACTCATCTGGAGGAAAATTCACAAATGCCTTGAATGAACCTCATTTCTAAGTGGAGGGAAATTAGAGGATCACGACGGTATAAGAGGAATATTTTTCGGACGACCGTGCGCGACGCACCGGGACTACGAACAACCAAACACGAGCGAAATGGGACTGGGTGGGACCGAAATCTAGTATGAGCATGTGGGGAAGGCATAATTTTCAAGAAAAATAATTAAATAGGGGTTACTATTCATTGATGTGACCCGATGTGACTTTATAATTATCCAAACTAATTAAATAATTAGAAAATTTAATTAGAAATGGCATTTTGGTAATTTTTGCCAAGGGTAAAATGGTAAAGTGGGCATTCAGCCCTTGGGCTATAAATACCCCCCCAAACCGAAATTTAGAGGAAAAAAATTAGAAACCTTGCCAAAACTCTATCCATTTGCCTGATCGACTGCTGTCCTGTCAAACCGAAGACCCAGACACTACCTACCCTAAACCCAGTTCACTTCCTTCAAGAATCCCCTAACCCAAACCCACAAAGAACCTTCAAAACCCCTAGAGGAAGCTTGGGAAGATTCAGCCAAGAGGAGCTAGGAGGCGTCAAAGCAAGCTGGGAGCAAGCAGGAACCGACGAAACCGTGGAAAACGTGGGTAAACCTGACATAACCACTGTCTATGTGGTCTAAGATGCTTGATGATATTCATGTGATAGTTATGCTAGGATATGTTAGGTTCTTGCTAGGTATATACTCTGTGATGAATTGCTATGGAAACTATGTGAATATGTGTTATATGTGTCAGATATGCTATGTGCTTCCTGAATAGGTTTTTGGAAAATATGAGCTTATTGATGAAAAGGATTTTTTGGAACATGAAAAGGATGGTTATTATTGGTAGAAAGAGGTAATGAATGATGGAAGAAATGCTCTAAGGATTGATGGTTAGTAACTTTGTAGAACATGGAAAATTGCAGCAATTAGGAGCTGAAATTCGTCAGGGTACGCTGAGCGGCCCTGGGAGGACGCTGAGCGGCTTGTAGCTCTGAGCGGAATATCCCGTGCGCTGAGCGGCCTGGCTGAAGTTCAGAATTCCCAATTCGAAAATTATCAATATTGCATACGAAAAACCTATTTTTAAACATAGCTTTTATGCTGCTTGCAATTATCCATGGACCTACTAATTTTACTAAGTATGTTAATTGTTACGAACTGAGGGTTTATGTTTAAGGAAAAAGGACTGTTGACTAGAATGGACTGTATTGATGTATGTCTTATGTGATTATGTGTCATGGAAATGGATTTATGAAAGGAAAGGAAAGGAAAGGAAAGGAAAAGGAATAGGGCATGACGTCACTAGGCATGACGTCACTAAGTCCCTAAAAGGAAAAAGGAAAGGAAGGTAAAAGGATTCTTTTCCTAGCTGTGCGTGGAGCCGGCAGGAAAGGCAAGCTGAACCTTGGGTATGCCTCGCCCCTAGCATAAGGACAGGGTAGGATCCCCTCGCCATCCCTAGCATATGGATAGACTCTCCTATTGTGAGCTACTCAGGTTAAGCGCTGCCGGGTCCTCACGATACTGAGACAAAAAGGAAGCTTCTCGCGGTAGGCCATGTAACAACCCAAATTTTTCCCTTATGGAGATTTCGCTCAAGTCTTAATTCCGCTTAATTAAAAGCACATTAGAGGCGATTATTTAGACTGAGAAAATTATTTAGAAAATTAATTACTATCAAATGTCAGCCAAATAATTGTTTCTCGATCTCGCGGAGTGCCGCAAGGTCTGTGCCAAATTTTGCCGAAAATCGGGATTTCGGTAAGTGCCTAAGGTATCTGTGAAAATTGCCCCTGGGTAATTTATTCACGAATACCTTAACCTGGCATACTCATATGACCAGGAAAAATTAGTAGATCACAGCGGTATGTCCGGAATATTTTTGGGACAACCGTACGCGCACGATTAAGGACCCAAACACAATCCAACATGATCAAAATTGAGCATATATATATTTAATATAATGATATAACATAATATAATATTATAATAATAATATAAGATAATTATATATATAATTGAAGCAGTGGCCGAATGCCACTGCTGTTACGTTATAATACGTATATAAATATATAAAATATAATATATACTATATGATATATATTATAATAATATATAAAACAAATATAGTACATCCCCCTGGCAGAAACGAACAAAACATATATACTAAATAAAATATATTATATAACATAAGAATATAATAATAATTAAATATATATATACACGTTTTCCCCCGTCAAAACAGCAACCTAATATGTATATCTATATATATTAGATACATATGTAAGTAGGTTTTTTTATATATATATATATATATATATATATATTAATCTAATACTAATATAATATAATAATTATATATACATATATATATGTGAACACGTTCAGGGGGGCTACAGATACTTCCCCCTGAAGCATCCTCTTTATTTCTTTTCACTGGGGGTTTGTTTTCTTTCTTTCCCCCGAAGCCTTCTTTGGCTTTGCTGTTTCGTTTCTTTCTTTGTTCTTTTCTTTGCTTTTGTTCAAAATTCGTGCACATCGCGGAAGCGCTATCGGACTCTGGAAAAATAGGATGAGCACACCCGCGCGAAGAGGATATTTTTCTCTTCACTACTACCGATTCTGAATTTTATTTTCAGGTGGGTAACTCTAAGCCCACTGTCTATGTGGTTTGTTTAATGATTGTTTAAATGCATTTCTGTGTATGTGAATGAAAAACCATTTTGTAAAAACTATGAGAAATGAGTTAGGGAAGCTAGATTTAGAGGATTTTGAGGTTTGGAAATCATAACTGTAGGGATTGGATTACTGTAGAAGAGAAAAATGTTACGCGGAGGAAACCCTGGAGAATTTGCACTCTGGGGCGATTTTTTTACTGTAGCATTCGATTGAATTCCCACGGATTCGAATGAAAGAAGAGTTTGGATTTCAGTCGAATACTTGGGGATTTCACTCGAATGAAAGACCGCGATGGATATCAATCGAATACTTGAGGATTTCAATCGAATGAGACCGCGAGAAGGAATTCAGCCGATTGAATCCCTTAGGGATTCGATTGAAAGAAGCAATCGAATGCACAGCTTTTAAGCATTCGAATGCCTACTGGAAAATGATGATTTTAAAGGTTCTATGGAATCCAACCTGCATGGTTATGTATGTACTTGTGTAATTGGAGCATGCATCATGAGGAAAGGCCGTCGTAAGAGTTAGGACGACCTTAGATAATTAGATGTTTACGCCAAAATTTAACGAAGATCATAATGGAACCCTAGGAAATAAAAGCAGAGCCAAGGCGGCGAATCATCATGGATTCGGATGGCCTTAGCCAGAGTCAGTAGTTATATGATTAGGAAACCCCTATTCTCTTGGCACGTCTTACAGACACGCCCCTTGCCAGTTCAGCAAGATGAATTGGTTATGAGCAACGCAGGTAGTGAGACCTGAGTACGAAAGAATGAGAACAGACAAAGGCCTGAAAGAAAGGAAACAGCAAAGCCAAAGAAAGAACTAAGACTAAAGTAAAGAGAAACGAGTCCACGCCTGATCGCGCCAAAGGGCCGGTCCCTCGCCATCCTGGTAAGGGGGTGGTGGTACTTATCATGATGATGAATTTCCTCCTATGAGCTTAACGTGGTTAGCTACCATTCTGGTTCAAGCGCTGCCGGTTCATCATGATAGGGAATAGAAGGAGGTTGTAACCGAAGGCCACGGTTACATGGGTGGAAGGACTACAAGAAGAAGGACGCTAACCCGGGTAAGCCGGTATGCGTAAGAGATTTCCCAGATTCCCTCATGCACTATGTAGTCATATGTATGATTAAGAGATTGAATGTAATAGAATGTGCATGAATGTATGTATGTATGCCAGTATGTATGGAAGTATGTATGTAATTATATATGTTTATGTATTATGTATCGTCAAGGAGCGTCCCGAGACGACTATTATGTCTTTAGCGATAACGACATGTTAATAAGCACGAAGCCTAAGTAATGACAAGATTAGTATCCAATCACCTAGTAAAGTAGATAAAGCCATTCAGGACTTAGGCAAAGACAATAATCAATAGGGTATTAGTATGCATGACACCTAGAGATCTCCTGGGTGGCCTGGAAGATAACGGAGTAATGAACGATAGATACCGCAAGGAACTCCCACTGAGAACCTACCGTTCTCACCCCCACTCCTTATGGGTCCAGGTATGCAAAGCAAAGGGTTGATGCACGACTGCAACAGGGTGATTATCGGCTGGAGCCAAGTGAAGATGTCTACAATAGGTGGATAGATATTTTGTACTATGATTTATGACTCTTGTTAATTGTTTGTATAATTAATTATTAATAAGCAAGGTGTAATTATATGTTGGACCTTGATTGTGTTATATGTATATTTATACTCTTCCAGCTTATCACCATCTTAACTGCCAGATATGTTAACGTTTGTATATGTATGTTTCCTTGATCACACACGGCTCCTAATTTGCAAACTGAGACAGTAATAGAATAATTTCCAAATCGGTCCATATTTTCAAGTAAGAAATATATTTGCAAAGTTTAAAGTAGGGGCTAAAAGTAACCCAACCAAAGTAGAAAACAACCTAGTGAGCTTTGTTTATTACGTACGGGTAAACAGTTAGCTAGGGGTGTTTCAGGCCACCATTACCGGGGGGGTTGAGCTTGAGTATGTGCTCTAAGTGATATACAATTATACATAAGTGGATGTGCGAAGAAGCTTATAATTAAAATGGGCACGATTATAAGTGGACGCGCACTGAAGCTTATTATGTGATTATGTGTAACTTAGGAAGTAAGGTAGAGAACAGATGACTTAGTTAAGGGAGAATAGGTTCCCCAGTCACATAATAATTTAGATAAAGCTGCTCAGGCTTAGTATGATCTTAATAATCAGTAGGGCTATAATATAACTGTAACACCTAGAAATCCCTGAGCGGCCTGGAGCTTGTATGAGGAAAAAGAAGTCCCCTAATCCCTAAGGTTTTCCACTGAGAGCGCTATGTTCTCACCCCACTCATCCATGACTCCATGATTTGACAAAGAGCAAGGGGCGGAGCAGTACGAGGAGGAGGCATTCCAAGGTAGGATGGCGGAGGAGTAGATTATTAGCTAGTGGATTGTGTATATGTATAGACACCATTTTATGACTTTTGTACGTACTACTTTGTACTTACTACTTAAGAATGTAATCTATGTACTTGGTTATGAATGTGTGATGGACCAACATTTGTTGTTTTACCATGTGTTGCATATATCCCTATTTTATTAGTTAAGCATGCTATGTTTCCGCATTGCGATGTATGCTCTAACGCGACAAGGGTCCTACTTTCTCCATATAATGTACAAAGAAAGTTTTAATTTGGTCCATATTTTGGGTAGCAATACTTTTAATGTACAAATGAGACTAAGTATTATCCCCACCAGAGCAGATAACAACTTAGCCAACAAGCTTGCGACTTAAGCGTATGCTAGCTAGCTAGGGGGTTACAGTATAAGGCAAGCCTTATTAGCGGTTCCGCCCTCGTCCCTTGCAATCGCGGCCACAACACTACAACCACACTTTCAGGCCGCATGGTGGTGGCTAGGTCCCGCTAACCTGAAGAGTCTCACCTGCAGGGTATTGACCCCGTGATTCTCACTAACCACGACCGAGGTGACCATCAAAAGGATGGCGGTGGGGTCCGACCTACGACTCGACCGGGACTAAGACCTTCCACAAAAGCCGAACCCTTAGCCCTGCTAGAGGGGGTTTTCTTATCATCATCATAATATCATAGGCACAGTTCATATATAATAGGCACAATTCATCATCTCAAACATTCATACACATGGCAACTTTGAACTCAATAGCTCATATCATCATTTTCATCATTTATCACATCGTATAAAATATAACTTCACATAATACATAACATCAATTGTATCACCTCACTACCTTCATATAGCTCCTAATATCAATCACATAATATCACTAACTTCACATATAAGGAACATAATCTCATGTCTTCATCATAACAAATGTAAACCTAGCAATTAGCAAAATAGACATCTAGTTTCCGTCAGAAATCAACGATCATAAATCGGACAGGTCCAAGACCTTGCACCAAGGTTCTTGATAGTCCTAAGATCATTTTTCATGTCTAGAAATTCAGATCTTAATCCCAACTCCACGAAATTGCAGTTTTTTCCCTTGCTCCAAAATTACCATTTCGCCCCCATAAACGCCCTGTTTTCTTGTGAATTTTATTTCTCAAAAACCCTATGGACTCAAGGCTTGCCCATAGGGTTTTTGATAGTTCTAAAGCCATATTTTCTGAAAACAAACCCAGTTTTTCAGTCCCAGGATGTGAAATTCCCATTTTGCCCTTTTTCATAAAAACCTTGTTTTATGCCTGTTTGCTAAGAAATTCATCGAGGACTCCAAAAATCATAAAACTTGACAACCCCACTTAATTTTTTGTGTAAAACTCAAAAATAGCATTAAGTTTTCATGATAAAAACCTCAGCATACAGTTCCCTTTAAAATCATGTCATATGCCTATTTCCGTCTTAGGCGTTCCTAATTTCTGACGGAATCACAGACAGCACCAACAGATCCAGACAATCATCAAAAACATATATATACATCAAAGTCACATAAAAGGAATCCTAACCACATATATATCTAATCATGAAACCACATAGACAGTGGATAAGTCGGCTACCCGCGTTTATGCACTCGTTGCTACTTGTTCAGCTAATTTTGTGCAGAAAGCTTCCTTGCTTGATTGTCAACAAACTCTTACTCTTAGAATAGTTGTATGAGTGATTCTTCCAAGATGCTAGGAGAATTTGTGGGTTAGGGTTTAGGAAACTTGGGTTAGGTTTTATAAAGGAAGTCTATGTGAAACACCTTAGCTAACCTGCATACGCTTAAGTCGTACACGAGCTCACTAGGTTGTTTACTACCTGGTGGGAATACCTTAGTCCATCGTTATCTTTCGAAAGTAGTTGCTTACGAAAATAGGGACCAATTTTGAAACTTTTCATTTGCATCGATTAATTATTAAAATAGAGCCATGCGTTTGAAAGAACAAGTATAGCAAGCGGTAAAGCCCTTGGGCTTAGCAATCAACAGTAGGGTAATAGCAAAGCATAAACTGTACATTCATTTTGGTCCATCATACAAAGTCACATAATTATAATTACAATAAGTAAGGTACAAATAACATATACAGAATCCAAAATACATAGTATCAAAATGCAAGGGCTACTGGAACACTACTCAGCATGCCCTTGATCCAAAAATCCCGGCGTCCAGCTACCTCTGGTCCATATCCTGTCACGACCGCTCATGGCTCCTACGGCAGTTCGTCAGCATCCTCAAAATATGAGTCATCATAGGTCCCTGAAGTCATAAGGCAGTGGGAGAGAGAACGGTAGATTCTCAGTGGAAATAACTTTAGCCCTTAGATCTCGTGTCGGGTTAGGTCGAACTTCTGGCCACTCAGAGATTTCTAAGTGTGTACATACTAAACATCCTACTGGTTATTATCTGGCCTAAAGTTCTGAACGGCTTTATCTACGTTACTAAGTGATAGGGGGCTAATCTTCCTTACTAAGTTCTCGTGCTTATTAACATTACGTATACATATATAGCCGTCTCGAGCGTCCTCTTGACGGTAATTACAGAATATTAGATACATACATTTCATATATTCATGCATATCAGATTGAATATGGTTTTTAGAATATATGTTATCCCCACTATAGTAGTGCCCTCTTTCGACAGTACTATGACGGAATAACCTCGCACCCCCAGGTAGGCCCTCTTTCGACCTTCCTGCGGTGGGCTTCCACCTTCCGCGTGCCCTCTTTCGATACCTCAGAAGTGGGCGGATGTTGTACCCCCACCGTAGCATGCCCTCTTTCGACATGCTAGGCGTGGTAACCGCACACCTCCAGGTACGCCATTTCGACACCACCTGTGGCGGGCTTCCACCTTCAGTATGCCCCTCTGACCTATTGAAGTGGGATCGTTTGGACCTCGTGACATCACAGCCTTTACCTTTTTCTCATTTCTTTTCTCATCTCATTTTAGCATCTTTTTCCTTTCCATACAGCATTTCATCATTTCTTTCCTTTTTGCATATGTATCATGACATGGCTTGTTCCCTATGGTTCAATTCATAATCTTTACTTAGTACATGATTACTTCTAGTCCTCTTAAAATTGCCTTAACATGATGCATGGAACGCTATGTATTACATTAAATAATTATGATGCATGAAATCCTATCATATTACACCACATACGTCACATACTGCAGTTACATATCTCGATTTCATCATTGTTTATTGGACTATGTGCCACAAGAAAGCTTCCATGAGCCCTTCAGGCTTCAGACCGCTTAGCGGTTTCCTATGTCCGCTCAGTGGTTGGAGCCCTCAGTCCGCTCAGCGGTTTCTAGGTCCCGCTCAGCGGTTGATGCTTTCGTTCAGCGGTTCATGAGGCCGCTCAGCGATACCTGGGCGAAACCGAACCAGCATGCATGGTTTTTCTTGTTTTCTTTTCCCCTTTTCTCATGGTTACTCCTTGAGGTTTTCACACATATTCCAACCATCGAAACCTATCTAATCCAGGTCACAGGACCCTTCAGAATGATCTCCTAAGTCCTAGCATGAGTTCTAGCATCATACCAACATAAAAACATACACACACATAACCACATAACCAGGCATCAACCACCAAAGAGGTGAGCAAACTAAAGTTACCCACTTCTTGTGGGGCTGTTCAGTGGTGGAAGAAGAGGTAGGAGAGTTGTCCTCCAAGCCTAGAGTGTGATCCAAGCTTTCTAGTGAAGTTTCTGCAGCGTGATCACGGTGCACACAAACAGAGTTTCCCCTAGCTTCCAAGAGAATTTCTCCTCTTCAAATTTCTGAATATGGGGGCTATTTATAGCCAAAATTCTGATCCCAAAAATTACCTTTTTGCCCGTAGGATAATTACCATTTTGCCCTTTTTCATTTTCTTTAAAAATTAATTAATTTGGAAGATAATAGAAATGTCACATCATGAATAGTATTTTAAATTTTAAATTATTTTCCTTGAATCTGATTCCATCACGTGGGCTGCCCCATTTTTGACTTTCTCCCAGTTTTGTTTCGCTCGTGTTTTATTGTTCGGAGTGTCAATGCGTCGCGCATGGTCGTCCGAAAAATATTCTGCTTATACTGTCGCGATCCTCTAATTTCCCCGATCATGGGACCGTCACTGCTTTAAGGCATTTGTGAATTTTTCTCCAGAGGAGTATTTTTCATAGATACCTTTAACACGTCATTGAGCCCTGGTGACCGTCGACCGCTGTTCTGCTCACAGTTTCGTTACCTCCCAACCTTCCCAATTGGGTCGTGGAACTATTCTAAGGTGTTTAAAACCTTTCCCTGGTACCGATTGGGTTTCCAGAGACTTAGGGCTCTCTATTCAATTCTACAGGCTAAACGGAGCCATTTTAGTGTCTGCAAAATCATCCAAAACTCCGCAGAACTCCGTTTAACGGTCTGTTTAATCTCATCATCCGACTCTAAGGCTCAGGAGGAATCATTTGTGTGTCATCCAACTTGGCCAAAATCAAATAGAATAATTCCTACAGACTTCCACACATTTACTCTTGCCCCAGGTTCTATGAGCAATTATTCGGCGAAATCCTTACTAAGAAAAGAGCAGGATGTTACACTCTGGGCTAGGGTTTGGACAATATAACAGCTGAATGTTTAGACGGATAGAGTTTGGCCAAGGTTTTCTAAATTTTTCCCTAAATTTTCAGATTTTGGGGGTATTTATAGGCCTAGGGCCAAAATTCCCGTTTTCAATTTTGCCCATGTGACAAAATTCCCAAAATGCCCTTATTTTGTCTTTTTCCTCCATGTCACTTTCATGAGTCATTACATGACTCACCACTTTTGACTCACTTTGACCACACTTGGGCCATTCTTGGCCGTGTGGATTCTTTGTGTCTTGGCCACTTTTTGTGGCCAAGAATTAACGGGCTCCGGCAGATCGATTTTGATCAGGTTTCATCGTTTCCGGTCCCAGTACTTTGCGTACAATTATTCTAAAAATATTCTGATCACGTCCTTGTGATCTCCTAATTTTTCCTAAGTAATATTTGAGGGTCATTTAGGTATTTATGAATTCTCATATGTAGCCGTCCCTTTTACCGATACTTTAGACGCGCGGTTATGCTCTGATGAAAATTGTAGAATTTTAAGAAAACAACCAGAATTTTTCAAGAGTTCATAATTCCAATGGTTCAACCAAACATGGAAATCTCTAAGTATTTATCTAGCGAGATTTTGCTAAGGAAAGAGCGGGGTGTTACAATTCCGCCGCTCAGGGGGTCTCTAGGTGCAATAGTTGTACTATGTCCCTACTAATTGTTAAGAGCCGTACTAAGCCTGAGCAGCTTTCACTAATTTACTATGTGACTGAGGAACCTATTCTTCATTAACTAAGTCAAATGTTCTCTACCTTCCTTCCTAAGTCACGTATGATCACATAATTCATATAATAAGCTTTAGTTTGCGTCCACTTATAACCGTGCCCATTTTAATTATAAGCTTTTGCGCACAACCACTTATTTACAGTTGTATATCACTTAGAGCACATACTCAAGCTCAACCCCCCTAGTGGTGGCCTAACCGCCACAAACTTCTTTTTGTCTCAGTATCATGAGGACCAGGCAGCGCTTAACCTTAGTGGTTCTACTTCCCACGAAATATCATCGCTCACAATAGGAATATCCATTCTTATGCTAGGAATGGTGGGGGATCTACTGATAAGTGCCAAATTTACACAATTCTCACCTATTGAAATGACACTTATTTGCTTATGTTTTAAAGAATTATCTAACTTAAATCCCCATTTTTTGTAGGTTTATAATATATTTTGAAAGATGGATGCAAGCATAATTAAATGAAGAATAATCCCATAAAAGAATGAAGCAAAGGGCAAAAGAGGAAAAGAAGCTAAAAGACGAAATCAGAGCAAGGCAGCTCAGTGGCAGGAGCCCATCGCTCAGCGCACAAAAGGACAAAGCACCGCTGAGCTGTGCACCCTTGGCCGCTCAGCGGTGCTGCCACCGGAGCCACTTGCAGCCGCCGTATTTATTGCGCCAGCTGGCGCTAACCTGTCATGGCAGCGCCGCCCTGACAAAGTCGGCGCCGCCCCTGCAAAAGCTGCCGACGCATTTATTAAACTGCGTGAAATGATAACGCTGCTCAGCGAAGGAACAAGGGCGCTCAGCAGACAAGCCTAAACTGCTCAGCAGTGGTACCCTAACCGCTGAGCGGTACCCTCAGATTTTGCCTATAAATAGAGGAGGTCGTGCCATTCAAGAAGAACATCCCTCCCCTCTTCAAGAATCCATTTCTTTCTCATTTCATTTGTACTCAAAGCTTAGGTTAGTTTAGCAACAAAGAGGAGGCCGGTGAAGGAGCCAGGAGATCGAGGAAGCTCGGCTAGCCACTGTCATGATAGCGTGATAACGTGTCATGGTAAGCGTCCAAACCTTGCCTCTGAGATTCTCTTGTAAGATGGATTTCTAATCCTCTTGTTGTTGGGATTTTGATGAATATTGTAGTATGATTGTATCCATGTACTTTTGGATATGAAGTTATCAGTTTCTATGATTCGCTTGAATGATTTTATACTTAATGCTAGCTTTTGTTTAGTGTTTTGATTCTTGATTTGAGACTTATTTGTATGAACGAAAGTTATACTAATTAAGTTGTAACCAAGTTAAGACCAACATTGCTATGCTAAGCTAGATTCTAGGCTCGAAGGTTGTGAACGAAAGTTACAATCATTAGAGTCGGATCTAAATCATTTCATCTAATTCTTGTTGCTGTAACTGGAATAAAGGATTAGCCGTTTTAACATCTGGAATAACGCTGGCGTACTTTGTTAAGCTTGTGTGCGAAAGTGACAGTTTAACAAAGGAAACCTGTGATCTTATCATGCGCGAAAGCGATGAACAAGTTAAGAACTGGTGGCGGGCAATCAATGAAATAATAATTCTGTGTAATAAGTAATTGGATGCATGAAACTATGATATGATTCAATTGCCAACAAGCTTCCGGATCTACCTCTGATTTGTTGCCTATTTATTTTTATGTAGTTTATTTATTTATTTAAACTATCAACAAATTTACCAAACCTTCACTTCATTGTTTAATTAACTAAACTCAAGAACGATATTTTTGCAACTCCCTGTGGATATGACTATACCCGACTATACTGCAATTGGATCCTTTGTGAATCTGAAAGCCGTAAAGAAGGATATATTATTTTAAACGACTGAAAGTTTCAAATTAAGCTTTCAACAAATTTGGCGAAAGTTGCCGGAGAACGAAACTATGTCAAATTGGAAAGTGCAAATAGGCTTTCAACAAAAGCCTTGAACAACATGTGAATTTGGCTTTCAACAAAAATTGGCGCTATTGCTGGGGAACGGAACTATGTCAAATTGGAATGTGCAAATAGGCTTTCAACAAAAGCCTTGAACAACATGTGAATTTGGCTTTCAACAAAAAATTGGCGCCGTTACCGGGGAATTGCGTCAAAATTACATAGCTTGAGTTTTGTTTGATTAAGCAATTGTGAATATTTGTAAAATATTGTATAGTTTTTATTATTTTGTGAACTCTCTTGTTCTAATCTTATTGGCTAGTGTAAATTTTTCTTAGCTATTGCAAGGTAAAGCTTTAAAAGATCAACTTTTATTTGACCCTGAAATTGAAGCTACTACTCGGAAACTCAACAGTAAAACAAGAAAAAAGAAACAACTAGCCAGACAAAGACAAGAACAAGAAGCAACATATTCATCTTCAGAAACCAATCCACAAGAAAACATGGCTGACAACACGAGAGCTGGTGACAATACAGGAGCTAGTGACAACAGGGGTTTTGTCAACTTTACCCCTAGAAACATCATTAAGATGAGCCGGATTACTGGAACACACAGGTTACCTCAGACGCAACCTGGTTTAGTTCAATTGATGTATGCTAACCCATTTGCAGGTCTGGATCATGAAGATCCTTATGCTTATCTTACAAAATTCTACGAACTCTGTGGCACCGCGGGAATGTCCGAAGCAGACGAAGAAGCCATTTTCCTAAGGATGTTTCCCCTGACATTGATTGGAAAAGCTAAAGAATGGTTGTTGGACCAACCACAACATGTCTTGTCAAACTGGGATTAGTTGGAAGAGAAGTTTTGCGCCAGGTATTTTTCTCAGTTGAAATATATGGATTTAAAAACTACCATCTCAACTTTTGTGCAGACACTTGGAGAAAGCCTCTGGGAGGCCTGGGAAAGATACAAATCCATGCTGCGGAGATGTCCAAATCACAAATTTGATGCCAAAACACATACACATCTTCCACAATGGACTTCAACAACATCACAAACTTATGCTTAATGCAGCAGCCGGTGGACAGATTATGTCCAAAACACCAGAGGAAGCCATTTCCATCATTGATTCCATGGCCTTGACGGATCAACAAGGCCAATACCACAGAGGACCACCTAAGAAAGGAGGCTTGCTTGAATTAGGGATGAATGATGCAATTTTAGACCAAAACAAGCAACTTCAACAACAAATTGACGAGGTGAAGAAGGCCTTAAACGAGCTGCCGAAACAACTCAGAGAAGCTCGCAATGCAAAAAGGCAGCAGGTATTTCAATGTGAAATTTGTTCAGGTGATCACCCTCTATAAATTGTCATTTCAGGGAAGCAGAAGGCAACTTCCTTGACAACCAGCCAAGGCCCTACCAAAGAGGGCCGAATCAACCAAATTTTCAACAGCCATGGAGGCAGGAAGTAATACCTTCATATAGCAAAGTTCCTCAACAACCGTCGTGCCAACCACCTAGACCATTTCAGAATCAACAGCCGGTGTATCAAAATTCCAAACTGGAAGAAACATTTAATCAATTCATGCAGCAATCAATGTTGCATCAGAAGAATAATGAAAATGCCATAAGAAGTTTGGAGATACAACTAGGGTAGTTGGCAAATGATGTGGTGGAACTGAGAAAAGGAAGAATCACGGCAAATACAGAACTCAATCCAAGAGATTGCTGCCGAGGGAAAGGACTGCAAGATGAAGAAGAGAACTGAAATGAAACAGGCATTGAGCTAGCGACGTAAAACAAGCGCTTCCTGGGAGGCAACCCAGTGTTTGTGAGTTTTTCATTTAGTAGCTTATTAATTTTAAGGTTTATTAACTTTAAGGTGTTAGAATATGTTTTATGAAACATGGTGAAAAAGAATTAAAGTTTATCTAAATCTTGTAATTTGGTTTGAAATTCGAAAGTGCTAATCTTTTTCACCAACGCTAAACTTGAAGCACTTTGATTTTAAACTTAATAACTGATTTTGAACCTTCAAACAATTATCTGAGAAATGTGCCCCATGATTTAATTTGAAACCATGATTCTTAGCTGTTTAGAAATGGGAAATTTTGGAAAAATAAATCTATTCAAAGCACCTTATGATCAAAACCGAGGAAAATTATAAAAAGTATGTTGCATTTTTAATCAAAAATCATTGTGGGAATTTCTGACCACAATAGTGGGAACTTCTGACCATACTTAAGCGGGAAATTCTGTCTGCAGTTGCAGGAAATTCTGTCTGCAAAGGATTCAAAATGAAAACATTATCTTTTGAATTTGATCATATGATTCTCTAACGCATGTTATGTTACTCCTTGGAAAAGGAATTTCTAATTGTTTTGCAGGCCTCAAAGCAACAAGAAAAACTTTCCAAAGCATTGTATAAAGAGAAAATCAATTTGAGACAAACAAAGAGGAAAAAGAGCATGATTCTTCGGAGAAGATGAGCCTCTATATCCTCAAAGCAAAAGTAGTCCAAACTGCAAGGAGGCTACATGCAAGGAATTCACCATAATCAGGGAGCATTTTTAATTTCTTAGCACCTTAATTAATTTCCTTAGTTAGCTTATGCTCATAAGACTTGTTTGTTTAAGAACAATGCTGAGTATTCGTTTATTTTACTTGAGCATGATGCATGAACAAATATACATGTGAATTGAATTGTTTCAATATCCATAATAGACTTTGGTGAGTACATACATAGATATCATGAACATGTCCATATGCATCTATTTACTTGTTTGCATAAGCATAACATTGAAGATGTTTTGGAATAAAGGAAATTAAACCTAACCATGTGAGGGAGTGAGCCTAAACACTAAGTGAGGAAAAAGAGAGAATCACCATTGTTTTTGCACAATTGAATTTGTTTGAGTCTCTAATTTTGATAATTGTATGGAAATAATAGGAAATGATCAAGGCATTCTGTTTATTAGAATTTAAACCCACTTGGCCAAATACAACCAACCTCAGATTAGGAATATCCCTTGATACCCCATTTGAGCCTAACATGAGAAATTTCTTGGTTTGTTACATAATCCCTGAACCTTAAAAGGAAAACAATGATCTCCCTTAAAATCTGGAATTAAGAGAGCATTCAAAAGTGGATTATGTGCAAAGATCCAAGTCAGGGGGAGATAAGGGTAAGCCAAAATGGAAGCAACAAAGTTTCAATCAAAAGAGCAGAAGCAAGAAAGGAAGAAAAATCTTATTCTCAATCACGAAAACAAAAGAAAAGAAAAACAATTGAGAAAAAGAAAAGTCAAGGGGAAAACAATGTTAAGGAAGAACAGGTGACAACAGGAGTTGGTTTCAATGCTCTCTTGATCAGAAATATTTGCATATCCAGAAAAACCAATTTCCTTGTAGACTGGCCCCATTACAACCTTTACAAAGTCCTTCTGTGACCATACTATTGGATTGAATTGTGAGACAGGTAACAAATTTATATTGTTGTGATTCAGTGGTGACAATGAGCGAAACACTCACGTTGAACTGGTCAACTGACCATTGTGCGAATAAAGATGATTTCCTTGATGGACAAGACATTGGATAGTGTGATTTGTTTATGGCATTCAAGTACTTATACATTTGATTTATGCTAAGGTTACTCTATGATATCTCACAGGTCTCAAGCATAAACTGTCTGAAATACTTCAATTCATTGTAATAACTGATTGTTCATGAGCATTAATCTTTTGTAAAATGATTCTATTACCTCTTGTTTGAGGACAAACAAGGTCTTAAGTCAGGGGGAGTGATGAGTACCAAATTTACACAATTCTCACCTATTGAAATGACACTTATTCGCTTATGTTTTAAAGAATTATCTAACTTAAATCCCCATTTTTTGTAGGTTTATAATATATTTTGAAAGATAGATGCAAGCATAATTAAATGAAGAATAATCCCATAAAAGAATGGAGCAAAGGGCAAAAGAGGAAAAGAAGCTAAAAGACGAAATCAGAGCAAGGCCGTTCAGCGGCAGGAGCCCATCGCTCAGCGCACAAAAGGACCAAGCACCGTTGAGTGGTGCACCCTTGGCCGCTCAGCAGTGCTGCCACTGGAGCCACTTGCAGCCGCCGCATTTATTGCGCCAGCTCAGCAGTGGTACCCTAACCGCTAGCGGTACCCTCGGATTTTGCCTATAAATAGTGGAGGCCGTGCCATTCAAGAAGAACATCCCTCCCCTCTTCAAGAATCCATTTCTTTCTCATTTCAATTGTACTTCAAAGCTTAGGTTAGTTTAGCAACAAAGAGGAGGCCGGTGAAGGAGCCAGGAGATCGAGGAAGCTCGGCTAGCCGCTGTCATGATAGCGTGATAACGTGTCATGGCAAGCGTCCAAGGGTAAGCGTCCAGGAGCATTGTCAAGAGGACCTCTGGCAGAAGTTTGTCAAGGCTGTGAAGGAGGGGAAAGTCAAAGAAGCTACAGTGGGCAGTGATGGCATTATACGCTTCAGCCACCGTATCTGCGGGCCTGATGAAGGTAATCTACGAAGGGAGATCCTGAACGAAGGCCAAAAAAACAAGTTTACGGTGCACCCCAGCATCACCAAAATGTACCATGACTTGAAGAAGATGTTTTGGTGGCCAGGCCTGAAGCGAGACACGGAGGATTGGGTGCAGAAATGTCTGGTATGCCAGAAGGCGAAGGTGGAACACCGGAAGCCTCCAAGACTGTTGACTCTTTCGGAGATACCTGAATGGAAGTGGGATGGCATATCCATAGATTTTGTATCGGGATTGTCGCGTACGACGAGAGGTGTGGACGCCATTTGGGTGGCTGTTGACCGACTCACCAAGTCTGCCCATTTCATTCCGGTGAAGATGACCTACCCACTGAAAAAGCTGGTGCACCTCTACATAAAGGAAGTAGTGAGATTACATGGCGTACCCTCGTCCATTATATTGGATAGGGATCCGCGATTTACGTCCCGATTTTGGACGGCCTTCCAGAAAGCATATGGGACTCAGTTGGCGTTGAGCACGGCTTATCATCCGCAAATCGATGGACAGACTGAGAGGACAATCCAGACCCTCGAAGATATGTTGAGGGCATGCGCGCTTGATTCACCCAGGTATTTGGATGACCTGTTACCACTCGCAGAGTTTGCCTACAATAACAGTTACCATGCTAGTATTGGCATGGCCCCCTTCGAAGCACTCTAGAAAATGTCCGTCACCCCTATGTTGGAACGATGGTCGTGAGTACAGGTACTTGGGTCCCGAAGAGACCCAAGATGCGGAGGAGTGCATACAACAGATCAAGCAACGAGTCCTCACAGCGCAGAGTCATCAGAAGAGCTACACCGACGTCCGAACAAGACCAGGAAGACTATCTAGGAGATCCCGATGGTCCGAGTTATCTAGGAGAACGGAAAGGTAGAAGAACAAACTTGGGAGCTAGAAGAGGACATGAAAACAGCCTATCCAGAATTATTCTCAGGTACGAAATTTCGAGGACAAAATTTTTCTAAGGGGGTGGAATGTAATATCCCGCTCTTTTCTTAGCGAAATTTCCCCAATTAACTGTTCGTAGAATACTCTGTATAGGTTAACATGCAGAGAACAATAAAAATTATTTTGTTTAGTTTTGGTAAATTCTGCTTTCACTCAAATTATTCCTCTCGACCCCTAGAGATGGATGAAAAACCTGAAGTGTCAAAAAAATGGAAATCTGTTCAGTTTTAGACGATTCCGCAGACACTAGAACAGTCTCGTTTGGCCCCATTTAACTAGTAGAACGGAGCAGAGGCCCAAAGTCTCTGGAAACCTAACCTATACTGGAGAAAGGGTACAAACACCTTAGAATAGTCCCAAAACCTCATTAGGAATGATAGGCAAGAACAGGCGATCGCGGAAACGCCAGCGGAACGGTCCTGTTCGGATACCGGCGGGAGATAACGGGTCAAGGGTATCTGTGAAGAATACTCCTCCGGAGAAAAATTCACAAATGCCTTGAAGTAATCACATCTCCATGTAGAGGAAAATTAGGGGATCGCGATGGTATAAGCGAAATATTTTTCAAACGACCGTGCGCGACGTACCGGTATTGTGAACAACCGAACACAAGCGAAACGGGACCAGGAGGGCCCCACATTGGAATTCACCACGTTATGGCTGCTTATTTCTAAGGAAAATAATAAAAAATTAAGTCACTATTCATTGATTTGACCTAATGTGACCCTATGATTATCCAAACTAATTAATTAATTCATAAATTAAATTAGAAATGGCATTTTGGTAATTTTGGCAAGAGGCATAATGGGAAATTGGCCAAATTTTCGTGGCTATATAAAGCCAAGATCACCAGCTCATTTTTCACTCATCCATCCTCTTAGAAGTGCCGAAACTCTGCCCGTGTGCTCTCTAGACGTGCTGCGGAAACGTTGTCGGAACACTGCGGGAATCAGGAAGCGATTTGGGAAGGCTGAAACCCCAAGGAACCTGCCTTTTTGCCATCATTTCCGGCCCTCTTCAAGCCTCTAAGGATGTGGGTAAACTTGGCTTGCTCACCCATGGTGGCTTATGTTTGCCTGTATGTGTTTATGTGCTTGTATGCCTTATGATCATGCTATGTTAGAACTGCTACGCTAGGATTTAATGATGATTCTGAAGGGTCTTGTGACCTGGACTAGATAGTGTTGTGATTGTTGGAACATGTGGGAGGAACCCCAAGAAGTAGCCATGGCAAATGAAAGCAAGAAAAGAAAGCAGGCGCTGCAGTTTCGCCTAGGGCGCTGAGCGGGCTCAGGAGCTGCTGAGCGAACTTAACCGCTGAGCGAGCCGCTGAGCGAACTCAACCGCTGAGCGGTCTGAAGTTCACCGCTGAGCGGCCTAGGCTGAAACTTAGCAAGAAGGATGGAAAATGCTTTTTGAACTAGGCATCAGACCGTCGAGCGGTCCAGATAACCGCTAAGCAGCCTGAGGGCCCTTTGAAAATGAATTTTGAAAAAGTGGAGCTAGTCCCAGGGACTGCCAAGCAGACCCAAAGTCACGCTGAGTGGTCTGTGAGGCAAGAGACTCATGGAAACTGTCTTGGGCACATAGTCCAACAACCAATGCTTTAATTGATGTACATGAGGGATGTATGTAATATGCAGGATGTATGTGGAACATTGCATATAGAATAATTATGATTAGAATATGTATGATATCATGTGTAACATCCCAACTTTTCCCCTTACAAAGATTTTGCATAATAAATAAATAAGAATAAATTAATAAGATTGGAAAATTTAATTATTAATTTTAATCCTTAAAATATTGGCTAAAAATAGTAATTTTACGATTTTGCGGAGTCCTGTGAGGATCGAATCGATTTTCGGTTAATATTAAGATTTAATTACTACTCAAAGGAGTTCGTAGAATACACTAATATGAAAATAAATTTAAGAATGCCCAAATAAAATTAAATAAGTAATAAGGAAAAATTAGAGGGTCACAACGGTATGTCCGGAATATTTTTCGGACAGCCATACGCGAAGTACTGGGACTGCGAACGACAAAACGCAATCAAATATGATCAAAACCGAAGAGGGTCACCCTAATCCCCTGCCACGGTTGGCAGGGATATTTTCCTATATATGTATATAATATATTATTGTATAATATAATAATAATAGTGAATAGTAAAAATAATAATATAATAATAATATATAATAAAATAAGAATTTATATTTAACTGAGGCGGCATAAGCCACCGCCTCAGGATGTATATATATGTAAAGCATATGGCCTTCGAAGGCCATTCTCCTGTGCCCCAAAATTCATAATTTCATACTGCTAAATTTATTTCTGCCCCGTTCATGCGCTCTGCGGTTACGTCGTTGGATTCAGGAAAATAGCACGATAACCTCAAGGTTCGCGGGAGTCTTTTCTCGCAGTTTTCCAAACGCCTGAAAAGTGGGTAAACCGTCCTAACTGAAACACCCTAGCTAGCTAGCTTATGCTTAAGTCGTAAACCGTGCTTAACCAGGTTGTTATCTTCTTGGTTGGAATACTTATAGTCCTATATTATCTTTAGAAAATATCTCTTTACTCAAAATATGGACCAATTTAAAACTTTTTCCTTTCTTAATTAAAACATAAAGTATGAGCCGTGCATGTGAATGAAGACAATATATGCATATATAAATAAGCGATAGAGTCTACAAGACTTAGGCGTTTAATAGCATACCAAATAATTACTCACAACATACTCATATAAATATAACTCATACATACTGGTCCAGAAATACTTGCACATATGCTTATAATTAAATATTACAAGTACTACAATCAAAAGCTAATGGCAAAACAAATTCATTTAGCTAATACAAAATACCTACACGTCGTGATGTGTAGTTCGAAAATGCAGTCCTGCTGCCTCCCTGAAGTCTCTTGTCTCCAAGGCTCTTCAGTTGTCCTCTACTGCCTCCTCTGCTCTGGCGTACTTGTCGTCCTCGCCTGGAATCATAAGTGAGTGAGGGGATGAGAACATTGCGTCCTCAGTGGAAATCCTTGGGGCGTCACTATTCATTTTCTTCTCATTTATGATTCCGCCGCTCAGGGGGTCTCTAGGTGTCATAACATACTAAAATCCCTACTTATTATTATCCATGCTAGTCCTGAGCAGCTTTATCTAATTACTAGGTGATTGGGGAATCTACTCTTGCTTTACCTATGTATAAGTTCGCGTGCTTTCTATTCCTGATCCTCAGGGTATCAGGATACTATTTCACTTAACCACGTACTTGTACTAGCGGGGCCATCTCGTGATACTATGTCACTTGATGTGCCACGAACTTAACATAACGTCACATTCAACACATATTTTATGCATGGGGAAATTCCCGAGTTATCTTGTACTGTTTACTTGTCTTACTTTCTTGTACACCCTAGGTTCGTAGTCCACACACGGTGTATTGTACCTTCTTGCTTTGCTTACTTATCTTGTCTCTTTGTACACCCTAGGAGTGCCGTCCACACGCGATGCAATATCCATCCTAGGACTTTCGTCCACGCGCGATGTGATATGTACCCTAGGACCGTCGACCACTCACGGTGCGTTGTAAATTCTAGGACCGTCGCCCGCACGCGATGTATGGTACACCCTAGGACCGTCATCCACACGCGATGTAATGTACATCCTAAAGCCATCGTCCACACGCGATGTATAGTACACCCTAGGATCGTATTCTTTATCCTTAATGGTAGAGCTTATACCACACACGCATTTAGCGCAAATGTATTTTGTATCATAACTTTTTATCTTTGTCCGCACCTTCGGGGACATCTTACTTTTTATCTTTGTCCACCCCTTCGGAGACATCTTACTTTCTATGTTTCTCTTTCCTTTCTTTCTTTCATTTGTCTTTATTCATGAATTATGACTTCTTAACATGTCTTTGTCTATGACGGTAGTCATACGCGCAGGCGTAGGCTTGTATTCATCATGAACCAATCCTCATGTCGAGACTGGTGAGGAGCTTGTCCTTTGGATGTGCCAAGAGAGAGGGGTGCCCTATTATACAACTATGTTCTTATCTTCAAGGTTCTCCGAGCCCTCGTGGCCGGAGCCTTCTTAAGATACTCCGTTTTCCCTAGGGTTCAATTATGGTCTTTGTTAGGTTTAGGTGATAACTTCTAATTTTCTAAGGCCGTCCTAAGAATCCTGACGACGACCGTATCCTCTTGATGCATAATAACATTCATATGGACATAATACACATTATCATGACACAGAATACATGACCATTTACCTCATGCATGCATTAAGGTACGACAACAACTATCGGGACACTCATAACCTCTTTTTCCTTTGGAATTTTGGCTATCGAATACCCGATGAGTCCTAGACCTCATCCTAGAGTTTTTGATAGCTCTAAGATCAATTTTCACACATATGAGTCCATATTTTATGCCCAAGGTTCAGCAATTACAAATTCACCCATTTTTCCCAAAGTACCATCTTTTACCCGAAAAACCCGTTTTTCGTTTGAATTTTTAATCAACCATTAACCGATGGACTCAAAGCTTGAACCTAAAGTTTTCCATAGTTCTGNCTCTGAACCCATTTTTCATGATAATAAACCCAGATTTTCAACCCTTATACCCGAAATTACAGATTTTCCCTTTTTGATCAAAATGCCATTTTTGCCCATAAAACCGATTTCCTTCAAAATTTTAGTTAACCACAATCCAATGGACTCAAGTCTTGACCCCAAGGTTTTTGATATCTATGAACCCATTTTTCATGAAAATAAACCCAGATTTTTAGTCTAAATGCCCGAAATTACAGAAATGACAATTTTGCCCTTTTATGCCCAAAACCCCATTTTTGCTCTATGTTACCTTTCCTCAAAACTCTTCCATGTACAATACTATAAACATTTTTCCACATACTCCAGCATTTATAAATCATATATTATCATCCTCAAATCACAAAATGTCACATGCATGCATCATCTACCAATTATCACAACATATGTTCATCAAGTCACATATACTCTTGCATGCAACATGCAAGCATGCATAGATCTCCAAGAAAATGATTAAATCATAACTTTACCCACAGATTTTTAACAAATAATATATATTTATTTTTAAACAACAATCAAACACATGCATGCACATCTCCATGCATAATATTCATATTTTCACATAATCACCCATTTAAGTGTAGAACCACCAAGAGGTAGTTTAAGCTAGATTTACCCACTTTTGAAGATGAAGGTGTGTAGTGTGATGAGTGTTGAGTGAGGGCTTCTCAAGAGTCCTTGAAAATTCCAAGCTTGGTGCTTCCTTGCTTGAAAAATGAAGGCTATGTCTTCCTTGCTTGCAAATGATATGTCTTAGTGTTATAGAGATGACAAGATGGTGTTCTTCTCTAGATTTTTGGTGTAAGAAAATGAGGAGAAGATGATTAGAATGAGAGGGTTTGGGTTCAGTTTTGGGCTTGGAAAATTGATGAAGAATGTTTGATTTTTGCTAAGGGAAATGGTGGTTCTTTGGTGGCTTTTTCTCTTAGCTTTCTTGGAGAGGTTTTTGGAGTGTTAGAAGAATGAAAAATGAATGAGAGAATGCAGATTGTAGGTTCAGTTTTTGGAGTAGGAAAGATGGTGAGTATGCTTGATTTTCTTCAAAAATAAATGGTGGTTCTTTGCATGGCTTTGCTCTTGTGTTTCTTAGGGAGAAAATGGAGAAATGGAAGAGAAGTGAACAATGAGAGTGGAGGGGCTGCTGCTGTCTCGGTTTGGAAGGGAAATTTTGGGGGAAAATGGTGAAAATTAATAAAATGAATTTATGAGTAATGATGGCTACTTTTGGCTAGGCCAATGCATGTCCTTGGAGTGTCTTGGGTGAAGAAAAGAGAAATGATGGTGGCTAGAGCAGGCAGCTCTTGCATGCCACCGAAGAGAGGGAGCAATTTTGCTCCAAATTTGCATACTGACAGTACTGTTTAATAGTTTAACTGTCTGATTTCGCGCGTGATCGTGTGCGTGAAAAATCAACGGACGACGTACAATTTTTCTAAACATAATTGTGTTCCAATTAAACATTTAAAGTGTGAAATTAAATTTTAACTTAGACATTCTAAATTTCTCCCCCGTAAAAAGCATATTTTTACGGGTACCGCCGGTACACACTTAAATTTTCGGTACTGACCGAAAATTAGTACAAAATCACTTAAAAATAAAATCACATTCTTCAAATGATTCTAATGGGGAATTTAATTTTAATCTAAGGTACTCGTAATTTTCCGTTCACAACAGTCTATTTTACGAGTGTCTTCGATACGTATTAAATTTCGGTGGTGACCGAAAATCGGTTTGGTTCTCATGAAAACCAGCAAGATCACAAGACCATTATTTTGACTGCTATTTTTAGAAGATGAATTTTATAATATAATTTTTCTAGTGACTATTAATGCTATTGTCTTCAAGCAACATTTATATATTTCTATATGATATATATTTAAGACTATTTGTACAACTGCCTATTGTTATGCATATCATATCAATATATAATAAAGTATTATAATATATATATATATATATATACACGCATCAATTGTTGATCGTTAAATGTTTATCTCTTAATGAATGAATTTTGTAATTGTTTTATATTTGTATTTCATGGTGCACCAAGCATCACAATTATTGTTATACGAATTTTATGACGAAGCATTTGTTATGAGAATAATAAGAAATAGCTGCTATAGATTATAATTCTAAACTGGAATTTTAGTAAATATGGTATTTCTATCAGTTAAATTATTTTATTTACTTATTTACAATGAGGTTGTACTATTTTTATTACTTTGGTATGATAATAATATTATATACATTATTGAAAATAGCCTATTGTTTGAATGACTTAAAACAAAACAACATTGTTTTACTACCTCATCAATATAATAGATTAATCAGTAATACATTTTACTTCCTAAAACATTAATTAGATCCCTAATAATAATTCACTTGTTATAATATAAGGGTTAAAATGTGAGGTACGCATAAACTATGTTTTTGTAACTTTAATAATTAGCTTCATTAGTTATTTCGTGATCATGATTTATCCATTACTAAAATTTAGTATTTATTTTACAAACGATGTTCAGAAACATATTGACATTAGTTATGTTAATGTTTTTAAGCATAGTGTTGTCTTTATTATATTTGAGTGTTTTGGTACGTGTTAACTAATATAATTTAGTTTCCCAGTCTCAATAATTGGCTTGTAAATATTAATTATGTGAAATTCCTCTTAAGGAAAAAGTGGTGTTACACTAACCACTGTCTATGTGGTTCTAAAATGTTTGATGATGTTTGTAATATGTTTTGTGATAGATTATTTAAGGCTAAGTTGCTTGATGATATCCATGTGATATTTTATGCTAGAATATGCTAGGTTTCTTGCTATATGTCCTCTTTGATGAATTTCCATAGAATTTATGTGAATAGGTGAGATATACATGCTATATGTGATTTATGAGGTAATTGATAGGAAAATATGAGATTTATGATGAGAAATGATTATGAGACATGAAATTATATCCCTTATGATGTGAAATATTATGATAAAATACCTAGGAAATTGCTTATGATGATGGTTGTGCTATGTTTTGCGTTAGAATATGTTAGGTTAATTGCTAAATGATGTTCTTGAAGGTTTATATTGATTATACTTGTATCTGGAAGTTTCTGCAGGTCTGGTAATTTTTTGGAATAATTGTTAGAATTAGGTTGGTTTATGTTTATGAAGATGTTGAGCCTGAAATTATGTGATATATTATATGTTAAATGTTATGTTAATATGAGGTAATACATGTTAAAGGTTTGTGATAAATGATGAAGATGATGACATGGGATTTTGAACTGTAATTGCTATGCATATGAATGTTTTAAGATGACAAACTGTGCTTATTGAATATGATGACACAGAGGACGCTGCCCTCGGGCAAGTGGATTTCCTCATAATATGACACGGAGGACGCTGCACTCGGGCAAGTGGATTTCCTCATAATATGATACGGAGGATGCTGCCATACGGCAAGTGGATTTCCTCAAGCCTTCTACATGTTCGATGTGAATATGATATGTCTATATGATACACGTATATGATGATAAGTAATACATGAAGATGATGATGTGTGATTTAACTGTATATGTTACATGAATATGATGATATGTGCTTTAACTGTATAGGTGATTCAGGAATTAGAATAGAGAACAGAGGACCTAGATAAGAAATGATAGATTTCCTCAGTCACCTAGTAATCATAGGTAGCTGCTCAGGCTTAAGATGAATATTAATAAATAGTAGGGATGTAGTATAACTGTGACACTTAGAGACCCCTAAGCGGCGGAATCATAACTGAGAGTAAAACGATCAGCGATGACAGAGGTTTCCTACTGAGAACGCAGAGTTCTCACACCCGCTTCTTTATGGTTCTAGGTGAGCAAGGCAGGACTTCAGCTTAATGTACGCAGAGACGGCTTTGAAGACGATGAATCAAGGAATAGGATTGCAAAAACTAGGCTAAGGATGTTACAATCCTTATATTGTACTTCTATGAGAATGTATGGGTATGTTTTAAATATGATACTACCTATGTACATGATTGTGAATATATGCTATGGACCAGTTGTATGCTTATGGTTTGATGTTGTTGTGTTAGAACAATTATCCGTTAAGTATAAAGCTTTAACGTTTACATTATAAATTCTATCTGACGCAAGGCTCATATTTTACAACATACGTATAGAAAGAAAAAGTTTCAAAATGGTCCATATTTTCAAGTATAAGATAATTGTGAACTTTAAAAGTAGGGGCTAAAAGTAACCCCAACAAAAGAGTAAACAACCTAGTAAGCATTGTTTGTGATGTACACGCAAAAAACTAGCTAGGGTGTTTCAACATGCATCATGAGGACCGGGTTGTCAGTTTTAAGTGTTAGGACAACCTTAGAGAACTAGAGGTTAACCACTTAATGCTTAAAGATCATAATTGAACACTAGGGAACAAGTATGTAGTTGCAGGATAGAAAGTTTCTATCTTGGCAAAGTCTACAGGCACACCCCACACCAGTCCCAAAAGGGTGGATTGGTTAATGATGATGAATGAAAAGAAAGAAAGAAATGAAAACAAAGAAAGATGAATGAGAAAGGGCGTCACGCCTAAAGTTATGATTATGATGATGTATGATTCCAACGCTTGGTTGCGTCGCAAGGGCCAGCCCCTGCCTCCTACCTAGTGGAGGTTAGCCCACTTGACAAGTGGCGATGGACCTAGACCCCATCGGTGGTTAGCAACCACTCTGGTGTGAGTGTAGCTGGGTCGTCGTCAAGTTGGGAACAGAAGTAGTTGTAGCCGTATGACCGCGGTTACATGAGCGAAGGACTAAATGAAAGAGCGCTAACCCGAGCAAGCCGGTATGAGTAAGAAAAGAGATGACAGACGCTAACCCGGGTAAGCCGATATGCGTAAGAGACCTCAAGTTTCCCCATGCATAAAGTATAAAAAGAATGATTATGTGATGATGTAATGAATGAACATGTGATGCATAAGTATATGATAATGTATGTAAGTCTATGTAGTAAGTATGTACTGTCAAGAGAACGCTCAAGACGGCTATGTATATATGCTAGAAGGTTAATAAGCACGAGAACCTAGATAAGAAAGATTAGATCCCAGTCACCTAGTAATTTAGATAAAGTCGTTTAGGATCCTAGGCAAGATAATAATCAGTAGGATGTTAGTATGCATGTAAACATAGAGATCTCCTGAGCGGCCTGGTTCATAAGTGAGTACAAGTAGTACCCCCACACTAAGATTAACCACTAAGGACAAACGTTCTCACCCCCACTCGCTTATGCTTCCAGGAGCAGGCGAAGACTATGAGGGCTACGGGGAGCCATATGAGGAGTTACCTACGGAGCAGTGAAGATCCAAGGGCGGATTAGCAGATGACCAGACCTGAGGACTAGCTAGTCTCATTTTGCGCCACATACACATTTTGATATGTATTTGTGTAACATCCC
>QANU01075686.1:0-13472 GCA_003254905.1 Nissolia schottii | reverse complement strand
AGTTATCTAATGTGCTATTTTGGGAGATACGTGAGAGAGACTGTTCTGATGGTGGGGTATAAGACCATATTTAATTTTCATTTTAAGCAAAATCTAACTAGGCTCAATTTAACTTTGCTCAAAATCTATAGGAATAAGCTCTTATTTCTACATTTTTCATTTGAAGAAAAAGGTTTTTCTGTGAAAATCATTCGCATATAGGGGGAAACATAACATCCTCCAATTATATTAACTTTTGCAATCGTAATCGTATCTGAAAACCATATATGCTAAAGTACCTTTTTATGCACTTCAAGGGGCAAAGACAACAATCAAACATAGTGGAGTCGGCATTTAACTAAAAGATGATTTGTCAACTATTAACAAGCATTTTGTTTGCATTAAGCAGATTAATTATCATTATTGATAAGTCACTATCTCCCTTATTTTCCACCAAACCCTCTCTTTTTTAAAAAGTGATTGTCTGTGTGTACAGATATACTATTCTGTGTTAGTAGCTTTTTACTATGTAGGCGCACACAAGTATTTTTCACGTGAATTAATTACAAACACAAAGCCATTGATAACTCCAAATTAGCAAGTAAGAAGGATTTATTTAGGAAGATTAATGAGATCGCTGTCAATTTTGGATTACACTATTCTCATTTTTCATTCAAATATTAATAGTGAAATAATAAAAACATCCCTCTACTAAATTAAGAAAATAAAATTTGTTATTCTTAAGAATAACAGAGAAACAAATTACTGCTAAATAAAAGTCAACCTTTCACATGAATATTTTCAATTAAACTGGTTTGAAAGTTTAACATTTGTTGAAAGCATGTAACTTTGACCTAAATACAAATCACGTAAACAAAAATCTCAAGGATGTATTTTGAAAGAGAAAAAAAGCTGTCGACTGTTGACTCTAATTTGATCTATCATTATAAACAGGATTCTGTTGAAAGCATTTTTACTCTCGTCGTTCAAAATAATACATCCCTCTTTACAGCTTTCAGATTCACAAGGAATCCAATTGCAGTACAGTCGGGTATGATCGTATCCACAGAGAGTTGCAAAAATACCGTTCTTGAGTTTGTTAATTAAACAATGAAGTGAAGGATTGGTGATTTGATATTTAGATAAATAAATAAATAACAGAAAGATAAATAGGCAACAAAGTAGAGACAGATCAGGAAGCTTGTTGGGTTTTGAATCCTATTATAATTTCATGCATTCATAACTTAAACATCAGAATTATCATTTCGTTGATTCCTCACCATCAGTTCTTAACTTGTTCATCGCTCTCGCGCATGAAAAGATCACAGGTTTCCCTTGTTATGCTGTCACTCTCGCACACAACTTAACAAAGTACACCAGCATTATTTTAGATGTTAAAAGCGACTAATATTCCTAACTCTATCTCTAGCAATTAGGTTTATTAGATGAATTGATTTAGTTCCAACTTATGATGCCGTTCTCACGCGCAACCAAACAGTTTGAAATCATGCTTTAGGTAGCTAAGCTAAAACAAGCATTAAGAGTAAAATCGATTCATGCAAATCATAGAAAATGATAGATTCATTAATGTAAAAGTACATGGATACAATCAGTCTATAATAATCATCAAAATCCCAACAACAAGAGGATTACAAATCCATCTTACAAGAGTATCTCGGAGGCAAGGTGATGGACGCTTACCATGACACGTTCTCACGCTATCATGACGACGTCCGCCGTGCTTCCTTGATTCTCCCGGCTCCTTCACTAGCCTCCTCTTTGTTGCTAAACTAACTTAGGATTTGAAATTGAAATGAAATGAGAGAAAGGAGAATTCTGAAAGGTAAATGATGCCTTGATTGTGTGAGCCTCGGCCTCTATTTATAGGCCGAGTTTGAGGGTCACCGCTGAGCGGTCTGAGTGCACCGCTCAGCGGTTTGAGTTTTCTTCACCGCCACGTTTCCTCTGAATGGTGGCTCTGCTCTGACATTATCTGTCAGAGCCGCTGAGCGGCATGCGGTGCGCTGAGCGGTGTCAGAGCAGGGTGGCATTGCGGCTGCAGGTGCGGCTGCAGAGCTTCCTTCACGGCTAAGTTTCTTCACCTTGAAGCAAGGTCCGCTGAGCGGTTAGATCCCATCCGCTGAGCGGTTCCTTCGTGCTAGCCGCTGAGCGGTATTTGTCACCGCTGAGCGGTGGTGCATATGCCTTTGCTCTTCGTTTGCCCCTTTTTGCTCTTTGTTTCCTTTCTCTGTGGGATTTCTCTTTGATCTTTTATCTTGCATCCATCTCTAGAACATTTTATAACTCCTACAAAAGTGGAGAATTTTAATCAGATAATTCGTTAAACTTAAGCAGACAGGTGCCTTTTCAATAGTTAAAATCGCGTACTTTTGGCACCTAACAGATTCTAATGTAGTATTTGATTAATCTCTTGTGTAATGATTTTTTTTCTTTCTGGAAACTATATTCTATAATAGAATCGTATTGGCCTTTAAAGTAGAAAGCGAGTTGAAGGGAATGCATAAACGTCAGAGAATCTTACAATTACAAGAACATTAGTGTTTAGAAAAGTAGTAAAACAATTTAACAATAAATTCGGGCAATATGAGGATAATAATAATTTAAAAGTTCATCGCTGCTTAAGAAATGCCCGCAGGATAATAATTAGAAACCACATGGAATGGAAGAAAATAGTCAAAGATTTAATCTTGCTACAATAATATTTTTCACATTTTAGTGTATAAAATATAAAATAAATTATAATAACATAACAATCCATCATTATATCATTTTATCTTTATCATCATTTTTTTTTTTCCTTATCTAATCACCATCACCTGATTACATATCATTTTTGGTATCGCTCCTGATAAAGTTATTACATGTAAGTAGAAAAAATGTTAAAAGTCATTGTCTATTCATCAAAACACTGTCCAATAAATGAGAAAATATTCTGATTGGATTCTGTTTGAGCGCGTGAATAGCACGCGTAGAGTTTTTTTTTTTTCCTTTTCTTTTTCCCCTGCAAAAAATGAAGACAACACAAAAACATTGAATTGCACATACTTGCATCATCATCAGCATCCACTCATGCCACAGTTCCAGCTAAGATTATGAATAGGAACCTTCATCCTTCATCTTCATCTTCATCTTCTTCTTCAATTTCTCACCCGTTAATCCCTTAACCCCTTTTTCTATCTCTTTTTCATTCATCTTTCACATACCGTACATAGTTACATATTCTTCCCACTTTCTCTTTCCAAAGTTGCACACATATGCACAAAAAGGCACCAACTTTTTTTTTTTTTTTTTTTATAACTTGCCCTTTTCTCTCTCTCGTTTTTAATTGCTCCTTCACATTACCCTCATCACGCCCCTTATTCTCTCCCTTTCATATTTGTCCCTTAAACCAATAAAAATCCAATTTTTAGTCTTCTTTTTTAGCTGCAGTGTCTCCCTCCTCTGTTTCATTGCCGATTCTGGGGTTTTTTTGGGGTTTCAGATCCGTAAAGTTAGAAGCTTTTTTATTGCTCTGTTTCGTTGTTTTGGTTGGTCGCTTCAATTTGTGGATACTTTTTGTGTTGAGAAAATGACGGTAGAGAATGGAGTGAATGATCCCAGTGATCAATTTCCGAAAGGAATGCGTGTTCTTGCAGTTGATGATGACCCCACATGCCTCATGGTCTTGGAAACTCTGCTCCGAAGATGTCAATATCATGGTTTGCTTCTTCTGTTCTTAGTTTTTTGTTTGGGTTTATCTTTTCATTTTTTTGTGGTTTTTGATTTGTGGCTTTGTGCTTTGTCCTTTTAGGTTAATTGCGAAGAATTTGTGATTTCTCATTGGTCACGAGACTCTCTAATACGAGTCCTTCTACTTGTACTAGTTCTAATTTTTAGTTAGCCCCAACTCCTTCAAGCTGTTCCAGTTTTCATTTTTTTTTCAGTATTGTTTCTGAAATGTTGTTGGGTTGATCATTTTTTTTTTTTGTTTCTTGTGTCTTCCCCTAATTTTGATTCTTTTTGATTCATTTTTGTTGGGTTTCAATTCAGGACTAAACTATTTGGTCACGGTTAGGTTTCTTCTTTGAATGAACATTCCTCAGTTGTTTTGTGTGCTGGATGTATGTGCAATGTGTTATACTTGTACTCTTGATGTTTCATGGTGATATTCATTTCACTAGCTACTATCTATCTGCTTGGGCAGTTGGGTTGATTAAATCTCGGATTTCTTAATAAAATGAATTTTCATTTAATTAATAAATCTATGTTTAAATTATTTCATTTCCCTTTAAAAATTGATAGTCATAATACTTTTGAAAGAACTTTTGGCTGAAAGATTTTCAATGACTTATAATCTTGACATATATTGAAAATCTACTAATAATTATATGACTCATTTTTTTTAAGGAATATTTAGAAATGTTAGATCATACCAAAATAAATTACTATTTTCCTCTTATTTTTTTACTTATTTTTTTCTACAAGGGATGTGTATTTTAAGTATCTATAAATAATTTTAATTTCAAAAACCAATATATATTAATGTTCTTATAAAAGTTAATAGAAAGTTAAATTTTGTGACAATGGCCACATTGTCAATTTAGTGAATCAACTTTTATAACTATATATTTGTATATAACATATGGTTGGTGAACTTTGCTGCAGTAACCACAACTAGTCAAGCAGTAAAGGCATTGACACTGTTGAGAGAAAACAAGTTTGACCTGGTAATCAGTGATGTGCACATGCCTGACATGGATGGATTTAAGTTGCTTGAGCTTGTGGGACTTGAGATGGACCTACCTGTCATAAGTAAGCAGGATTCTTATGTACAATCTTCAGCAATTAATCTTTTGGCTCATTTTGATTCTTGCTATTGATTGTTGATGATATTATTATTAGTCCAATTGGACAGTTAATTTTAGATTTCAAATAATGGGGTTTTGGTTTCCTACTTTTCTTGTGTAAATATTTAACTCTATTTTGTTTACTTCATAATAGTCCTAGTCCTTGTCATTCTAGAGAATTTATTATGCTTTATAATTTATTTTTTAATCAATACCTTTTTTATTAGAAAAGCTTGATGTTATGAACTGTTTGAATACAGTGTTGTCTGCAAATGGTGATACAAAGCTGGTGATGAAGGGGATTTCTCATGGAGCTTGTGATTATCTTCTGAAACCTGTGAGAATTGAAGAGCTGAAGAACATTTGGCAGCATGTAATCAGGAGGAAGAAGTTTGATTCGAAGGAGAAGAACAAAACCAGCAACCTTGACAAACATACTTCTGATAGTGGCAACGGGATAGGGTCAGCAGGAACAGGAAATTCAGATCAAAATGGGAAGCTGAATAAGAAAAGGAAGGACCAGGATGATGATGAAGATGAGGAGCAAGATAATGGCCATGACAATGACGATCCGTCAGCCCAGAAGAAGCCTCGAGTTGTTTGGTCTGTGGATCTTCACCGCAAGTTTGTCGCTGCTGTTAATCAGTTAGGCATTGACAGTATGTTCTTCAGTCTCTAATTCTATATTTAATATACAAATCAATTGTGTCTATAGTTTTTCTCAATTTGTAAGAGCTTAATAAAAAATTGACTCTCATTAGCAATCCATTTTTCAGAATGATTTGGGATATGATTATTCCGTTAAGAATCATTATGATTATGATTACTCTTCCTCGTAATTGGTGCTACTTGGGATAAACATGTCACATGCATCCCTAGAATCGTATGCAATGCCATTAAGTTTTCAATTACTTAATGTGAGTGTGGGTCTAACAATATTTTGTTTTACTGGCAGAGGCTGTGCCTAAAAAGATTCTTGATTTGATGAATGTCGAAAAGCTGACGAGGGAGAATGTGGCCAGCCATCTCCAGGCAATTTTCCTTCTTGTTTCTTTGTTTCTTTGTTTATTTGAACATAACACAAACCTTGTCACTCACGGAATGTTTCTGGTTTATGTAATGGCTGCAGAAATATAGGCTTTATCTGAAAAGAATCAGCTGCGTTGCAAACCAACAGGCTAATATGGTAGCAGCCCTAGGCAGCGCAGATCCATCCTATTTGAGAATGGGTTCTGTGAGCGGTGTTGGACATTTGCAAGCACTTGGTGGTCCTGGACAGTTTCCTAACAATGCTTTCAGATCCTTTCCACCTAGTGGGATAATTAGTAGATTGAACACTCCGGCTGGACTCAATGTGCATGGATTTCCTTCTTCTGGAGTATTCCAGTTGGGTCAATCACCGAATGTAAACAACTCCACCGCCGAGCAGCTCAAGTTTCAGTCATCCATAGTTCCTGTTAATCAGAATGGTGTTCAGGGAATGCCAGTGTCTATGGGGCTGGATCCATCGCAACACAATAAGGGTGTTATTTCTGTTCAAAACATGGCCACTGGCATTGATGCTAAACCAAATTTGCCCATTGCGAGTAAACTCCCAGATCCAAGAACAAGAGTAATCCCCTCTGGCTCGCAAACACCGCTTCAGGGTATCTCAAACAATGCCTTGATGTTGGAAGCACAACGTCCACAAGACACGCAAGGGGTTCGAGAATATGAAAGTTCAACTTCTTCAGTACCCTCTCAGCATTCGGAATTTGCTTTCTCTTTGCTGGATCAAGGTAGGTATAATGATAGTTGGTCAAGTGCTGTGCAGCCATCTGGGATCCAGATGAGTTCTTACCCGCCAAGTGAATGTTTTAGACAGACAGCTATGCCTTCTACGGATAGCATGGCTTCTTTACCCTTGCAAGGGGGGAATCCGAGTGTTATTTCATCTATCACTTCGCTGCCCAATCAATCCCTCAATTCAATGCCGGACATGCACTCCCAAGGTGTGATTTTTACTAATAGACCCGGTCATACGAGCACCGAGGTGCCCTTTCAAGGGTGGGATGACAACAATCAAGATGCTAGTTACCATTCAAATGTTATTGGTGCTGTTGGTTCAGCAGGTCATACACCAACAAACCCAGCCTTGCACAGAAACTTGGACTTCAATTTTGGCGATACCTTACAAATGAAGCGCGACGGGGCGGTGAACTTAATTAAAGAGACCTCATTGAAGCCACATCAGGGGAATATCATGAACCAGCAGAAGTCTCAACATAATCGCTTCTCTAATAATGTTGGTTCTCTGGAAGACTTGGTCTGTTCAATGATGAAACAGGTAATAACATTTATACAACATGATGGGGAATTTCCCATTGATGTTTCTGTGTGATTTCTTTTTCTCGGATTTCTTTCCCCCATCAGTCTCCTTTGATTAGGTAGTGAATATGAAGGTATCAGCATTGCTACATTAATTTGTGTCTATTATAGACACAAGTCCTGAATTAAGACTTGCATCGTTACATAGCACTTTTACATGAAGACTTGATAGATGTTATTCTGTTTTACTTGCTTGTTAAAATTCATATGCTACATACGTTAAGTTGTTAACCCAACAAAAAAATGTCTCACATTTCATTGATGTCCATTGCTGTAGACCAGCCGGCTCACAATAATAAACCCTTACTACCGCTGTCCTTTTGAACTTTTTCAGATTGGGGTGAAAAAACATCGTGTTTATCTAATAGAATATGTAGCTTCTTGTTTTAGCATTTAATTTTGTGGTCTATCATATTCAGTGTGTGTTGATTTTTTGAATGTTGTTATGTCCTAAATATTTTACTTTCATACTCTCATCTGTTGCTGTGTTCATGTCACGCAGGATCAAGATGAGATGAAATTGTTGGACGGAGACTTCATTTGCGATAATTATTCCGGTGGGATATCAATGTGATCAAGTTTGGTATATATGATCTACATGCATGCATGTCATGTCATAACTTGATGAATTTTGTATTGTGACAAGCCCCCTCCCTTTATCATGTTTAGTCAGTTTTGTATTCTAGTGTTCTGCAGGGTATAGCTTCTCTCTCTAGATTACACTTTTTCTTGGGTCAACTTCTCTAGGTTTCTTTTTCATCAAGGGCTTTCTCATTCTGTAAAATTGCATTGTTGTCCATCCGACAATGCCTGATCTGGGGTTGATCATGTCGTTGAATTTGCTAGATATGCTGTTTTGTTAGAAAAATTTGTTATTGGTCCATAAATAAGATGTTTATGAAGACAATAAGCACGGTTTCCTCTATTTATGTTTTCAAATGTTTTGGCCTGCTAAAATGCTTGCATTTATTATTTTTTGAGTGGTGTTACTATAGACCTTGATTCACATAAAACTCTACTAATAATACATCAATCACACATTAAAATTTAGTGTTCAATATATTTCATGGGTAAAGTTTACCATGAACTCGGATACACTATATCATGTTACTTATTTTATGGCATAAAAAATGGCATTTATTTGGTATACCTGTTGGTCAAATATAGTGCCGGTGCATGTACTGCCACAATTTATTGTGCAAATCGCTGTAGCAAATCGCTCGACTGCACGAAGATATTTTACTTGAGGAAGACGCCAATAAAAGAAGACCGACACAGACCCATAAATCATCTGCAGAAGCACATCCAAAGTATCCAAAGCCTTGGGTTCTCTTTCAACTGTTTACTCCTGCTTACTCTTTCAAAATTTACTCAAATACGTCGAAAATGCAGTTATATGCTTTCGCTCTTGTTGTCTTGCCACTATTATTTTTCATGTTAGAAGTCATTCAAAATGGCATAGGAAAATTTCGCCAGTTTTCAGCTCACTCCCAAATACAGACAATCGGTAACATGCTTCAGAATTTACCGGGTGGCAGGTAAGTATTCAAGTGATCGCTCAGCTAAATTCATCTCCTTCATTACTTGAAGACCATATAATCAAATCTTTAAGATCAACAAAATCCAATGAACTTTGTCGCTAGCAATTCGGAGCACATTTAGTTCGCACTTAATGGCCATCAAAGGCTCGTTAGCAATGAACAAGTTTTTGGTTATACATCTTATATCACTTAACAGTTCTCTCTCTATTGCCCTTCTTTGAAATCATCTCTAAAAATGATATTTCACCTAAACTCACTTTTTTCCTTACATCATTTGCAGACACAAATAACTTGAATTACATTAAAAGCACTTCTACTATATCTAAATCAAATGGACAGTTGATAACTACCATATTGCTATGAAGCCTTTTAGTTTTAAATCTACTTCACTTTTAAGGAGCGCAAAAGAAAGTTGATTGAGACTATTATGCTACACGGTACAACAAATATGATGTCTATAGGGCATTGCAATTAATCATCCAATACAATGGGCCCAGCACCAGATTTCTGTGTGTTTTCATTCAACTCAATGTCATTCTCCGTTTCAACCATTTCTCGGTCACTTTCCTTTTTCTCCAAAAGACTTGGGGTTTGGTTATTCTCCTTTACCAGGCTTGCGCCACTTTCTTTTTCAGGTTCTGTTTCTACTACCATATCCTTACTCTCATTGTCAACAGAGTTATCAGGTTTGCGGTCATCTTGAGGGATACGCGTCCCAGAAACTTCACCTGGTGTTAGAATTCGGTTCATATCTTCACAAATGGTTTCTAATGGCGGGAAATTCTTTGCTACGTTGACATTGACATCTGCTGTTTCCCTACACAAAGATGTTCTAACTAAATCCACGGGGTTTTCCTCCACAGCCTTGCACATCTGTCAATAAAGAGGAAAGCATATTGAGTACAGTATACAATACAAATTCCCAACTCTTCTGTTATTGAATGATATGTGGAAGTGATCCTTCATGAAGAGAAGCTAATGAAGAGTGTGATGATTGATATACAATAGTCCTTTTACCTGATTGTAAATCCGAACTAGTTCGGATCGATTTGGATCATTATCACAAGCAAGTGAAATTTCTTCAGCACCTGCAGTGAATGGCAGCACAAGTAAAGGCTTTGGATATGCAGATAACAACGGTTGAAGGTAAGGAAAACATAATAAAGTAAATAAAAAAAGGAATAGAACAATACAGGGAACAATCAAAAAGCACATAATAAACTCTGAACACTGACAAAACACCAGAAGAGATTCTTGCATATTCCAACAGCTTAGATTTTGCTTTAAGCTTAATATTACAGCACGATTCAATTTCTGTGCCACGTCATATACTAACTGTCTAGGTGAAATACCCTTGAAGTATGCAAGACTCCCTCCATTATCTGATGCAAACTACTTATTCGTTTTTGTATGACCGTGAGACATAGTTCCAAGTATCTGATGGACAAGAACACAATCATACCTATTGATTTCACTTGAGGCAGTTGATCAATGATTTGGGTATCAGTGTCTGCTACTTTATAACTTGGAAAACTTGTAGCCTTCGACTCATTTTTAAGTTCTTCATTTGTTACGTCATTTGCTTTTGGATCACCCTGCAAACAAAGTTCATAACAAGGAAATGTCAGTCCAAAAGCAAGTCAACCAAACCATTTCACGGATCAATCATGCATTTTAGCGTGTTGTCTGATGCACCACTAGTAAAATATATACAATGAAAGTGCAAATGTTATTAACTTGAATTCTCCCCAGTCCAAAGAGAAGAAAAATGAGTATTGAAAAGATCTCATGCACGACAGAAGATTATTGCACTCACAAAGTATTCTTTCTGGTACTCAGCATTGAGCCCTTTTTCCAAGAGAAGAACCCTCTTTTTTATAAACTCAACCTGTCTTCTCTGCATGTCTCTATAATGATATAATATGGAGGAATCTTGATATGACTGGGTTTGGTTCCTCACTTCACCAGAACCTTGAGCACCATCAGCTGCCATGTCACTCCCACCATTTTCCCTGGATTGGTTGCTAGGAATTTCCGTATTTGTGAAATTTGTGCCATTTTGCGCCTGAGAACCAACTTGACCTGGTACTGGTAAATTAATGACGGGAAGATTCAACTCCTGACAGATGAGCTCCTGAATTTTCAGATCCCTATCATCAATAATAGCCTGCCACCTTCCATACCCATGCCTTACATAGAAAAGAATTATGTTAACAGAATACATAAAAACAANTACTGGTAAATTAATGAGGGGAAGATTCAACTCCTGACAGATGAGCTCCTGAATTTTCAGATCCCTATCATCAATAATAGCCTGCCACCTTCCATACCCATGCCTTACATAGAAAAGAATTAACAGAATACATAAAAACAAACAATCCACATAGGTTAAAAATTACAAATAGCAAACTGCCAAACACCAACAATCATCTATAACAAATCACAGAATATAGCACTAAGTAAAGGAAATTGAAAAGCCAACATACAAAACACAAAGTAGAGATGCATGGTAGGCTTTTTAACTGGGAACCATTAACACAAAGGCACAACAACAAAGCCCTTATATGACTACCAGCAACATAAATACACACTAAAAGAAGCTGATAGCACTACAACTAATACACACTAATGAGTCACCTTATGTCACACGTTAACTTTAGCATCAATAGTTTCCTGCGTTTTTACATTTCTAACTTATATTTATGTATGCTTAATTACTTATGTGCTGGTTTCACAATATATCTCCACAAAAGAAAATAAAAACCAAAAAGAAAAAATTAGGGCTCCCTATAGCTGCTTGTCTGCTCGCAAGCAAAGTCTAAAGATAGCTGGACGTAAATACCCAAACATTCTCAGAGAACAGCAAGAATGTTGTTGTTTCTATCCCTCTTGCTTTGAAATCACAAAATCTTCACACTACACAAACCCAGTGGGGATCAATGAGCCTGATACATCACCCTACCCCGCATATCATCAAGAAATCAAAAGTATAGAAACTGTAGCTATTTCCACCATGTTCTTTCAAACTCCAAATGTAAAAGATGTAACAAACCAAAACAATAAAAAAAAACAAAAAAATGGAGGGAAAAACAAGGGATTCAATACAAAACTTGCCTCTACTATAACCGAAGTGGTGGTATTCGGATATATCGATCGAATGCAAATGCTTTCTACTGTTCTCTTCAAGATCATCTCATACTCCTTCTCCCCTTTCCCTAAACATTTTTAAAAACAAAATATAAAAGAAAGAGAAAAACTTTAAAACAATTACACCAAAAGAGAAGCATTTTGAGCAAACTAGAATTGTAACCAGTCTATTGGGATTTCCTTCAGGGAAACAGAGCAGGAAAATTTTGCAAATTCAAGCATTTAAAGACAAAGGTGACAATTGATTACAAAATAATAAAAACAACAATAATTATTTATAATAATAATAATTAAAAAAAGAAGAAAGCGGTAATGTATTGTAATTACCAATTTGTCCAGTCTTAGGTTTCCAAACNTTTAAAGACAAAGGTGACAATTGATTACAAAATAATAAAAACAACAATAATTATTTATAATAATAATAATTAAAAAAAGAAGAAAGCGGTAATGTATTGTAATTACCAATTTGTCCAGTCATAGGTTTCCAAACAACTTCAATGCAAGCCTTTTCGGGGTTTTCATTCTTCCTGGTACCAGCTTTGGGTCCATAAACAGCAGCAACCACTTTGGTTTCTCCTACAACCCAAAAATAAAATAAAATCAAACAACCAGTTCCCAAAATTGGGACCAAAACAAAACGGGAAGTTTTCTTTTGTTGAAAAGAAAATCAAACAAAAAAAAGAAAAAAAGAGGGAGAAGATGGTAGTGTAGTGACCTTGAGCCCAGCTAGCAGAGCCATGAGCGCGATGGAGGATGGATCGAGAGCATGCTAGCGGCCTCAGCTGATTGGGGCTCCGCCCATCGGGTCTGTCAATCTCCATTGAACAAGAGGAAGAAGCAGCGGCACCCGCAAGCTTTCAACAGTGAAAGGGGGGTTTGGAAGGTTTTGGTTTACAATGATAAAAAAAATTTATAAATTAATTAATTTTCAGGAAGTTGATTAGTACTAATTAAACATAGCAGCATAGCATCATTGTTAAAAACACTATCATGGAAGGAAACCCTAGCTATCTTATATATGCTTCAATTACAAAATAACTTGAGAGGGGAGAGGACCAGAGAAGCTGCGGGTTGGTGTGTGGGGGGGGGGAGGAGAATAATACCTGAGGGTGAGGGTGAGAGTTGTGAAACCGCGGAGAGCAGATGCGAATTTGAGAGGGGGCGAGTGGCGGAGGGTTTAGGCAGAAGGAGGCGGTTTAGGCGGCGAGAGAAGGAGGGACGATGGTGTGGCGGCGGAAAGAATTTTTGGAGTTGGCTGGAAAGTGTGATGTGGGTGTTTATGGGTGCGGCGGTTAGATCCGAAAATTCGACCAGAGCTAATTAAAAAAAAGTGCAATTGGTTAAGTTTGGATTTTTTATTTTTAAGGACAAAAATATTTGGATTTTTTCTTGTAAGTGTCCCAAAAGCCCATGTTCTTGATATATTTTTATTGAAAGAATAGCTTTTTTTAAAAGAAATATGCATTGAATACAATAAATTTTTTTTTCAATTTCTTAACAAATATTATTAAGAGTACTTGTTAATAGATAAACGATTCATATCTAAAGTGTTTTTTTTTAAATAAAAATATGATTTATACTCTAAGTATGA
>QANU01075671.1:26350-66031 GCA_003254905.1 Nissolia schottii | reverse complement strand
CTTTTTCTTTTATTTTAAAATTTTATTTTATAAAATCATAATATTATATTATAATTTCATAACACACCTAATTAGTTATTTTCCCACGCACGCGCAGTCTTCCCAAAATATTTCCATCACGCTCTTACGACCTACCAGCCTTCCCCCAGCCATCCCTAATATGTTATGCTTATCCCAAAAATTAAAATTCGAGTGAAATTCTCGTAAGGAAAAAAGCTGGGATGTTACAGTTAGTGCTTGATGGAATTATGTGGTGAAACTCTTGGACAAGTGTGTAAGATTGGTTTGGGAAGATGGAAGAAAAGGTGGCCAACTCACGTAGTACAGGTTCTGAAAACGCCCAGGGCACTGAGCGGCCTGAGCTGTTTCCAACCCCTAACACGTGAAAAGTTACGTGGTGGAAAGGACTCAGGTACAGGGCACTGAGCATGCATCCAAATCCGTTGAGCGGTCTGCATCTTGAGGTGCCACGTAAGCTTGGATAAGGATGGTTCAGAACCCTAAGGGTACTCAGGTACAAGGCGCTGAGCGGCCTGAAAACCCTAGGCACTAACTAGACTTGCCTAAGTGGCTAAAGGTTTTAAAGGAAGATCCATAGGGCCACATTATTTGATCAACATTATTTTGCTGTGGTGTATGAAAGATAGCTCAAGGTCTGTACTTTGGTACTGATATATATGCATCATGAGGATTCAGTTGTGATTAGGGTTTATAACAACCATAGACAAGACTCACCGAAAGATAAACAAGATCATAACTGGACCTTAGGAAAACAGTGAGCTCTTAAGAAGGCTCGACTACCGAGGGTCGGTATGCCTTGTAGACAGTACTTAGTATGATTAAGAAACCCATCTTTTGGCACGTCACACCTGACAAGCTCCTTGTCGGTCTAGCAAGAAGGACGAGTTTATGAATGAGTAACGCAGGCATAGTCCCGAGCACAGGCTTCGACCTTGTTTTAATAAAGTAAAGCATGGAAGTAAACAAGATTCTAGGTTACGTCATGATGCTAAAAGTAATTATTCTGCCCCAAGTGTGGCCTATGTAAAATATTATTATGCCCCAAGTGTGGCCTATGTAAAGTTCCCTCAAGCCCTAAGTGTGGCCTTGAGTACGGAGTCGCGACCCCACTCCTGGTGTCATCGCTCAGGGTGACCCCCTCACCATTCATCGAGTAGGATGGTCAATTCCCTATCACCGTTCGATGTAGTAACGCTGCCTGGTCGTCGGTGATGCGGAAACAAAGTGGGATGTAGCTGAACGGGGGTGACAGTCCCACAGGCTACAAAGGAGAATGATGGACATCTCGTAACAAAAAGGACGCAGCCCAAGGAGCGTAAGAGAACTCCCTTTTCCCCCATGCATAACTATGTAGTATACGTGAACTAGACGAGGCTTAGGGCCCACAATAGGAATCTCCCCCACGCGAGATAATACAGCTAAGCTATGCAACTAGCTAAAGAGAAGCACGTATAGGCTTAAGATAACATATTAGATTTCCCCACACCTAGTAATGTAAATAAAGCTGTTCTGGATTAGGTACTACTAAGATTAACAAAGGAGTTAGTAATGCATGACACTTAGAGACCTCCAGAGCGGCCTGGATCATAACTGAGCAAACTGAGACCTGCACTGGCTTAGGATTGCCCATTGGGAACGCAATGTTCTCACCCCCACTCACTTGTGATTCCAGGTGATTACGATGACTACCCCATCGGAGACCTAGACCCAGCTGCTGAGTAGGATTAGGCAGCGGGACTATGATACCGGGGTTATTACCGAGACTTGCACGTATATTCCACGTGATGCCCCCAGTCCTCTGCAGTCAATACTAGAACTATCACCCCATATACCGATGGGCCTTGGCTCTTTAGCAGCTACACCTATCATCCTCGACACAGACGAAAAAGAACTCCCGCCTTATGACAAGGACGTGGAGATTGATCTGAACTTGTGGCCACCTCGACCTCCCCAGCATTTGTATCGACGCGGGGCTAGGAAGCGAGCCACCTAGTTCTTCTGCCGTCAATTCTCCCCTAGCACCCATGACGCTGACGCCGGACCCTCTAGAGTACACCGCGACTGGCCAGTCACTACGGAGCTCTTCCCAGCGCATGAGAGGGGAATGGATTCGTCTACTTCGGTATCCCCAACAACCGCCACGGAGGACCCTGAGGATGACGATATGATGAGCACTGACTTATCGGAGGAGAAGGAGGAGGATGAGGAGGAAGATCCGGAAGAGGACCCTAACCACGACTACGAGGACTGATACCAGGCACCAGCTGATTCCCCGTCTCTAGTAACATTTTGTTAGCTCTAAAGATATCTTGGTTGTAAATTGTAATATGTGTACAGTAACTTGTATGTAAAACCCGCACTAACTAAAGCCCATGTACAGGTGGATATATGTGTGTATTTGTAAATTAAATGTGAATGGACCCTTGACATGTATGCTAGATATGTGAATTAACTTTCCCTACGATGATCCAATGACGCTCATCTTGTACTACAGATGTTATGTATATGTATACCATCAAGTAAATCTCATAATTGAAACCAATGGGTAATAAGGGTAAATTTTCAAACGAGTTCGTATTTTCGGGATAAGAAACTACTTTCCAAAAGTAACAAGGGACTATGAATAGTCCTACCAATGGAAATAACAACCTGGTGGGCAAGAGCAGAATTATTTCTACAAACATTTTTGCCTAAGGATTCATGTTTCCACATTCTTAACCCATATAAAGGCTTATATGGGTATCTATCCTGTGAAGTCCTTGCTAAGGAAAAAGTGGGATGTTACAAGGACTCTACCGAGTAGTAGGAGGAGCAGTGAAGGGCTGTTACGTGAAGCAAGCACCTAAGAGGACAGATCGTGAAGAAGTTTGTGGTGGGCTAAAGGAGCCGTGTACTAGTTAGCCCTTATGTTTTGTAGTTGGATACTGTATTTTGACAGATATAGCGTGTATATATTAACTATTACAATACTTATGTAAATACTTGTAAATAAATGTGATGGACCGTATGCTTGTTTATCTATCTGATTTTGTTATGATTGGTTGATAGTCGTAAGCTTAAGGCTCTATCGTTTGTAGTATATGTCCTGTTTAAGCGCGACTCATATTTTATGCAACAAAGAATGTGAAGAAAAAGTTTTCAAATGGTCCATATTTTCTTAACCCTGTATTTCTGAAATTAATAAAGGATTATAAGTATCCCCATCAATTAATTAACAACCTAGTGAGCATTTCGTACGACTTAAGCATAAGCAATTAGCTAGGGTGTTACATGACCTGCCAGGAGTAATTAATTTATGTTGTAGACCATTCCTGGGATATAATCGTTGTGCTACATTTTGGGAGGATGAGTATAAGAGCTCTTAATGATCTCCATAGCCCTTATGGGTAATACATGAAGTGCAACATGTACTTGATGGAATCACTTATATGAGTGTCAAGTGGGGCCGCTTGCATGAGATTTGGCTAATCTCTAAAGCACTCATGAACACCAGGCACGCACATGGCCAAATTGCGCACAACTGCGTTAACAACGAGAATTGTGGGGGTGAAATGATTGTTGAGGCCTCTGGCATACACTAAAGTGTCTTGGTTCATAAAGCTTACTCCACTAATTCACTTGTATGTTAAGTCTCAGTAGTCTAGGTGTGGTTCGTAGGTCAAAAGGCACCGAGTTTACTAATATTTACACTCTTCTGTATTTGCCTAGGAAAATCTTCTTAAAATTCTTTTTCATGAACTTTTGAAATATGTGGGGGATTGTTGAAAAATGATTGTATTTCAAAAGTTCTAGTCCCACATTGGTTAGCTCCTAAACTTTTTGAGTGTTTATATATTTTAGTAGTTGTTGTATTGGTAAAAGGACTTGAGAAGGGTGTTAGACTCGCGCGCATGAGTCCAAGCCATTTGGGTTCGGCGAAGTGTAAATCGATGGATTTGCCCCCCTGTGCGCACGATAAAAGAGCCTCCTAGTCTTTTTACAAAATTATTTTTTGGATTGGTGCAACTTATCTAAGAAACCACATTTTTCATGTGTACCATCCAAATCGCCCACCGTCCAAATTTTAATGGCTTGCCGCCCACCGTCCAATTCCACCGTCTAGAAATTAATTTCCACCAACCTTGAAAGATTTTTTTCCTATAAAATGCCGACCACGTTTTGCATAACATACACCATAATCTGATACCTTCTCCTCTTCTTCCTCCTTCCTTTTCGTGTGCAAAATCATTCTCGCCAGTTTTGACACCCAAACAACGAATTCAATTTAGTGACTCAACACGATCTACTGTTCATAATCCTATCGTTGTTACTTGTTATCCTCTCCATCTACATCCCCCGTAGTGTAGCCTCTAAGTTTTGTGTTTAAATAGTATTTTATAGAATAATAATGTCTTTTCTGTTCGTAATTCGCCGTGATACGTGTCAGTTGGGGGTTATGAACGCAAGATGCTTACCTGGTAAGATTTCACTGCAACACCGGTTGCGTAGCCAGCAAGGAGAAGGAGAAGAAGAGACCGCAGCATCGGGGCGTCAGCGTCACCATGGGTGGTGATTCCGTTGTCTCGCATGGTACATGCCTACTCGGTCTTTTCCTTTTAACTCTGCCAAAAGCATTTCTTTCCTTTATATTTTCAATCTTTGTTTTCCTTCCCCTTTGAATCCCAACAAGGAAAGATGGGTTCTGTGTTTTGACCGAATTGCCCACATCTCAATGTTTATTTGCAGACCAAGGTTCTTCTTTGGAGGAGGATTTTCTCTCGCTTTCTTCTCACTCCCCAGCTGTTCTTAGGTACTCCGTGGTGATCACTGGATAATGATTCTGTTCTTGTTTAAACCCTTTGCATTTCCTCATATATTTTGGCTGGGTTAGAATTGTGCCTAAAATCCCCGATTGTGTACCCAAAAAAAAAACAAAGAATTATGCCTAAACTTTACTATAATTACTGACTGATTGTTTGTTATATTTAATATTTTAGTTTGTTTTTCTTTATATTTCTGCAAAAACCCTATAAATGTAAAAAATTGATACTGAGAAAACTGACATTTTAAACAGATATATTTCACTGCGGAACCTCCAATTTTATTTATTTACAATTGAAAATATTGAATAGTCATGTTTATAGTAAACATGTCATGGTGGATTTTGGTTTAGTCAATGATTTCCTTACTTGTTTGTCATCTGATGTCTTCATTTTGTTGGCATGAGTGCTCAGACAGTGACATAGTGAAGATTGTGATTTCTAATGTTTCAGCAATAAATTGGGCCTGCAGAATGAAGATAATAGAGTGAATGAGCAGAAGGGTGAAGAAAGTACACTGCTTTCTTCTAGGTTTGATTTTGAAGTCAATGAGAGGAAAAGACTTAATGCCTACAAAGAAATTTTGCAAAGTTATGATGAATTGAAGATTCACAGCAAGGATTTGAAAGAGGCGAAAGAAAAAATCTTGAGGTGTTTATTTGAGCTCAAATTTTGTTTGTGTTATCTACTTACCCTCGGATGTTATAGTCTTAAGTAAGTGTCAAGGAAGTCTTTACTTATTTTGGAATCAGACATTTAAATATAACAACATCTCTGGAAATTTAGCTTCTGTTCAGTTAAACAAAGAAAAGAACAGGAAGGATAAAAATGACCACGCCAAGGAGATAGAATCGTTGTCTTTTCTTCTACTTGTTTTGAAACTCCTTTTAAAAGGGAATGTAGGACATTAGTCAACAGCATGGACTTCAGGTCATTTATTTATCTTGTATAATGTAAAATAACCTGATCAACAACAATTGGGAACAGAATCAAATAGAACAGGTCCAAGGTATTTGTAAGTTTTTATTCTCTTCTGCTATGTCTGTGTATGCGCTGCTTCAAAACACTCGGTTCTTCATTTTGTGCTTCCCACTATGTTCCATCAGTGCAGGCGGCATCCACCTCTCTTCTTCCCTGATGTCCTTCTCTTCCATGATTCATTTAATGATAATTTGAAATGCACAACTTCAAGCATGTGCTTGAAATTCTGTTGTGCAGTTCGGGCTAAATCAAAGTTTACATGTTTGTGTGAGAGCATATGTGAAGTTGCATCATTTTGAGTATGATGTGAAACCACAATATTTTTCATGTTAATTATGTCATATATGCTGATTTGATTGTAACAGCTATAGCCCTGGAGCATGGATTGAGGAAGTGGGTGGCTTAAAGTTGAGTGATTATGATGTACCAAAGACAGCATGCCTCATATTGGTCGGTCCAAGAGGATCTGGGAAAAGTAGTCTCATAAATAGAATCTCTAAGGTGCTTGAGGATGACAATTTTGCACCTGCAAGAGCACAAGTATCATGTATAATTTTTGACATTTTCACTTTGATGTCAATTTGAAGAATGAATATGTAATTTCGTTTTATGATATATCTATCTGAATCAGGATAAATCATTGTTCATTTACCTAATAAATTTATCTTTTGGCTCCAGATAATTCACTAATTGGAGATGGGACATACTTCCTCCAAGAGTATATGATTCCAAGACACTCAACTTCTATCTGTCTTTGTGATACACGTAGTTTGTCAGATAACTCGGATGAAAATGAGAATAATAGGATGCTGAAGAGTTGGATGACAAAAGGTGTTCGTCATCTAGAACTTGTTATCAGGTCTGTACTTTTATTTTTTTGACGTGAGTCTGTACTTAAGACATACATTACATTCCAAATTTACTCATGCTAATATTTACATCAAGTTCTATAAATCACCTATCAGGAATACAGATAATCATAGATTGAGGAAAAGTTTGAGGTGTAAAGCTTGTAAGAAAGGCTTCTTTCCCAGTAAGATCAGAAAAGTTAATTTTGTAATATATGTTGTTAATGGTCTTTCGGTACTGAAAGCGATGGAGAACAGTGGTGCTTTGGAGACACAGTATATTAAAACAGTTGTTTCTACTTTCAACTGCCCCTTCCTGTCATTTAAAGGTATTTGCAAGACAAGATTCTTTTTGTACCCTTTTATAATGTGATGGAATCATAGATCTTTTATGTAATGATATCTGTTTTCCATTCATTTTCTTGTAGTTAGGTAGCTTAGTTTTGTACGCATAGACATGTGGTTGACCTTTACAAAATGGGTTTGATTATTGCATCGGCTTGGGGTGTATGAATGATGTGTCTCTTGTTAGGTTAAATCCTGCTTTAGAAATCCTTTTGTTAGAACACCTAACAAATTATGTATGTTATGGCATAAATAATATTGATCTAACCAGGGGGAGAGGTAGAAAAAGAAAATTGCTTTCCTACATCTGCCTCTCTTTAGGTTATAGCCATTTTAGGAACCACTTTTATGATAAGCCTTATAAAGGAAGGCTTGGTCTCATAGCCAGACTTACCTCTGTTGATCCAAGAGTCAAGGCCACTCGCTCCTTCATGAGAGGAGAACTTTCTGTGGACAAGGAATGAAATCTATTGACAAAGCCGAAGTAGAAGTTCTTATTTTTAGTATACACACATGCACCAGCACGCGCGCGCACACATAGAGGGAGAGGGAGAGGGAGAGAGAGATGGACTAATTGTTTGAGTAAGCTCGTTCCTCTTTTACATTTCTTCTGAAATTTATCAATTATTAGCAGCAGCCAAGGCTGATGATTGCACATTTTTATACTTCATGTCTCAGAATAATGCCAATTTGAAAGACTAATATTTCTGGTTAAGGAAATATAGTTTTACCTAACTTGCACTATAATGTCATATTTGAAAGACGAATGCATTGCTTGTTTTCCCGTCTTTCTTTCAATCCATGGAATTTTAGGCACAGATGCATTGTAGTCTGGCTGTCCGGATTGTTTTTCGACACTTGGATTTTTTAGTAGTCTTATAGTTCCGAGTGAACTCTTTTATGGTATTTTTCTATTTTTTTTTTAATTATTTTTAATGTTTGAGATACGTATACTTTGAAAATAGATTAAATTGAATCTGTATAATGCAACTACATGCTAATTCATAATTTGCATTATCCTCTGCTTAAGGCTGTGGGGATTTGGTAAGAAACATGTGGTTTCATGTCTATATTGATGACATAGCAGATAACCATAGTATTATGGAACCTAGACAATAGTAAACAACTGTCATTCTGCCTACTTATTATTACCATCTAATTTCTTCAAATGGTTTAAATAGTATTTGGCACTTGTAAGGATTAAAATGTTTTTATTTCTTGCCGTCAACAAAAGCAATGTAACTTAAATAGTCAATTACAGTAGAGATTCAACAGTCACCTTTCTAACACAGTAGCATTTTAAATTTTGTGCATTGTATTGTTTGAACATTTGTGAAAGACTTTCTTTGCCTATGACAGAGGGTGAGCCTCGGAGTTGGTGCAATGGTAAGATTGTTACTTAGTGACCTGGAGATCATGGGTTCAAATCCTGAAAACTGCCCATCCAATTTTGGGGATAAATTTGCGTACATCTAACCTCCTAGACCCCACTAGATGGGAGCCTCGTACATTGGGTGCTCTTTTTTTTTCTTCCCCTATAATATATTTTGGGTTGTTCAAAGTTCCATGAAGTGTTGGTGCACTTGCTCAATGTTCTTGTGAAATGCTTTGTGTAAATTGAGGGCTGGATGCTGTTTGCTTTTCATACTCATTGGAAATAGTGTGCGTTTATCTCTGCGGTTGTTCTTGAAGATTGTGAGCAACTGAGCATCTCATCGAAAATACTCACTGGACCAAATTCCAATTCTTTATGGCTTGTCTGACAAAGTTTATTTTCTGATACTTGCAGATGACAAACCTGTACTTGTTTTCACTCATGGGGATCTCCTTTCACTTTCTGAACGTGCTCGTGTCCGTACACATTTGGGAGAGTTACTTGGAATTCCACCGACAAAACAAATTTTTGATATCCCAGGTAGCCTTTTGAGTTATGTAAGCTTCCCTTTCATTGAATATTCTTTGTCCCTAAGTTTATGGAAATGTAATAATTTCTGATATGTCCCGCAGAATGTGAGGATCCAGTTACTGAATCTAGCATAGTTGAAATGTTACGGTATACTCTTGAGCATGCTGAAAGAAATTTTCCTCAGAAAAGCAAAATTCTGGAAAAGGTTTGGGTTGGATTCTTTTCCTAGTTGATGGCTTCAATTATAAGCTGATAATTTTATATATATATATATATATATATATATATATATATATATATATCTGATTTCAATTTGGTTACCGTATTTCCAGTTCACATTTCACACCATTTTCATTTGATAAGACTGGATAATGTCCTCTGTAGATGTCATTCAGTATGCTTTAGGAAGCCAAAGTTTGTGCTGCTATCATCATAAGTATCATGGGCAATGTGACTGCCTTTGTGGTTTATAGTTTTATTATATTTTCAGTTGATTGGCGTTCACTGTTAATTACAAAAAATCTTTGTTTTTATTTTGTTTCCTAATTTTAAGATTTTGCGAAAATGATGAAAATACACAAATCTTTTTTTCGTCATTTCCTTCGTAAAAACTTGAAAACAAAAATGCAATGTAAAAGAAATTCTTTTGTAATTAACAGTGAAAACATGTCAACAGGAAATGAAAAAATAAAAATGAAAAACACCCCAAGTTGAGATTTTACTATTTCTAAGAGAATCTTTCTAAGTTTGCTAAGGGACATCATGCTTGCAGGTTCATAAAGCATCTCGATCGTTATGCATGATTTTATTGATCGTAGGAATAGGAGTTGCCATTGCCTTGGCATACAACAAGTTTGTACACCCTTGTCATGCCCCTCAAATGCAAGCTTGTAGCAAGAAATCCCATGCCCGATGTCCAAGACCGAATGTTCCTGAGATGGAAGTCAAAATAAATTGGCATAAAATTCGGCACATATGGTAGCGGTGAATGGTGCCGATATGGTTGTATATAATGTTAGTTTTATGATAACATGATAGAATTGAAGCACTATATGGCTCAGCTATTGTTGATCTACTTCAGTAATTTAGTTCTGTGAAATGTTAATTTTATCGTAACATGTCATTGGAATAAACCGCGGTAACAATTTTATCATTGTTGTTTTTAGAGAGTAGCCGTCCTTCCTTAGTAGGGAATGAAAGGAGTTAGGACTTAGTCATGATTTTTATATCAAAACGTTTTCTTCTCTTAAATTCAACTCGTAAACATGTGTAAAAAGCATAGTTATAAAACCTGACCTGAGACTCAACTCGGGCACTCTATTGGGTCACTAGGTAAGTTGATGAGGTGAATATAAATAAAATAATTATATATATAACATAAAAAATTTAAAATTCAAATAAATAAAAAGTATTTATTTAAACATATATTATAACATAAAATCACTTAAAATTTATAAGGTTCAAACTTCATATGTCATACCATACATAAATAATACAAGTTTAAGATCCTAAATCACAAATGATAAGTTCAATTCTAAACATAAGTAAACTAAGTTTTAAATTAAAAATACATAGCAATTATACATGGATATTCAATATTTATTACAAGAAGACAGCAAGGCAGATGTATGTAACAAGAAAAAGGATACAAAAATGAGGAATTTAAACACACATTTTGTAGAAAAATGAAAAAAATTAGCTTAATCTGACAAATAGTAATTTCAAAAAAAAATCTTTATTAAATGACGTCCTTTGCCTTTTTTTATAAAAAAATAAAAATTTAAAAAATTTAAAAATTTAAAAAAATCAAAGTTAAAAAAGGAGAAAAAAACACATGACTCGACCGGGTCACATGGTTTTACAAAAATCGGTTGGGTAAACCCGAGTCAATCTGTAACATCTTGCTTTTTTCCTTAGCAAAGATTTCACGTAATAAATAAATATACAAGCTGTTTATTTAGATTAGAAATTTAAATCACAAATTCTTTTATAAAAAATGCCCGTCAAGGTAATTGTTCGCGGTCTTGCGAAATTTCGCAAAAATTGGATCAATTAACTTTCGTCGCCGGAATTTAATTACGTATCAAAGGTATCCGTAAAACACACTTTTATGAAAGTTGAATTACGAATACCTTGGATTAATTTAAATTCCTTATTAGAAAAATCATTAGATGAAGATGGTATGTTTAGAAAAGTTGTAGGATACCCGTACATGAAAAGTTAACGACCAAACACGATCAAATAAGATTGAAAACACACATAGAAATTAACATACACACACACGGTCATATTGCTAGAAGAATCGCGGTCAGCACACAAGGCCACCTAGCTAGGTCAAAAAGTCCAAGTTAATCCTCTTCCAAAAAGCATGGTGAGTTATGCCATGAGTCACCACTTAATTTCATTTCTTTTTCTTTTAAATTTTGGCCAAAAATGGGCCAAGAGTATACTAGGTTGTTATCTGCTTGGTGGGAATACTTATAGTCCCCAATTACCTTTGAAAAATAGTTCTTTACCCCAAAATTCGGATCGATTTGAAATTTTCTTAATTGGTTTTTCTTGTCTTAAAATTAGGAGCCTTGCGTGAGACGAGTTATATAATACTAGCTGTAGAGTCTGGCGACAAAACATAAAGCTAACAAAGTGTCACGGGAGACTAGGCGAAGTAAGCTGATGTCCCGTCATTGCTCCTCTAGGTCGTCGTCCGGGTCCTTGTCCGGGTCTTTGTCCTCTTTTTCCTCCTCCTCTTTTGAGTTGGTCTCCATGGGGTCCTCATCCTCTGAGTCCTCTGTAGCGGCTTCGGGGGAGTCGAGAATAGGTGAATCATCATCCACCTCACCCTCCCGTGAAGTCTCTAGGATGATGAACCAATATCGGTGCATCGTCGATGGCCTTGTCTCTGCGTCCTGGGTTCGTGAAGCGATCGAGCTAGCGGTGGAGGAGCGGGCTGACTCATTTTCTTGCTCCACGATGGTAGAAATGGGGTCGATGTTGAGGTGGCAAGGAGTTTGGATCGACTTCCACGTCTTTCTCGTACGGCGGAAGCTTATCCTTGTCAACGTCCAGGAGGATTGGTGTGGCGGGTGAGAAACAGAGACTCATAAATGGACTGGAGGAGGGTGCGGCTATTGGCGGATAGTGACGCGGGGCTCCAGTCAATGAATACATGCGAGTCTCTGTGATGACCTCAGTGACGAGGTCACGTTGCCATATCCTGCTCAGCGACATTGCCTGCTCTGTCGGTGGGGTACTAATTGGGGCCACCTGGAATCGCAAACGAATGGGGTGAGAACATTGCATTCTCAGTGAAAACACTCTAAGCTTGTACTGATCTTGGTTAACTCGTTTATGATCCAGGCCGCTCTGGAGATTTCTAAGTGTCATGCATTTTACATCTTCCTACTCCTTATTTTATCCTTCTCTAATCCAGAGCAGCTTTATCTACTTTACTAGGTGACCTGGGAATTCTAATCTTTTTCTTAGGCATAGTCGTACTTTCTATTACTTATTTGCCTTGTATATAATATATCATGTATGAAAGCAGTCACCCTACATATAATACGTGCATATATCACATAGAATATCATGCATGAAGGAAAATGGGGTTCTCTTACGCGCCTCAGGGCCTCGTCCTTTTCGTTACTTTACGCCTATCACTGTCCTTTGTTGTCCATGGGACCGTCGTCCCCTTGTGGCTACAACCTACTTTATTTTCGTATCGCTGATGACCAGGCAGCGCTGTTACCTAAGTGGTAGCTAACCACAGATGCATGAAAGCATACTTCATCGAGCGGAGATAGGGAATTGACCATTCTCCTCGTGGAATGGTGAAGGGGTCCACCCTTATAGTGACGCTAGGAGTGGGCTCGTTACTTCTTGACTTTTGCTTGACTTGTTTGACATTCTTAGGGTCCACACTTGGGGACTGATAAGTGCTTAATTTACATAATTCATATTAATCAAAATGGCACTTATCCGTTTATATTTCAACATAATACCTAAATAAAGCTTTATGTTTTGTAGGTTTTATTACATATTATGGAAGATGGATACAAGAATAATAATGAAGGCTAATCCCTAGAGGAATGGAAGAAAAAGGGCATCAAGATAATGAAACAAAAATGATATGGAATAGCAACTTCGCTCAGCGGTTAACACACAAGCGCTCAGCGCTGAAGGCTGGTTCGCTCAGCGAACAAAGCTTACCGCTCAGCGGTCCAAGCTTCTAGAAAGGGTCTACCGCCAGCATTTATTGCACCAGGCTGGAGCCGCCATGAATCTCGGCGTCGCTCTGCAAGCCGCAACCACATTAAATGAAGCCGCGTAAGCCACCATTGTTGACTAAACCGCTCAGCGGTGGTACCCTAACCGCTGAGCGGTCCTCCCAAATTTTCCCTATAAATAAAGGGGAAGCCGAGGCATTTAGGGCATCACTCATACCCTCCTTCCTCCTTCATTATTCCACTCATATTTCATACTTCCCTGAGCTAGGGTTAGGTAGGAAATTAGGGTTTAGAAGCTTTCCTTAACGGAAGTGCTGCCGGATTGTAAAACGGTTGTGAACCGTGGTGGACGTGTGGAAGCATTCCACCTCCCTTCTCAACCAACCATTGCTCTAAACCTTGTAAGTTGTAAACTAACCATGATAATGGCTAGCTAACTTCTTTCTTGTTGGGATTTGATGCGTTGTATTGCTTTTATGTATCCGTTTTAATTCATGAGTATGATTCTATGATGTTCTTTGGTTTTTATGATTGATCTTGCATCTAACGCTAACTTTTGTTTAGTGCTTTGATTCTTGACTTGAGGTTTATTTGTTTAAGTGAAAGCTATTCTAAATAAACTACAAACCAAGTTAAGTTCAATCTTACTATACTTTAAGTTCCATTTAACGTTTAAATGTTGCAGACGTAAGTTACCATCATTTAATCTGACCTAGATCAATTCATTTAGTTCTTAACCGCCATAACTGGAAACCAAGAACTAATCACTTTAACACCAGTATTACGTCAAGTTACTTTGTTAAATTTGTGCAAGGCGATTGGCAATCTAATAAAGGAACTTGTGATCTTAACATGCTCAAATGAGATGATTAAGTTAAGAACTGGTGGTGATAAAATCAAACGAACTCATAGATCATATTAATTGAATTATTGGTTACATCAAAAGTAATATTACAATTCAAAATCCCAACATATTTCTTACCTGCCTAAACTTAAGTTTATTAATCGTCTTATATTTTATTTTATCATTCCTTTATTTAATTTACTTAAACAAACCAATCGCCTTTTACAAGCTTAACGTAGTATCAATCAAAGACCGTTGTTTCAGTCACAATCTCTGTGGATACGATAATACCCGACTTTGCTGCAATTGGATCCCTCAAGGATCTGAAAGCTTTAAAAAGGATATTTTAAATTAACGAGAGTACAAACCCATTGCGGTAAAAAGCTTTCATCAGGGACTCACTTTTACTTTAAACCCTTATGGTGTGAAACATTAGACTTTACTTTACTTTCTTTCTTTACGTTGTTGCGCTCAGGTCAAAGCCTGCGTTTCTTGATCATGGAACCAGTCCTTCTTGCTAGACTGGCAAGGGACTTGTCATGCTTGATGTGCGAAGAGAGGGGGATTCCCTATTTTATAACTATGCACTTTCTTCCAGGTACACAGGACCCTCTATGGCCAGAACCTTTCTTAAGATCTTACTTTTTCCCTAGGGTTCATTTATGATCTTGGATAGAGTTAGGTGATAACTTCTAGTTATCTAAGGTTGTCCTAAAGCTTGAATGACAATCAAGTCCTCATGATGCATTTTAACATATGACATAATCATTATTATTATTACATGTAAATAACATGGATAAGTGTTTGTTGAAATATGCAGGCCCATGAGAAATCTTCTGATCGCTCAACCATTGGTCCAGGTTAGCTTAGTGACCTAAGGCTCGTTAGGTCGCTCAGTGCTTGATAAGTGGGTTTTGTACCCTATTTATTACTTTATGAATGAACAAATGCATACTAAAAATGTGTGATTTTAATACTCAATCAATATGTTTTACACATTATCCTCCCTTGTGAGAAATTAAGAAAACGACAAGTTCAAGCATTATTTTAATCTTAGAATTTAATGGGTATGTTTCTTTTGTAGTTTTCTATGTTAATTGTAGGAAATGAATGTTCAAGAGGATCACTGAAGATATGAAGATGTGGCAAAGGGCAAAAGCGAAAAAAAGAAGCAAAATGACAAAATCAGCAAAGGACCGCTCAGCGCATGGACAATATCGCTCAGCGCACAACAGGACGAAGGGTCGCTCAGCGGTTGTACCCTAGCCGCTTAGCGATTGTACCACCGGAGCCACTTGCAGCCGCCACATTTATTGCGCCAGCTGGTGCCAGTCTGGAGGCGGCGCCGCCCCTGCAAAAGCTGCCGGAGCATTTATTACACCGCGTGAAGAGATAAGCCGCTCAGCGATAAAGTACACACCGCTCAGCGAAGACGCCTAAACCGCTCAGCGATGATGATAAACCGTTGAGCGGTGCCCTCAGAGTTTTGCCTATAAATAGGAGGCCAAGGCATTCACTTGAGGCATCTCCATCCATCCAAGTTCCTCTAAACCTAGAGAACTTCTTCCTCCTCTTACCTAGAGAACTTCTTCCTCCTCTTCTCTACTACACTTTTTTCCATTTATTTTGTGCACTTTAGGTTTATATTAGTAAGTGCTTTGTGAGAAGTCTTTCAAGAATTGTTGCGAAGTTCTGCCAAATTGTATTCAAGTTCTATTATTTCAATTCTCCGTTGTACTTTACTCTTTCTTTTCCTTTATTATGAGTATTTATCCTCCACTCATGGAGGAGTAGTTCCTTAATATCTTGCATGCGGTAACTCTAGATTAAGATTAATCTGAGGTCTTGTGCTTAAAGATTATTAATGAATTGTTCCGCCCTAATTAATGATATAGCGATTGAATGTTAATGGTTAGGGTTAATTCTAGGTTAATAGATCTTGACGATTGTATGATTTATTAAACTATGATAAGGAACTTTTGGGGAACTGATTAGATTTAATCGGGTTGTGCAATTGGTACTTAATTAATATGGGTTTTTAATGATGAGATCTTAGTTTTAATCCCTGTATTAACAAATGCTTAGGGAGCTGACGATCGTAGTCTCTAAGTGAATTACGTATTGGTTAGAGATTTCAACCAATAAATAACATCCTCTTCTATAAATAATGAATTAGGAACCAATGACAATTAATCCTTGATCTAGAAATGCCGTATGCAGGATATTACTTTTATCATTGTTGACTTACTCTCGTTTTAATTTCTCTTTATTCATCACACTAAACCCCCCGATTTAGTTAACTTTAATTGGTTCTAAATTGCTTCCTTGAGAGACGACCTAGGCTACGTTTTTGGGGTTTTCTTAGTTTCTAAATTATTATTTGATCGCGCACTAAAATTAACGCGTTTTGGCGACGTTTTACTGACGTACAACTCTTGGAACACTTCTATGAAGGTCTCAGTCTCATGGATCGAAATTGGATTGATTCAGCTGCTGGTGGAATTTTAAAGAATAGAAAAACACCGGAGGAAGCCAGACAGTTAATAAGTGAAATGGCTGATCATTCCAGATATGAGATGCGGGCCAACCGGCCTATCCAAGGAGCATATGAAGTTACTGTTGACCATCCGAACACTGAGTTAGTAACTCTCACAGAAAAGGTTGACAAATTGGCAGATATGGTCAGTGTTTTGGCTATGGGACAATAACCCCAGGTGGCTTGCTCTATCTGTCCTGATGGTATTTCTCACTCCCCTAAGCAGTGTCCACTTCTCAGGGAAGATACTTCTACAGTTGCAGCCATTTTTCCTGATAAGCCAGATCAGTCTAATCAGCAGAGGTATGATCCGTATAGCAACACCTACAACCCAGGCTGGAAGGATAACCCAACATTCAAATGGGGTAATAACTCCAACACTCTTAATCCGTAACCCCAAGCCAAACAATTTCCACCGCAACAACGAAGGTATGTGCCCCCTCCGCAGAGGTCACAACAGCAGTTTCATCCTGTTCCCCAACAGCAGTTTCAGCCTACTCCACAACCCTCACAAGCTGCCCCTGCCTCTGAGAGCCCTGTGTTACAAGAATTGTTAAAAATGATGCAGGACATGCAGGCTTCACAAAAGAAATACGAGGCTGCCTTATCAGTAATACAAAGTGAAATCCACTCCAATAAGCAATCACAACAAAGCAGTTCATCTCATCTTCCTTCTCAGACTGTGCTGAACCCCAGGGCAAATGTAAGTGCTATTACCCTGAGGTCTGGTACCATTTTACAGGTACCACGGGCTGAAGATTGTGAAGACTCTAGCGGTCACGCTGGAGAAAAAGACTCTGGTAGAAAAGCCAGAGAAGTAGACTCTGACGGTGACACTGGAATGGAAGACTTGAAGAAAACCGAAGAACCTAATCGGTGCCCTGTGTAACACCCTAGGTTAGTAGCTTATGCTTAAGTCATAATCTGCGTCTGCTAGGTTGTTATCTGCTGTGTGGGAATACTGGTAGTCCCTACTTTACTCCAAAAAATAATTAAGTTAACTGAAAATAAGGACCCATTTTTTTTCCTTTTAAACATAATTATTATCGTATGTCAAACTAGAGCCATGTGTGTGAACTATCATAAGTGCCAAATAGTCGTATAACAGATAAATACATGCGTCGTCTGTCATACACATACATACATGAATAGTAAAGTAAATAGCACCAAGTGGGGTCCAACAACCAATATCATACATGTCAGGAAATCATATACATATCATAAATACTGTATTAATACATAAAAAGGGCTAGACATACTCTACGCCCATACATACTATCCGTGGCTACAAAACAGAATACATCAAAATACACATAAGACTCGGGCTACTAGCAAAAAGGGTGGCATCTGATGACAGGGTCTGGATATAATGCTGGTCAGGTCTCTGGCTCGTCCTCGCTGAAATCCTCCTCCGGATCCTCCTCGGGGTCCTCCTCTGGATCCTCCTCCGGCTCTGACCCCTCTGGCTCGTACTCCGGCTCCGGCTCATCCTCCTCATCATCCTCCTCCATGGCTACCAGAGGATACTCCTCCTCGGGTGAGGAAGGCACTGGTACATCTGGCGGGTCTCGGGGGCCGTAGGATGGACCTGCCTCGTGGCTGGGAGTGCAGGGTGTGAACTGACAGCGGTAGTCTCGGGCCGTCCTCATCCGTGCAGTCTGCTGGTATGTCTTTGGCGGTCGCAATCTCACAGAAACTGGGTCGACCTCCACATCCTTCTCATACGGAATGGGCTCGCCGTCGGCGGAAGTCTCTGGCTCGGGGAGTACCGGTGGCGCGACTCGGCGGGGTGTGGGACGATTCACTACTAGGACTGACCAAAGCTCTGCCTCCTCCCCTGTCTCAGGGTCTACGGTCCTAAATCTGCTGCGCAGGATCCGCCTCTTCTTCGGCGGGGACGTCATCTATCTCGCCTGAAGCCATAAGTGAGTGGGGGTGAGAACGGTGGTTCTCAGTGGTTGACTATGGCATAGGGGAATCTGGTTACTCAATTATGCTCCGGCCGTCCAGGAGATCTCTAAGTGTTCATACATCTAGACATCCTACTAGTTATTTTCTTGCCTAAATTCCTGGGCGGCTTTATCTAGTTACTAGGTGACAGGGAATTAGTCTTTCTTACTAAGTTCTCGTGCTTTCTATCCTTGACCGTTCTGACACTACTACACACATATGCATGCCTGGTGACCTTGCCCCATGCGTTCCTTATGAGAATGGCGACATGGTCGGGACATAGCGACGCGTTAATCACATAGGTATGTATGCAAGGTGATCGTGTCCCATGCGTTCCTTGTGAGCCTGGTGACGTGATCGAGCCCCATGCGTTCCTTATGAGCATGGTGGCATACACAAGGCCTGCGTTCCCTTCGAGCCTGCTCTTGCGCACTATGCATGAACTTTAACATTTTAGTTAACCGGTATCATATGCTTTCTTTTCCTTACGCGTACCGGCTCACCCGGGTTAGCGTCTTCTCATTCATCATATCTCATCTTCTCATGCACTTTATCTTTCTGTACTAATCTGGTTCTTATGTTCATTATTTTCTTCATGCATTAACCTTGGTCATAGCATAGTCTCTAGTGGTCTGTCCTCATGATGCATGCACGACTCGATACTCATATTCTTGTTCACTGCACCCTTAGGTGGCTCATAGTAAAACATATACCGTTATGAAATTATCGCATAAACTTCTACATGCTAAGTGCTTGTTGGAATATAATGGACCTCGGAACCCCTTGCTCGAAAACCACTATCAACGCTAGGGAACCTCCACGGAACCCACTAAGCAACTCTGGATCACTCAACCATTCCAGGGGTCTCCGCGGAACCCACTTGGCACCGCTGCTGAGGCCAATCAGAAACTTCATGAACCCGCTCAAGCACTCTAGGGTTCCTCCGCAGAACCCTACTCCGTCACCACTACTGGTGCTCGCTCGGTCTACTCTCCAGGGACCACTCAGCACTCTAGCGAACAACTCTATCACTTTGGGAAACCTCCGCAGACCCCAACTCCAGACTTTCTAGGGGCCCATGCAACCTCTCTAGGGGACATCCGCGGAACCCCACTTAGCACCATTCCTGGTGTCCACTCAGCACTCTTCACTGGGCCCTCTTGTCACTACAGGGTCCTCCAGGGACCCTATTCAGCACCATTCCTGGTTCCGCTCAACAACTCTTCACGTAACCCTCTCAGCACTCCAGGATCCTCCACGGACCCCTAAGAAACCTTTCAGGGAACCACCTAACGACTCTAGGGAATCTACTCTACCACTCTAGGGCATCCTCTCAGCGTACTTCAGGGATCCTCCGTGGAACCCTTCCGCACCATTCCTAGTGTTCACTCAGCATACTCTCCAAGGAACTACTCAACTACTTCAAGGGACCTCCGCGGACCCATACAACACCATTACCGGTGCTCACCCAGCATACTCTCCAGGGGACTACTCAACACTTCAGGGGACCTCCGCGAAACCCCCATCAGTCACTACCACTGACGCCCGCTCTTCCACTCTTGAGGCTCCTCTCAGTCTCTCTCCGCGGAAAGTCGGCGCTTACCTCCTGGCTTATTTTCTCTCATTCCCTTACATTCATCCCAAGTTCACACCACATATTCCAACAGTACCCGAGCAACAACATGAACGTTTTAGAATCATGAATAACGTGAATATATCCAACATGCAACAATAATATTTATCCTCATAGCATTTCTAATTTTTCCTACTAAAAATACACACATAAACATACAAATAACATCCCATAGACAGGGGTGATGGTACTACCCACCTGTAGAAAAACTTGGTGGTGGTGGTGAGGGAAGTTTTGAGTGAAGTCCTACAAGCCTTGTTGTCTTCCAAAGCTTGAACTCCTCCTTTCTCCAAGATGAATATCTTGAGCAAGGTGGAAGATGATGAGGTTGTTCCTCTTGATTCTTGGTGGAAGAAAATGAGACTAAGATGAGAAGACTTAGGGCCTGTGGTTTTCGGTTTGTGGGAGATGGAAGGAGATGGAAAAATGCTTGGTCTCTTGAAGGTTTGGTGGTGTTCTTGGAGGTGTGGCTTAGTGTGTGTTGTTTTGGAGAATGTGAGAAATGAAAATGTCTCTTGGGGTTTTGGGGAGAGCTCACGGTTTTGGGGTGCTGAATGTGAGGGAAATCAATTAAATTTTATGATTTAGAAAAAGGTGATGAATAGTGGGAGGTATGGGTGTAGGCATGGTTAGTGATGTGATTTTGGTTTAGTGTGTAAGACAAGGAAGGTGTGTAAGTGTGGAAGCATGATTTAAGGGATTATTTTTGGACAAAAATCCCAGCTCTAGACCGTGCAGCCCTTCAGCTCTAGTTGCTGAAATTTCATTTTCTCCCGGTCCCGGTTCGCTCGTGTTTTATCGCTCGCAGTATCAGTGCGTCGCGCACGGTTGTCCGAAAAATATTCCGTTTATACCGTTGGGATCCTCTAATTCTCCCCTACCTCAGGGTATTAATATTTTAAGGTGTTTGTGAATTTTTCTCCGGGAGATTATTCTCACAGACACCTTTTTCGCGTCAGAAAATTCCATCGGCAAACAGCGGCCACGAAATATTTCACCCCCCTTAGAAAAATTTTGCCCACGAAATTTAAATGAAGGCTCGGGTGTACCTTCGAACAATTCCGGATAGGCTTGTCTCATATCTGCTTCCAGTTCCCACGTCTGGTCCTCGCAAGCTCCATTTTGGCACAAGAAGCGTACCATCTTGACCTCCTTGTTCCTGGTTGTGCGATTTTTTCGATCCACAATCCGTCTAGGCGTCATCGGTAGAGAGAGATCTTCTCTTGGTTGCACTTGATCCGTCTCCAAGATGTGATCCGGTGACGCGTGGTACTTCCTTAGCTGGGAGACGTGGAACACGTTATGGACATAAGCCAAATGCGGTGGAAGAGCTACTCGGTAGGCAACTGGCCCAATGCGCTCTAGAATCTGAAATGGCCCTATAAATTGGGGACTCAGTTTCTTGACCTTGAGGGATCTTCCAAGTCCTGTAGCTGGTGTGATCTTCAAAAACACATGCTCCCCCTCTTGAAATTCCAAGGGCTTCCTCCTGACGTCTGCGTAGCTCTTCTGACGGTCTTGCGCCGCCTGGATCGTTGCTCGGATTGTCTTGACCCATTCTTCGGCTTCCTTGATCTCATCCGCAGTACAGTTCCAGAACTTTGCTCCTTCGTGCCAGGACAGTGGAGATTGGCATTTTCGACCATACAGGCCTTCAAAAGGGGCCATGCCAATACTCGCCTGATAACTGTTGTCGTACGAAAACTCGACTAAGGGTAGCATCTCGTCCCAATAGCCGGGTAAGTCCAATGCACGCGCCCGCAGCATATCTTCCAAAACTTGGATTGTCCTCTCCGACTGTCCATCGGTCTGTGGGTGATAAGCAGTGCTAAGGCATAGCTTCGTCCCGTAAGCTTTTTGAAACGCCGTCCAAAACTGTGAGGTGAATCGGGGGTCTCTGTCAGAGATAATCGACGATGGAATCCCATGTAGCCTCACTATCTCCTTGATGTAAATCTTCACCAGCTTTTCCAAGGGATAGTTCATTCGCACCGGAATGAAATGTGCTGACTTGGTCAGGCGATCCACAATGACCCAAATATCATCTACTCCCTTAGTCGTCCGCGGCAATCCCGATACGAAATCCATCGCTATGCCTTCCCACTTCCACTCAGGTATCTCCGGTGGAGTAAGTAATCCATGCGGCTTCTGGTGTTCAATCTTCACCTTCTGACATGTCACACACCTCTCTACCCAATCTGCCACATCTCGCTTCATCCTCGGCCACCAGAATATCTGCTTCAAATCCTGGTACATCTTAGTCATTCTTGGGTGAATGGTGAAATGACTTCTATGAGCCTCTCGAAGGATGTCAGCACGCAGCTCGCCTTCATTCGGTATGCAAAGGCGCTAATTAAACCGCAGGAGACCATCGGGTCCAAAGGCGGCTTCTTTCATCTTCCCCGCTTGCACCGTCTTCACTAAATCCAGCCAGACATCATCGGTGCAGTTCCGTTGTGCTTCCGCGATCCTGACCCGAAACTCACTAGTAACCTGAATCTGCCAACATCGAATGCTCATTAGCTGGCGGGTAAATCCCAAGTCAAGATCTCGAAAACTTTCAATCAGCTCCTGTTCCTTTATCATCAACCAAGCCGCATGCAGTGACTTCCTACTCAAGGCATCGGCCACCACATTAGCTTTCCCTGGATGGTAGTTCAACCCAAAATCATAATCCTTCAGGAATTCCATCCAGCGACGCTGCCTCATGTTCAGCTCCTTCTGATCAAACAAGTATTTGAGGCTTTTGTGGTCTGAGAATACCTCGAAGCGTACTCCGTACAGATGATGTCTCCAGATCTTAAGAGCAAAAACCACAGCTGCAAGCTCTAGATCATGCGTCGGATAGTTTGCTTCGTGCTTCCTTAGCTGCCTAGAAGCAAATGCCACCACCTGACGGTTCTGCATGAGCACGCATCCCAATCCAGTGCGGGAGGCATCACAGTACACCTCATAGGGGGCTTGAGGGTCAGGTAGAATCAACACTGGGGCAGTCGTCAACTTCTCCTTCAGAATACAGAAACTCTGCTCATACTCCGGCGTCCACACAAATGGTGCGTTCTTCCTAGTCAGCTTGGTCAACGGCAGTGCGATCTGTGAGAATCCCTTGATGAACCTCCTGTAGTACCCAGCAAAACCTAGGAAACTCCGTATCTCGGGGATAGTAGTGGGCGTTCCCCATTGCTGAACTGCTTCTACCTTCCCTGGGTCCACCGCCACTCCCTGTTCTGACACAATGTGGCCTAGAAACTGTACCTCTTTTACCCAGAATTCACACTTGGACAGCTTCGCGTACAGCTTCTTTTTCCTCAAGACCTCCAGCATGGTCCTCAAATGCCCTTCATGTTCCGCCTCGCTCTTCGAATATACTAGGATATCATCAATGAACACAATGACACACTGGTCCAGGTATTCCAGGAAGATGCGATGCATGTAATCCATGAATATGGTTGGGGCATTGGTCAACCCAAAAGCCATCACTGTGAACTCGTAGTGGCCATAGCGTGAGCAGAATGCGGTCTTCGGAATATCCTCGCCCTTCACACGAATCTGGTGATAACCAGACCTCAAATCTATCCGGGAAAACACCTTCGCTCCCCTCAACTGATCTATCAAGTCATCTATCGTGGGTAGTGGGTACTTATTCTTGACGATCACCTTGTTTAGCTGCCGGTAATCCACGCACATCCGCATAGACCCATCCTTTTTCTTCACAAACAGCACTGGGGCTCCCCACGGTGATGCGCTCGGGCGAAATAAACTGCTTCCCCAACAATTCCTCTAGCTGTCGCTTCAGCTCTTGCAGCTCCAATGGTGACTTACGGTACGGCGCTATCGACACTAGTCCCGCTCCTGGGACAAGGTCGATCGAAAATTCCACCTCTCGCTCTGGCGAAAACTCCAGGATGTCATCCGGAAACACATCTGGGTACTCACAAACTACTCGAATCTGATCTACCTGCAACGAGGCCTTAACATCTGACGAAGCTAATAGAACACATCCCTTGCCCTCGAGTGGACAGCAATACAGAGACATTGCCGTCACTCCTGAAGTAGTTGCCTCCAGTTCCACAAGAGGAACACTGACTAGTTTTGCAGCACAATCCAGTACCACACAATTGGCGCGTTGCCAATCCATACCCAGTATTATATCTAGCCCCACCTGGGGAAGACATATCAAGTCTGCAGTAAATGCTCTACCCTGCAACTGGAATGGAACCTTAAGACACACTAAACAAGTCTCCACTGGAGGCGCTGTAGGGGTAGATACTCTCAGAGTGTATGGCAGTAAAGTGGGGGTTAGACCTAGACCCTCGACTCTAGCATGTGAAATAAATGAATGCAAAGCTCCAGAGTCATATAGTACGGCTAATGATTCACTTTGCACAACACACTTACCCTGAATTAGGTCATCAGCATCCTGAACTTCTTCAGCAGAAAGGGTAAACACTCGGCCAGCTTGCTGCGGTGCAGGTGGTGCAGTCGGGCACGACCTGGCTATGTGTCCGGCCTTGTCGCATTGGAAATACACATTCTGCCCAGCAAAGCAGACTCCGCCATGGTGCCTGCCACACTTCGGACAGAGGGGCCTTGATCCTCCTAATGGCGGTTGCGGTCTCGGTACAGGCAACGCAGCTCTTGGTGTTCCTTGTCGTGACTGACTAGACGGTCCCTTTGCTCTTGGAGTCTGCGGCGGTTGCGTCTGTCTTCTTCCCCAGTTAGCGATCGGGGCAGGGAAAGGCCCTCGCTTCCTAGGGTCTTGTCTGGAACTCTCAGCTTCTGCCAGCTTCCTCTTGTTCCTCTCGCGGTTCTCTGCGGCTAAGTTCCTCTGAGAATCCTCCAATATCAGGCACTTGTCCACCAGAACTGCATAATCCCAGATATCAAGGTGGTTCATTGCCACCTGTAGTGCGCCCTTCAGTCCTTGCTTGTACTTGGCACACTTCCAGCCTTCGTCTGGATTCAGCTGGTAAGTGCTGGAATACCTGCAGAGCTTGTCAACCTCTGCAGTGTACGCTGCCACAGTCCTATCTCCCTGCTTGAGTTCCATGAACTCCACTTCTTTGCGGTTCTTCATCCCGCGTGGAAAGTGCTTGTCCACCACAGCGGTGATGAATGCAGTCCAGGTAATAACTCCTTTGTGCTGCTCCAGCAGAGGCCTAGCGGACCTCCACCAATCTCGAACCACTCCTCGAAACATCCTCGAGGCGAACTTCACCTTCTGCTCATCGGTGCAGTCCAAGTCTTCGAAGACCTGCTCCATCCCCTCAATCCAATCATACACGATCTCAGGGTTAGCCTGCCCTTCAAAAGTAGGCGGACGAGCTTTCACGAACTTCGCATACTTCTGAGTATCAACCTTTCTCGAGGTTGGTGGTGCGTTCCTGGCTGCCGTAGCAGCGGCCATCTGGGCCGTGGCGCGAGCCATCTCGTGTATAACATCTGCGAACTCCCCATTATCTGGGGTGCGTCATGTATGATCTCTCCTAGGAGGCATGACTGTCTATAGAGTACCTGCAAAGATCCGAAGTGATCAGTCTCAAGAAAAGGCTAGTGCACACAAACAATACATTTATCCTAGAAACAGTCTACACCGTTATCATGCTCGGAAGCATAGCGCAGCTCAGTCCTCAGACTCACTTGGACCAAACTGCTCTGATACCAACTGTAACACCCTAGGTTAGCAGCTTATGCTTAAGTCATAATCTGCGTCTGCTAGGTTGTTATCTGCTGTGTGGGAATATTGGTTGTCCCTACTTTACTCCGAAAAATAATTAAGTTAACTGAAACTAAGGACCCATTTTTTTTTCTTTTAAACATAACTATTATCGTATGTCAAACTAGAGCCATGCGTGTGAACTATCATAAGTCCCAAATAGTCATATAACAGATAAATACGTGCGTCATCTGTCATACACATACATACATGAACAGTAAAGTAAATAGCACCAAGTGGGTCCAACAACCAATATCATACATGTCAGGAAATCATATACATATCATAAATACTGTATTAATACATAAAAAGGGCTAGACATACTCTAAGCCCATACATACTATCCGTGGCTACAAAACAGAATACATCAAAATACACATAAGACTCGGGCTACTAGCAAAAAGGGTGGCATCTGATGACAGGGTCTGGATATAATGCTGGTCAGGTCTCTGGCTCGTCCTCGCTGAAATCCTCCTCGGGGTCCTCCTCTGGATCCTCCTCCGGCTCTGACCTCTCTGGCTCGTACTCCGGCTCCGGCTCGTCCTCCTCGTCATCCTCCTCCATGGCTACCAGAAGATACTCCTCCTCGGGTGAGGAAGGCACTGGTACATCTGGCGGGTCTCGGGGGCCGTAGGATGGACCTGCCTCGTGGCTGGGAGTGCGGGGTGCGAACTGACGGCGGTAGTCTCGGGCCGTCCTCATCCGTGCAGTCTGCTGGTATGTCTTGGGCGGTCGCAATCTCACCGAAACTGGGTCGACCTCCACGTCCTTCTCATACAGAATGGGCTCACCGTCGGTGGAAGTCTCTGGCTCGGGGAGTACCGGTGGCGCGACTCAGCGGGGTGTGGGACGATTCACTACTAGGACAGACCAAAGCTCTGCCTCCTCCTCTGTTTCAGGGTCTACGGTCCTAAATCTGCTGCGCAGGATCCGCCTCTTCCTCGGTGGGGACGTCATCTATCTCGCCTGAAGCCATAAGTGAGTGGGGGTGAGAACGGTGGTTCTCAGTGGTTGACTATGGCATAGGGGAATCTGGTTACTCAATTATGCTCCGGCCGTCCAGGAGATCTCTAAGTGTTCATACATCTAGACATCCTACTAGTTATTTTCTTGTCTAAATTCCTGGGCGGCTTTATTTAGTTACTAGGTGACAGGGAACTAGTCTTTCTTACTAAGTTCTCGTGCTTTCTATCCTTGACTGTTCTGACACTACTACACACATATGCATGCCTGGTGACCTTGCCTCATGCGTTCCTTGTGAGCATGGCGACATGGTCGGGACATAACGACGCGTTAATCACATAGGTATGTATGCAAGGTGATCGTGTCCCATGCGTTCCTTATGAGCCTGGTGGCGTGATCGAGCCCCATCCGTTCCTTATGAGCATGATGGCGTACACAAGGCCTGCGTTCCCTTCGAGCCTGCTCTTGCGCACTATGCATGAACTTTAACATTTTAGTTAACCGGTATCATATGCTTTCTTTTCCTTACGCGTACCGGCTCACCCGGGTTAGCGTCTTCTCATTCATCATATCTCATCTTCTCATGCACTTTATCTTTCTGTACTAATCTGGTTCTTATGTTCATTATTTTCTTCATGCATTAACCTTGGTCATAGCATAGTCTCTAGTGGTCTGTCCTCATGATGCATGCACGACTCGATACTCATATTCTTGTTCACTGCACCCTTAGGTGGCTCATAGTAAAACATATACCGTTATGAACTTATCGCATAAACTTCTACATGCTAAGTGCTTGTTGGAATATAATGGACCTCGGAACCCCTTGCTCAGAAACCACTATCAATGCTAGGGAACCTCCGCAGAACCCACTAAGCAACTCTGGATCATTCAACCATTCTAGGGGTCTCCGCGAAACCCACTTGGCATCGCTGCTGACGCCAATCAGAAACTTCATGAACCCGCTCAGCCATTCTAGGGTTCCTCCGCGGAACCCTACTCCGTCACCACTACTGGTGCTCACTCGGTCTACTCTCCAGGGACCACTCAGCACTCTAGCGAACCATTCTATCACTTTGGGGAACCTCCGCGAACCCCAACTCCGGACTTTCTAGGGGCCCATGCAACCTCTCTAGGGGACATCCGTAGAACCCCACTTAGCACCATTCCTGGTGTCTACTTAGCACTCTTCACCGGGCCCTCTCGTCACTACAGGGTCCTCCGGGGACCCTATTCAGCACCATTCCTGGTGCTGCTCAACAACTCTTCACGTAACCCTCTTAGCACTCCAGGATCTTCCGCGGACCCCTAAGAAACCTTTCAGGGAACCACCTAACGACTCTAGGGAATCCACTCTACCACTCTAGGGAATCCTCTCAGCATACTTCAGGGATCTTCTGTGGAACCCTTCCGCACCATTCCTAGTGTTCACTCAGCACACTCTCCAAGGAACTACTCAACCACTTCAAGGGACCTCCGCGGACCCATACAGCACCATTACCGGTGCTCACCCAGCATACTCTCCAGGGGACTACTCAACACTTCAGGGGGCCTCCGCGGAACCTGTAACATCCCGATTTTTCTTAGAAAAATAATCATACACATAATTATTAAATTAATTTTCTAATCATTATTAGAGAATTAAAATGGGAAATTATTAAGTGGAAAATTCCTAGAAATAGGATATGTCGCGATATGAAGTCCGGCCGACAACCGAACGGCTGCTGTTTGTCGGCAGAATTTTCTAACGCGAAAAAGGTGTCTGTGAAAATACTCTTTCGAAGGAAAATTCACAAAACACCTTTAATATTAATACCCATTAGGTAGGAGAGAATTAGGGGATCGCGACGGTATAAACGGAATATTTTTTGGACAACCGTGCGCGACGTGCCGGCACTGCGAGTGATAAAACGTGAGCAAACCGGAGCCGAAAGAAAATGAAATTTCAGCAGCTAGAGCTGAAGGGCTACACGTTTTTTTTAGAGATTTTTGAACAAAAAATTATCCCTTAAAACATGCTTCCACTTTTCCCATCACCATACTATCTTACACTTCAAAGCCTAATCACATCATGCCCATATCTCCCACTATTCACCACATTTATTACACCCAAAGAAACAAGCAATCTCCCTCACCACCAGCTCTCTAAACCGAGAAGCTCTCCCCAAAACTCCCAAGAGACATTTTCCTTTCTCTCATTTTTCAAACACAACACTAAACCTTCAAGAAGTTCAAGCACATTCTCTTCTCCTTCCACCTCTCATCAAAGACCGAAACCCCAGTCCCCCAAAGTCTCCTCATCTCAGCTTTCCTTTTTCTTTCCTCCACTACAAGAGGAACAACATCATCCTCTTCATTGTGCAAAGTTCTCACCTTGGAGAAAGGGAAGCTCAAGCTTTGGGAAGCAACAAGGCTTGTGGACTTCACTTCGAACTTCACCACCACCACCAAGCTATCATCACCCTGTCTATGGGATGTTTATTTGCATGATTATATGTGTGTTTTGAGTAAGAAAAGTTTAGAAAGGTTATGAGGATAAATGTTTTGTTGTATGCTGAATGTATTCACGCTGTTTTCATGAGTTTTGGAACGTCCATGTTGTTGCTCGGGTACCGTTGGAATATGTGGTGGGAACATGGGATGAGTGTATGAGAATGAGAGAAAATAAGCCAGGAGCTGGATGCCGAGTTATCCGCGGAGGGAGTACTGAGAGGGGTCTAGAGTAGAAGAGCGGGCCAGTAGTGGTGACCAAAGAGGTTCCACGGTGAACCCCTGGAGTGGCCGAGTAGTTCCCTGGAGGGGGTGCCGAGTGAATACCTGTAACAGCCCAAGTTTTCCTTCGCTAAAATTCTGCTTAATAAATAATTAAGAACATGTTAATAAGGAAGAGATGAGATAGAAATGAAATAAAATTCTAAGAATTTATTTAATGTCTATCGTATTAGGTAAAAATAATAATTTTGCGATCTCGTGACGTTTGGTGACGTTTGGGTTAGTATTAGGCTATTTTTAGAGCTTAAGTGTGACTCGAAGGAGTCTGTAAAATACACTAATGTGAAAATAATGTGAGAATAATTCAACAAAGATTTAAATATTCACCGGGATAATTAGTGGGTCACAACGGTATGTCCGAAATAATTTTAGGACGTCCGGACATAACGATTTAATGAACCAACATGACATAAAACTCATTAAGGGTAAAATTGGAATTAATTAGGGCCAAGGGATTAAAACCCTCGGGCAGCCCTCCTCCCCCACGAAAACACACACCAAAAACACTCCAAACTCTATCTTTTTCATCTCCCAAAATTCTCTAAGACCTAAAGCTCCCAAAACTTCACCAAATTCAATTATCATCCTTTGTTTCATCATTAAAACTCACTCCTAAGCACATAAAGAAGGCAAGCAAGTGTGGGTGGTGAGTTTTCCATCTCTTGGAGCAAAGCCATGTTTCCATAGTTTAGGGTTTTCCTAATTATGCTAAGGTTTCATTTTAGGTCAAGAAGATTCAAGCAAGCAAACAAAGCTTGGTTTCCTTCCTTTCCTTGCATCAAGAAGCTATTTAGGAAGTGGGTAACTCTAGTTCCTTGCCTCTTTGATGCTTCAAGAGGTTTATGTGCTTGTATGTGTATGTATGTGAATTATGGATTTTATGATGAAATATGTTAGAAATTATGCTAGGACTTAGGAAGACAATTCTGAAGGGTCTTGTGACCTGGATTAGATGTGATTATTATGCTGGAATTATGTGTAAAAGTTCAAGGTAAATCCATGAAAGAAAAAGGAAGATAATTTGCATTCTGACTCTGAATTTCAAAGACTGAGTCAGGCTCAGGTCAGGCTCAGGCCAGACTTGTAGTCAGGCTCACGCCCGGCTTACCTGCCAGGCTCATAGGTCAGGCCCCGCCAGACCACCCCAGGCCACGTCAGGCCACACACCAAACCTTTAGATTATATTTATACGTTATAAATGACTGTATGATGATGTATGTGAAGTATGTGCATTCCATGCATTCATGATGAGCCAAGTTTAAAGAATTAGGAATAACTCTGAGATAAGTAAAGATTTTAAAATGAACCATAGGGAACTAGTCATGTCATACTGCAGGTACTGAAAATGCTGAACATGCTGCTGAAATAGGGCCAATGCCCAATGCTGCTGAAAAAGGGCTAAATGCCCCATGCTGAAAATATTGGCTATATGCCACATGCTGAACAGGCCGTGATCACGTGAGCCACCATGATCCCACTTCAGGAGGTCTAGGCATCCTGAATGTGGAAGCCCGCCACAGGTGGTGTCGATATGGCATACCTGGAGGTGTGCGGTTACCACGCCTATGCATTGTCGAAAGGGGGCAAGCTTAGGTGGGGGTACAATATCCGCCCACTGTCGAGGGGTCCCGAGGGGGCACACGGCAGGTGGAAGCCCACCGCAGTAAGGTCCAGACAGTGTCGGCCTATACTGAGGGTGTGAGGTTATTCCGTCATATTAGTGTCAACAGAGGACATTACTATGATGGGAATAACACCTATGCTGTTATACTGTTGTATTCCGTCATATTATTATATTCTGTCATGCTGCTAATTTCTGTGATGCTGATATACCTTGTTATGCTGTTATATTTTGTTATGCTGTTTTATTCTGTTACATACAGGCATAATTGGAAATCATGTTTATTCTGATGATTCTGCTGTACATATATTCTGCTGATTCTATTATATTTACTTTGGGTGACTATGTGACGCCTATTCCGCTGATTCTGTTATGTTTGTTTGGATTGCTTATGCTTCTGGTATGCTGAAGTAAATGCTGAATGTATTCTGTGACATATTCGGCTTATTCTGAAGTTGTATTATGCTGTTACGCCGTACCGTCAAGAGCACGCTTGAGACGGTTATGTATATTCACGAATTGCTAATCAGCACGAGAACGTAGTAAGTAAGAGTAGTACCCATGTCACATGATAATGCTGATAAAGCCGTTCAGATAGGCCAGATAATAAATGGTAGGGATTTTAGTATACATGTTCACTAGAGATCTCTGAGCGGCCTGAAGTCCGACATAATTTGATATACGCGACTCAGGAACTAAAGTTATTCCACTGAGAACCTACCGTTCTCATGCCCCACTATTTTATGACTTCAGGTATAGAAGAGGATAAATCTTACTTTGAGGATGCAGAAGAGCCGCCAGATGAGCCATGAGCGGCCAGGAGATAGATAGAGGGTTATGTTTGGCCAAGGGCTTACTGAGTAGCATTCCAGTAGTCCTTTTGTTTTGATGCTGTATATGCTGGATTATGTATTTGATGTTTTGATCTATGTCTATTTATGTATATCTCACACTCTATGACTTTGTATGGTGGACCACCTGGATATGTATATTGGATGTTTTACTATTTTACCATTATACGCGTTGTTATATTGTTTATTCGGATGCATGGCTCTATTTTAGTAAGTATGCAAGATCAAATAAAAAGTTTAAAACCGGTCCTTATTTTCTTATGCTACTATTTTCAAAAGATAACTATGGACTAAGGTATTTCGACCAGGTAGACAACAATCTAGTGAGCTTTGTTTACTACGTACGGGTAAACAGTAAGCTAGGGTGTTTCAATACCCATGGTGATGCTAGATGGATTCCGCGTAGGATACCTGGAGTCTGTTGAGAGGTGTGCTGAGCGAGCCCCGGAGAGTGGTCCTGAAAGGGGTTCCGCGGAGGTTACCTAGGAGTGTTGAATGATTTCCGAAGTGTCTGGGTGGAGACCAGAAGTAGTCCTGAGAGGGTTCCGCGTAGGAACCATGGCATGTCCGAGTGGTTCCCAAAGTTTCCGAGCGAGCGCCAGAAATGGTGTTGAGTGGGGTTCTGCGGAGGATCCCCAAGAGTTGAGGAAGTTACATGGAGTTGTTGGGTAAGCACCAGAAATGGTGTTGTGAGGGTTCCGCGGAGGATCCCTGGAGAACTAAGAAGGTTACGAGTGTGGAGTAGGCACTAAGAGTGGTTTTGGGTAGGGTTCCGCGTAGGTTGCCCGGAAGGATGAGTGATTCCCTGGAGAGTAAACCAAGTGAGTACCAGTAGTGGTGACCGCGTGGGTTCCGCAGAGGTACCCTAGAGCGGCTGAGCGGGTTCCTGCGGTCTTAATTGGCGCCAGCAACGGTGCCGGGTGGGCTCCGCGGATATTTCCCGAAACGGTAGAGTGATCCAACAGAGAGTAGCCTCATGGGTTCCGCGGAGGTCCCCTGACGATGAGAGTGGTTTCCAAAAAGGGGGTTCTGAGGACCATTTTATCCCAACAAGTACTTAGCACGAAGAAGTCTATACAGAAAGTTGATAATGACATGTGTTTTTACTATGAGCCACCGAAAGGTACAGTGAACCAATCTATGAGTATTATATGTTTATCAGTACTATATGTTTGTCAGTATTATTGCATGCATCATGAGGATAGACCACAAGGAACTATGTTATTCCGAGATTAAAGAATGAAGATAATAAAGAATGTAAGAACAAGAACAGTACAGAAAGATTAAGTGCATATGATGAATGAGAAGACGCTAACCCGGGTGAGCCGGTATGCGTAAGAGAAAGAAAGTATATGGTACCATTTACTTAACTTGTAAAGTTCATGCATAGTGCACAAGGGCAGGCTCACAAGGAACGCAGGTATTGTGTACGTCACCATGCTCACAAGGAACGCATGGGGCTCAGTCACGTCACCAGGCTCATAAGGAACACATGGGACACGATCACCTTGCATACATACCTATGTGATTCAAGCGTCGGTATGTCTCGACCATGTCACCATGCTCACAAGGAACGCATGGGGCAAGGTCACCGGGCATACCCATATATGTAGTAGTGTCAGAACGGTCAAGGATAGAAAGCACGAGAACTTAGTAAGAAAAGATTAGTTCCCTATCACCTAGTAACTAGATAAAGCCGCCCAGGAACTTAGGCAAGAAATAACTGGTAGCATGTCTAGATGCATGAACACTTAGAGATCTCCTGGACGGCCGGAGCATAAGTGAGTAACCAGAGCCCTAGTCATAGTTCACCACTGAGAACCACTGTTCTCACCCCCACTCACTTATGACTTCAGGTGAGATTGATGACTACACCGCCGAAGTAGCGGCGGATCCTGCGCAGCAGGTTTAGGACGACAGATCCTGAGACAGGACATGAGGCAGAGATATGGTCAGTACTGGTGGTAGACCGCCCCATGACCCCTCGAGTTGCACCACCTGCCCCGGCAGAGCCTGAGCCTCCCACTGATGGCGATTCCACTCCTTATGAGAAGGATGTAGAGGTAGACCCCGTATCTGTGAGACTGCGACTGCCCAAGGTCAAGCGGAGAGGTGCTAGGATGCAGACGGCCCAAGACTATCGTCGCTAGTTGTCACCCCGTACGCATGACGGCGAGGCTGGCCCATCCACCGGTTCCCGTGATCTGCCAGATGTCCCGGAGCCTGAGACTTCTTCATCCGAGGAGGACGAGCCGGTGCCGATGTACGAGGAGGATGAGCCAGTGCCGATATATGAGGAGGACGAGCCGGAGCCGACGGACGAGGAGGAGGATTCGGAGGAGGAGGAGCCAGAGGAGGATCCAGAGGAGGAGCCCAGTGATGATGAGCCAGAGTGCTGACCAGCCCAGTCCTACAGTCCCTGTCATCAGGCGTCACATTTTGCTAGTAGCATTAGTTTGGTGTATATTTTGCTATATGTTATTTTGTTGTACTGGCTTGAATATATACAGCCCTTTTTATGTATTAGTTTAATATTATGATATTTACTCATAACTTTCTGACATATATGATATTGGCTGATGGACCCTCTTGATGCTATTTACCTTGCTGTTCATGTATGTATGTGTATGACAGACGACACACGCATTTATCTATTATACGACTATTTGAGCTTACGATAGTCCACACGCATGGCTCTAATTTGACACGAGATAAGAGTATGTTTAAAAAAAAATGGGTCCTTATTTTCAGTTAACTCAATTATTTTCCGAAGTAAAGTAGGGACTACCAGTATGCCCACACAGCAGATAACAACTTAGCAGACGCAGATTATGACTTAAGCATAAGCTGCTAAGCTAGGGTGTTACAGAACCCCCATCGGTCACTACCAATGACGCCCGCTCTTCAACTCTTGAGGCTCCTCTCAGTCTCTCTCCGTGGAAACTCGGCGCTTACCTCCTGGCTTATTTTCTCTCATTTCCTTACATTCATCCCAAGTTCACACCACATATTCCAACAGTACCCGAGCAACAACATGAACGTTTTAGAATCATGAACAACGTGAATATATCCAACATGCAACAATAATATTTATCCTCAAAGCATTTCTAATTTTTCCTACTAAAAATACACACATAAACATACAAATAACATCCCATAGACAAGGGTGATGGTACTACCCACCTGTAGAAAAACTTGGTGGTGGTGGTGAGGGAAGTTTTGAGTGAAGTCCTACAAGCCTTGTTGTCTTCCAAAGCTTGAACTCTTCCTTTCTCCAAGATGACTATCTTGAGCAAGGTGGAAGATGATGAGGTTGTTCCTCTTGATTCTTGGTGGAAGAAAATAAGACTAAGATGAGAAGACTAAGGGGCTGTGGTTTTCGGTTTGTGGGAGATGGAAGGAGATGGAAAAATGCTTGGTCTCTTGAAGGTTTGGTAGTGTTCTTGGAGGTGTGGCTTAGTGTGTGTTGTTATGGAGAATGTGAGAAATGAAAATGTCTCTTGGGGTTTTGGGGAGAGCTCACAGTTTTGGGGTGCTGAATGTGAGGGAAATCAATTAAATTTTATGATTTAGAAAAAGGTGATGAATAGTGGGAGGTATGGGTGTAGGCATGGTTAGTGATGTGATTTTGGTTTAGTGTGTAAGACAAGTAAGGTGTGTAAGTGTGGAAGCATGATTTAGGGGATTATTTTTGGACAAAAATCCCAGCTCTAGACCGTGCAGCCCTTCAGCTCTAGTTGCTGAAATTTCATTTTCTCCCAGTCCCGGTTCGCTCGTGTTTTATCGCTCGCAGTATCGGTGCGTCGCGCGCGGTTGTCCGAAAAATATTCCGTTTATACCGTTGCGATCCTCTAATTCTCCCCTACCTCCGGGTATTAATATTTTAAGGTGTTTGTGAATTTTTCTCCGGGATATTATTCTCACGGACACCTTTTTCGCGTCAGAAAATTCCATCGGCGAACAGCGGCCGTTTGGTTGTCAGTTGAGCCTCCTATCGCGACACGTCTTATTTCCTGGAAATATTCTACTCAAAAATTTCCCATTTTAATTCTCTAATCATGATTAGAAAATTAATTTAATAATTATGCGTATGATTATTTTTCTAAGAAAAATCGGGATGTTACACCCTGAAACACTGCAGACGAGCGAATCACCTGTCCCACTTCTTTTTCCTCACAAAGGTCCCAAACCTAAGACAGCTGCTGCGTTACAATTAGAAAAGGAGTTCTTGGACACATTTCGGAAGGTGGAGGTGAATATTCCCTTGCTAGAGGTGATTAGACAGATTCCCAAGTATGCCAAGTTCTTGAAGGACCTGTGCACCAATAAGGGAAGGCTCAAGGACACTACACAAGTTAGCATGGGGGCAAATGTTTCGTCCATCATTAAATCTAGCCCATTACCTCCCAAGTGCACGGACCCTGGTATATTTTTGGTTCCTTGTATTATAGGACAGAGATTATTCACTAAGGCCTTGGCAGATCTGGGAGCAGCCATAAATGTCATGCCTAAGTTCATCTACAAATCCTTGCACACGGGAACCCTCAAGCCAACTGGACTGATCATACAGCTCGACAACCGCAGTACCGCCCAACCAGAAGGTATCCTAGAAGATGTCCTAGTCAAGGTAAATGATTTAATATTTCCTGCAGATTTTTATGTACTAGAGATGGAGAATGACAGTAATGTCAACCAGCCAACATTAATCTTAGGACGCCCATTTTTGAAAACAGCAAGGGCTAAGATTGATGTACACGCTGGTACATTGTCCATGGAGTGCGGGGATATGCATGTACAATTCGGTTTACCTGAGGCCATGCATTACCCTTCAGAAGAGCACTCAGTTTTTCAAATTGATATCATTGACTCTCTAGTTTTGGACACTTATGATACTTGGGCTGATAAAATGATAGACATAACACTTGAATTTGAATGCCCTGATTGTGATGGTGTCAGTAATTTGTGTTTTTCCTGTAAAGAGGTAAATAAATCTCTGCAAGAAGGTGTGAGCCATGATTCTGTAAATTTAGATTCTGAATTTGATACATTTAATGCATCTCCTGTTTTAGAATTGCGTAAAGTTGTAGGAACAGGTGACAATAAAGCAGCAGGCCCCGAATTAAAGGCCCTTCCCCCTCATCTCAAATACATTTTCTTAGGGGAAGATGACATGCTACCAGTAATCATAGCCAGTGATCTCTCCTCTCAACAGGAAGAAAGATAGGCCATTGTGCTACAGAAGCACAAGAAAGCAATTGGTTGGACCATATATGACATCACTGGAATTAGCCCCTCCGCATGCACACACAGGATACTTTTGGAGGACGGGGCAAAGCCAGTTCGACAACGGAGCGACGACTCAACCCACTTATTCTGGATGTTGTAAAAAAGGAAGTGATTAAAAGCTGGCATCATCTATCCTATTTCGGATAGTGAGTGGGTGAGCCCAGTACAAGTGGTCCCTAGGAAATCTGGGATCACCGTGGTGAAAAATGAGAACAATGAGTTGATTCCTACCAGAGTGCAAAATAGCTAGCGTGTTTGTATTGATTATAGATGCCTCAACAGTGCTACCCGCAAGGATCACTATCCCCTGCCTTTCATTAATCAAATGCTTGAGAGATTGGCAGGAAAATCTCATTATTGTTTTCTTGATGGTTACACAGGATATTTTCAGATTCACATTGCCCCAGAAGATCAAGAGAATACCACTTTCACTTGTCCTTTTAGCACATTTGCTTATCGAGGGATGCCCTTCGGGCTCTGCAATGCACCCGCCACATTCCAGCAATGTATGATGAGCATCTTTTCTGATTTCCTAGAGGACTGCATGGAGGTATTTATGGATGACTTTACCGTTTTTGGTACTTCTTTTGATTCTTGTTTAGATAGCCTTGCTTGAGTACTTTAGCGTTGTATTGAAACTAACCTTGTCTTAAATTTTGAAAAATGTCACTTTATGGTTAAACAGGGTATAGTTTTAGGCCATGTAGTCTCTAGCAAGGGAATTGTTGTTGACCCTGCTAAAATAGATGTTATTTCTTCCTTGCCTTACCCCGCATGCGTGCGGGAGATTTGCTCTTTTCTTGGACATGCAGGTTTTTATAGGAGGTTTATCAAGGACTTCAGCAAAATTGCTCATCCCCTCACCTCCCTGCTACAGAAGGATATAGACTTTGTTTTTGATGATAAGTGCAAGGAAGCATTCGGCACCATAAAGCATGCCCTAACAACAACTCCTATCATTCAGCCGCCAGATTGGGGGTTGGTGTGGCTGCCGTTTGAGATGATGTGCGATGCATCAGATCATGCTGTGGGCATTGTGCTGTCTCAACGGGTTGGTAAGTTTCCTTATGTTATATCTTATGCGTCTAGGACTTTGGATGCTGCACAGTCTAACTACACCACCACGGAGAAAGAGCTTTTAGCTATAGTTTTTGGTCTTGATAAATTTCGATCTTATTTGATTAGTTCCAAAGTGGTGGTGTATACAGATCATGCAGCCCTAAAGTACCTTTTGAAAAAGCCCGAGGCCAAACCAAGGCTTATCAAATGGATGCTACTACTCCAAGAATTTGATTTAGAAATTAAAGATAAAAGTGGAGCCGAAAACTTGGTAGCAGACCATCTGAGTTGCCTTACGCACATTTCACCTGACCGATTTCCACTTCGGGATGACTTTCCCGATGACTCTTTGTTAATGATATCTGAGAGGCCGTGGTATGCTGACATCATAAATTACTTGGTCTCCAATAAAGGGCCGCCACATTTTTCAAAAAACCAATTAGCAAAGCTAAAGAGTGATTCTAAGTATTATCTGTGGGAGGACCCTTATCTCTGGAAAATTTGCAGTGACCAAGTAATTCGACGATGTGTTCTAAGCTCCGAGTTTGAGTCCATCCTTAAATTTTGTCATACTTTTGCGAGTGGTGCCCACTTTGGACCCCAACGCATAGCCAGGAAGGTTTTAGACTTAGAATTTTATTGGCCTTCACTGTTTATAGATGCCTATAAATTCTGCAAATCATGTGAGCAATGCCAGAGAGCAGGTAATATCACTTAGAAGAATGAGATGCTCAACAACCGTTATGATTTTGTGAAGTTTTTGATGTATGGGGAATTGACTTCATGGGCCCGTTTCCTGTATCTCATGGTTTTACTTATATCCTTTTGGCTGTGGATTATGTGCCTAAATGGATAGAGGCAATTGCCGCCAGGACTAACGATGCTGCTGTAGTTGTATCTTTTGTTCGATCTAATATCATTTGCAGATTTGGCATGCCAAGAGCTATTGTCAATGACCAGGGGACCTATTTTTGTAACCGGCGCATGGAAGCTTTGCTCCGTAAATACGGGGTAGTTCATAGGGTATCTGTAACATCCCAGATTTTTCCCTTATGAAAATTTCGCTTAAATCCTAATTTCGCTTAATTAGAAGCACATTAGAGGTGATTATTTGGACTGGAAAAATTATTTAGAAAATTAAATTGCTTTCAAACATCAGTCAAATAATTGCTTCTCGATCTCGCGAAGTGCCGCAAGGTCCGTGCTAAATTTCGCCGAAAATCGGGATTTCGGTAGGCACCTAAGGTATCTGTGGAAATTACCCCCGGGTAATTTAGTCACGAATACCTTAACCTGACATACTCATATGATCAGGAAAAATTCGTAGATC
>QANU01075671.1:11543-25669 GCA_003254905.1 Nissolia schottii | reverse complement strand
GGAGGCAAGGTTTAGACACTTACCATGACACGTGCTCACGCCGTCATGGCCATGGCTTCGCCAAGCTTCCTCGATCTCCGGCTCCTTCACAAGCCTCGTATTTGTTCCTAACCTAACCTAAACTAAACTAAGCTTTAGAAGTGCAAAATAATTCAAGAAGAATGGTGTTTGGAGGGGGAAGAAGAGATGGTTTCGAAGTGGTCTCGGCCTCCCTATTAATAGGCAAAATTTGGGGTCCATCGCTCAGCGGTTTTGGTACCATCGCTGAGCGATAAGCTCTGAATAGCTGGGCGGCGGCGCACTATCGCTGAGCGATTGTACTTTTACGTGTCTTCATTAAATGCTCGGCAGCTTTTGCAGGGCGGCGGCTGACGTGAATGGCGGCGCCAGGCTGGCTCCAGCTGGCGCAATAAATGCGCCGGCGCAAGTGGCTTGCCGACGTACTTTCGCTGAGCGATAAGTGTTCTTCCGCTGAGCGGTCTGTCCTGTAGCGCTGAGCGATGCTTTGTTCCTCGCTGAGCGGTGCCTTCGTCCAGAATCTTCTTTTTAAGCTCTTTTCCAATTCTGCCATTTTCTTCCTTTCTTCATGGGATTATTCCTTAATTAAACTACTTGCATCCATCTTCCAAAATATATTATAAATCCTGCAAAATAAAGGGAATTTCATTAGATAATTCGTTTAAAAACATAACAGATAAGTGCCATTTTGATATGTCAATTTTGTGTAAATTGGGCACTTATCACTCCCCCTGACTTAAAACCTTGTTTGTCCTCAAACAAGAGGTAGTAGAATTATTTTACAAGAGATTGATGCTTATGAACAATCGGTTAATGTGGCGAATTGAAATGTTTCAAACAGTTTAAGCTTGAGACCATGTGAAACATAGAAGAACCTGAACAAGTCAAATGCACAATTACTTGAATAGCATAAGCAAATCACTCTACCCAATGTCTTTTCCACCAAGGAAATCATCATTATGCACACAATGGCCAGTGGGCCAATTTGGGGTGAGTGTTTTCGCTCTATATCACCATTGAATTACAACAATTTAAATTTGTTACCTGTCTCATCATTCAATGCAAAAGTATGGTCATGCAAGAATCACTAAGGACTTTTAAAGGGTTGTAATGGGGCCAGGCTACAAAGAATATTGGTTTTTCTGGGTATACGAAAATTTTCCTATTAAGAGAGCAATGCAAACCAACTCCTTTGTTGTCACCTATTTTCTTTTTCAATTTTTCTTTTTCGTTTTTCTTTTTCAACCCCTTTTTTTCTCCTTGATTTTCTTTTGTCTTCTATCCCTTTTTCTTTTGATTTTTGTTTTGGGATAGAATGTGTTCTCTTTCACTTTTTGCTTTTGTTCTTTTCATTTTTGTTTCTTCCACTTTGGCTTATTCTTACTCCCCTTGACTTGGATTTTTACACATAATCCAACTGTAAATGCTCTCTTAATTTTAAGGGAAGTCATTGTTTTTCTTTCTAGGCTTAGGGATTATGAACAAGAATTTTCTCATGTTTAGGCTCAATTGGGGTAGCAAAGGATGTTCCTAATTGATGGTGGGCTTTATTTGGCCAAGTGGGTTTAAATTCTAAAGAACAAAATGCCTTGATCATTTCCTATTATTTCCATACAATTATCAAATTTAGAGACTCAAACAAATTCAATTGTGTAAAAACAATGGTGATTCTCTCTACCTCACTTAGTGTATGGCTCACTTCCTCACATGGTTTAGGGTTTATTTCCTTGATTTCAAAACATTTTCAAGGTTATGCTTATGCATACCAGCAAAAATGCATATGAACATGTTCATAGTATCTATGTATTCACAATGGCCTATTATGGATACTGAAACAAGTCAATTCATGATATATTTATGTTCATGCATCAAACCAAGTAAAATAAACTACTACTTTGTTGTTAAACAAACAAGTCTTAAGCACATAATAAACTAACTAACTAAGGAAATTAATTAATTAAGGTGCTAGAAAATTAAAAAGCTCCCTGTTCATGGTGAATGTCTTTGAAGTAGCCTTGTTGATGTAGCATCTTTTCGTTTTATCCAAGCTACTTCATCTTGCTTCAATGGTTTGAGGAGATAGAGGCTCATCCTTCTTAGGAGTCATGCTCTTCGTCCTCCAGAAATGTCTCTCTCCTTGTTGTTTGTAGGAAACTTTATTGGTTGTTTTCCGGCCTGCAAAAACAATCAAAGAAAACTTCCTTTCTTCCAAGTAGTATTAGAGAGATCATGTTTTATTTTGAATCCCTTGTTGCAGACAGAAATTCCTACAGTTGCAGACAGAACTTCCCGCTTAAGTGGACAGAAGTTCCCACTCATTGTGGACAGAATTTCCCACAATAATTTATGGATTCAAAATAAACATTTTAAGGTGCTTGTTGAAAGATTCTTTTCTTAAGAATTTATTTTCATTTCTTTTACAAATAAGAATCCTATTATCAATTTAAGCACTTGCACCTTTTTTTAAACAAGTGTAAAGATTCAAAATCAGTGATTAAGTTTGAAATTAAAGTGCTTCAATTTAAGCCTAATTGAAAAAGATTAGCACTTCCTAATTTCAATCCTAATTACATGATTTAGAAAATCTTTTATTTCTTTTTCACCATATTTAATAAAAAATTGTTCTTAACACCTTAAATTAACCTTCAAAATTACTAATTAATAAAAACTTACAGAACTCTGGGTTGCCTCCCAGACAGCGCTTTGTTTAACGTCGTTAGCCCGACGCATTTCTTTTTCTAGCTCTCCTCCTCATCAACCCTTCCAAGAGTCCTTAGGGTTCAGCTCCGGATTAGCCGTAAATCTTTTCTTTTTCAGCTCCGCTATATCAGTAGCCAATTGCCCCAGTTGTGTTTCCAAGTTCCGAATAGAGGCTTCATTGTTCTTTTGATTTATCATCGATTGTTGCATAAATTGATTGAATGTTTCCTCTATTTTGGAACTTGAGTACAAGGGTGGTTGGTTCTGATATGGGCGGGGTGGTTGATACGGTGGCTGCGGAGCTCTGAATAAAGGACCAGCCTCTTGCCTCCATGGCTGATTGAAATTTTGATTCGGCCCCCTTTGAAAATTGTTTTGATAGGGTGGCCGTGGCTGGTTTTCAAGGAAGTGAACTTCTTCTTCCCTGAAATGGCAAACATTGGACGGGTGATCACCATTACAAATTTCACAGAAAAATACCTGTTGCCTTTTTGCATCACGGGCCTCTCTTATTTGTTTTGGCAACTCGCTTAGGGCTTTCTTCACCTCGTCCACCTGTTGTTGGAGTTGCTTGTGTTGAGCAAAAATGGCATCATTGGGTCCCAGCTCAAGCACTCCTCCTCTCCTAGGACCTCTGTTATACTGGCCTTGTTGGTCCGTCAAGGCCATGGAATCAATAATGGAGATGGCCTCCTCCGGTGTCTTGGATATGATTTGTCCACCAGCGGCAGCGTCCAACATCAGTTTGTGTTGTTGTTGAAGTCCGTTCCTAAAGATGTGGATTTGTGTACGCGCATCGAACCCATGATTCGGGCACTTTCTCAGCATGGATTTGTAGCATTCCCAGGCTTCACACAAACTTTCTCCTGGAGCCTGCACAAATGTAGCAATAGCAGTTTTCAAATCCATAAATTTAGACTGAGAAAAGTACCTGGCACAAAAATTTTCTTCCAACTGATCCCAGTTTGACAAGACGTTTTGTGGCTGATCCAGCAACCACTCCTTAGCTTTTCCAATCAAGGTCAGGGCAAACATCCTTAAAAAAAATTGATTCTTCGTCAGCCTCAGACATTCCCACGGTCCCACAGAGTTCATAAAATTTTGTCAAATGAGCATACGGATCCTCATGATCCAAACCTGCAAAGGGGTTAGCATATAACAATTGAACCAAACCAGGTTGCATCTGAGGTTGCCTTTGAGCTCCAGTAGTTCTGCTCATTCGAATAATGTTTCTAGGGGTAAAATTTACAAATCCCCTATTGTCACTGGCTCCTGTGTCGGTGCCAGCTCCAGCTCCACCAGCTCCAGTTCCAGTATTGTCGGCCATGGTTTCTTCTTGATTTGTTGAAGAAGTTGATGATGAAGTTGTCTCTTGCTCCTCTCTTTGTTTGGCTAGTTTCTTCTTCTTCTTACTGTTTAGCTTTCTTGAAGTAGCTTCAATCTCCGGATCAAACTGCAATTGTTCTTTAGAAGCCTTANTATATATATATATATATATATCCTACTTTACGGCTTTCAGATTCCAAAGGAATCCGATTGCAGTATAGTCGGGTATAGTCGAACCACAGAGAGTTGCAAAAATACCGTTCTTGAGTTTGTTTAATTAAACAATGGAGTGAAGATTTGATAATTGTTTTGATAATTAAATAAGTAAATAAACAACATAAAAGTAAATAGGGAACAAATCGGAGGTAGTTCCGGAGCTTGTTGGGAATTTTAATCACATCATAGTTGTATGCATCCAGTTACTTATTACATAGAACTATTATTTCGTTGATTGCCCGCCATCAGATCTTAACCTGTCATCACTTTTGCGCATGACAAGATCACAGGTTTCCTTTGTTAAACTGTCACTCTCGCACACAAGCTTAACAAAGTACACCAGAATTATCTCAGATTTTAAAGCGACTAACCTTAATTCCAATTATGGCAACAAGATTAGATGAAATGGTTTAGTTCCGACTCTAATGATTGTAACTGTTTGTTCACAACGTTCAAGTCTCAAATCTAGTTAAGCATAATGATGTTGATCTTAACTTGGTTATGATTTAATTAGTACAACTATCATTCATACAACTAAATCCCAAATCAAGAATCAAGACATTACACAAAGACTAGCATTAAGATTAAAACCATTCAAGCAAATTATAAGGAAAGAGATAGATTCATATATAATAGTTACATGGATACAAGTAAACTACAATAATGACCAAAATTCCAACAAAAAGAGGGTTAGGAACCCATCTTACAAGAGAATCTAGGAGGCAAGGTTTAGACACTTACCATGACACGTACTCACACTGTCATGACCATGGCTTCGCCAAGCTTCCTCGATCTCCGGCTCCTTCACAAGCCTCGTCTTTGTTCCTAACCTAACCTAAACTAAACTAAGCTTTAGAAGTGCAAAATAAATGAAGAAGAATGGTGTTTGGAGGGGGAAGAAGAGATGGTTTCGAAGTGGTCTCGGCCTCCCTATTTATAGGCAAAATTTGGAGTCCATCGCTCAGCGGTTTTAGTACCATCGCTGAGCGATAAGCTCTGAATAGCTGGGCGGCGGCGCACTATCGCTGAGCGATTGTACTTTTACGCGTCTTCATTAAATGCTCGGCAGTTTTTGCAGGGCGACGGCTGACGTGAATGGCGGCGCCAGGCTGGCTCCAGCTGGCGCAATAAATGCGCCGGTGCAAGTGGCTTGCCGACGTACTTTCGCTGAGCAATAAGTGTTCTTCCGCTGAGCGGTCTGTCATGTAGCGCTGAGCGATGCCTTGTTCCTCACTGAGCGGTGCCTTCGTCCAGAATCTTCTTTTTAAGCTCTTTTCCAATTCTGCCCTTTTCTTCCTTTCTTCATGGGATTATTCTTTAATTAAACTACTTGCATCCATCTTCCAAAATATATTATAAATCCTACAAAATAAAGGGAATTTCATTAGATAATTCGTTTAAAAACATAACAGATAAGTGCCATTTTGATATGTCAATTTTGTGTAAATTGGGCACTTATCAACACTGTCTTAAGCTGTACCACGACACTGCCCGAGTCTCAACGAGGAAGTGGAGGTTCAATTTCTTGCCTTTCCATGACCGATGAAGCTGCTATCAAACGTCCAACTTAAGGACGTTAAACAAAGTGCTGGGTGGGAGACAACCCACCGTTTGTGTGCTTTTCTTTCCTTTTCTCTTATTTATTTGTGTTATCTTTATCTTTTCTTTCTTGCCCTGTTTTGTGCAACAAAGCTAGTACAATTCTTTAAGTGTGGGGTGGGGAAGTTTTAAGATAAAAGTTTTATTTGTGCAATAGTTATGGAAATTCATGAATTAGGGATAATTTAGACTAGTTGATGATCGATTTGTACAATGTGAATTGTTGTGTTTAATTGTGGCATTATCTTTGATTGAGCATTTTATAAATCCTGGCATGCTTTAATTAATTGGATGATATTACCTGGTAAGCTTTTGGGCCGTTTACAGGATGGCAACCCTACATGCCATCCCTTTCTTTGTTGTGTGTCCACTCACTAGTGTTTAAGTCCAGAACTTGCCTGATTCTCTGCATTGCACTTTCACCTTTGTATATATGACATGTGATATGATTGAGGCATTCCTTGTGTATTTAGCTTACATATCCATATGAGCCTACATTGAATATTTGACCCTTGTTAGCCCCTTTGAGCCTTATAGCCTTTTATTGAATCATTAGCACAATACAAGCTAATAACCTAAGAAAAAAACCATGATACACCTAGCTTAAAGGCTTAGGAGAATTGTGGTACATTTGTTCATATGTGCTAAGCAACAAGTGTGGGGTTACATGAGGACATGCAACATTTAAAGTAAGGGGAGAGTAACCACAATTGTTTCAATTGGTTGGAAAATCCATTAAAAAGTGCCCATCTTAAAAAAAAAAAAATCAGTGCACCAATAGAAACTCTCCCCTGAGCTAATGGGTAAGCATTAGGGAACAAGAGGAGCTAATGGAGATCAAGGTCCTTGCACCGTTGGTTAAGCACATATGCCATGAAGTTTACTAAGTCTTAGGTTTTAGCTTACTGGCCATATGATATCCCGCCTTGACCTTGGCCCCATTACAACCTTAAAAAGACCTCTTGATGCATGTTATATATATGTGGTGATCCGTGATGCTTAGAAGAAAGTCAAGCCTATGGAAGAGACTCTAGTGTAGTGTTTGAGAGAACATTGGATGAAACTATACACTTTGAGTGACGAGTGACACACACTAACCTATGAGGCCCAATTGATTTTAACAGGCCTTGACTTATTCTTTGTTCATGATTGATATGCCAGGAAATTTAGTTTTTAATGCACAATGATATCATCTCTTGTCTAAATGTACTTTAATTTTTGGATTGTCATGTATTTTGCACAGTTGTCCGGTAATTAGTGAGTCGGCTTAAGTGCCTCCCTGAGTTTCGCGGCTTTGTAGGGGGATGTAAATAGTGTCGCCGTACCAAAAAGATTTTCCCTTCTTTGTTTTTGTTTTTGTTTTCGCTTTTAGTTTTCTTGTGTTCTTAGTTCTTGCATGAGGACATGCAATTGTTTAAGTATGGGGTAATTTGATAAGTGGGTTTTGTACCCTATTTATTACTCTGTGAATGAACAAATGCATACTAAAAATGTGTGATTTTAATACTCAATCAATATGTTTTACACATTATCCTCCCTTGTGAGAAATTAAGAAAACGGCAAGTTCAAGCATTATTTTAATCTTAGAATTTAATGGGTATGTTTCTTTTGTAGTTTTCTATTTTAATTATAGGAAATGAATGTTCAAGAGGATCACTGAAGATATGAAGATGTGGCAAAGGGCAAAAGCGAAAAAAAGAAGCAAAATGACAAAATCAGCAAAGGACCACTCAGCGCATGGACAATATCGCTCAGCGCACAACAGGACAAAGGGCCGCTCAGCAGTTGTACCTGGCTGCTCAGCGATTGTACCACCGGAGCCACTTGCAACCGCCACATTTATTGCGCCAGCTGGTGCCAGCCTAGAGGCGGTGCCGCCCCTGCAAAAGCTGCCAGAGCATTTATTACACCGCGTGAAGAGATAAGCCGCTCAGCGATAAAGTACACACCGCTCAGCGAAGACGCCTAAACCACTCAACGATGATGATAAACCGCTGAGCGGTGCCCTCAGAGTTTTGCCTATAAATAGGAGGCCAAGGCATTCACTTGAGGCATCTCCATCCATCCAAGTTCCTCTAAACCTAGAGAACTTCTTCCTCCTCTTCTCTACTACACTTTTTTCCATTTATTTTGTGCACTTTAGGTTTATATTAGTAAGTGCTTTGTGAGAAGTCTTTCAAGAATTGTTGCGAAGTTCTGCCAAATTGTATTCAAGTTCTATTATTTCAATTCTCCGTTGTACTTTACTCTTTCTTTTCCTTTATTATGAGTATTTATCCTCCACTCATGGAGGAGTAGTTCCTTAATATCTTGCATGCGGTAACTCTAGATTAAGATTAATTTGAGGTCTTGTGCTTAAAGATTATTCATGAATTGTTCCGCCCTAATTAATGATATAGCGATTGCATGTTAATGGTTAGGGTTAATTCTAGGTTAATAGATCTTGACGATTGTATGATTTATTAAACTATGATAAGGAACTTTTGGGGAACTTATTAGATTTAATCGGGTTGTGCAATTGGTACTTAATTAAAATGGGTTTTTAATGCTGAGATCATAGTTTTAATCCCTGTATTAACAAATGCTTAGGGAGCTGACGATCGTAGTCTCTAAGTGAATTGCGTATTGGTTAGAGATTTCAACCAATAAACAACATCCTCTTCTATAAATAATGAATTAGGAACCAATGACAATTAATCATTGATCTAGAAATGCCGTATGCAGGATATTACTTTTATCATTGTTGACTTACTCTCGTTTTAATTTCTCTTTATTCATCACACCAAACCCCCCGATTTAGTTAACTTTAATTGGTTCTAAATTCCTTCCTTGAGATACGACCTAGGTTAGCCCCTTTACTATATTTTTGGGGTTTTCTTAGTTTCTAAATTATTATTTGATCGCGCACTAAAATTAACGAAGTTTTAGTGAGTATCAGTGCTCTATCTTAGTCGCTCAGCGCCCACAGGGAACTCCTAGGTTACGTAGCCACCCAAGTCCAAGTTTGCATGGGGACTCAGGGTTCAAGTCACTTAACGGACCCCTCAGGTCGCTTAGTGCCCTGGCGTAGAATACTGTTACAAAATGTAAACTACCCAGGGCGCTCAGTGGACCTCCCTGGCCGCTCAGCATACTGGGCATAAAACAAGGTCACAACTTTGCACTTTTTGCTTTGCTCTCCATTTTCTTCAAAACCCTTCCCATGCACACTTCTTAGGGTTTCACCACATAATTCCAAGAATCACTACAGCCCATGTTCAACTCCGAGAAAACACCAAATTACACATGCATCAAGAACCTAACTTCTATTACATAATACATTATATTTGCACATATTCAACCAACAACACTTAAAAATCACCAAGGAGGTGAGTAAGCTAGGTTTACCCACTTCCTAGGAGTGTTTTGTTGATGATGAGGGTGGTGAGAAAACGTTCCCATGAGTGCGTAGCTTTTCCTTGCTAATTTCTGTCTTCGGTAGCGTAACAACAAAGTGCACAAACGGAACGTATTTAGGTGGAACTAGATGAATGAAAAACAAAGAACCCATGGCAACCATGAAGGCTATTTATAGCCTCAGGTGCCGTGTGGGTTTGGCCCAATTTTGGCCATTTTTTTTTATTTTGAAAAATAAAGAAATGTAGGATAAAGGCTATGTCATGAATAGTGACCCATTTTGGATTAGCTTCTTTGACCCTTGACTTTTCTTTTTGGCTTTTTCAGAGAGTGTGTGTGTGTTGCGTGAGGGATCTGAGGGCCACGACCATGTGGCCAAATTTTGATCATGTTTGATCATGTTTGGTTGTTAGCTGTTCACGTACTTCGTGTACGGCTGTCCGAAAAATATTCCGGACACACCATCGTGATCTACTAATTTTCCTAATATGAAATTTAAGTTAATCTAAGGTATTCGTAAATTTATTTTTACAAGATTGTTCTTTACCAATACCTTTGATACATAATTAAATCCCGGCGATGAAAGATAATTAATTCGGTTTCTACAAAATTTCGCGAAACTGCGAACTGAAACACCCCTGCTAACTGCCTACACTATAGTTGTAGGCAATGCTTACAGGGTTGTTATCCTCTTTGGTTGGGGTTTGAAACACCCTAGCTAACTGTTCACCCGTACGTAGTAAACAAAGTTCACTAGGTTGTTGTCTACTTGGTCGAAAAACCTTAGTCCATAGTTATCTTTCGAAAATAGTAGTTTAGGAAAATAAGGACCGATTTTAAACTTTACATTTACATTGCATACTTAGAAAGTAGAGCCATGCATCAGAAAGAACAATATAACAAAAATGTGTAACTGTAAGATAGTAAAGCATTCAATACATATCCATGTGGTCCATCAGACAAAGTCACATCATTGTATATACAGTAAGTGAAATATACATCTCATATACATAACTGAAGTACTGAATTCATAAGTCAAACTACATCACATCAAAATACAAGGACTACTGGAATGCTACTCAGTATGTCCTTGGCAAAAATGCTAAACAGCTATCTCTCTCTAAGCTCATCCAATCATAGCCGCTCATGGCTCAGCTGGCGGCTCAACTGCATCCTCAAAATAAGACTCGTCTTCTGTACCTGAAGTCATAAAACAGTGGGAATAAGAACGGTAGGTTCTCAGTGGAAATAACTTTAGTTCCTGAGTCTCATATCAGATTATGTCGGACTTCAGGCCACTCAGAGATCTCTAACTGAACATACATACTAAATATCCTACCAATTATTATCTGGCCTATCTGAACGGCTTTATCTGCTTTATTGTGTGATATGGGATCTACTCTTGTTTACTACATTCTCGTGCTGATTAACATTTCGTGAAAATACTTAGCCGTCTCGAGCGTGCTCTTGACGGTACGGCAGAACAACAGACTATATAATTAGAATAATCACAAAGCATAATAGAATACACTTCGAATACAATCAGCATAACAAAATCATCAGAGTATGTATCACATCGTCATCTAACATAAACATAACAGAATCAGTAGAATGTGTCCAGCAGAGTCATCAGCATAAACATGACAGATTCAGCAGAATAAACATGATTAACAGAGTATGCATATGCATGACAGAATATAACAGCATAATAGAATATAACAGCATAGCAGCATATGTGTTATTCCCACCATAGTAATGTCCTCTCTTAACACTAGTATGATGGAATAATCTCGCACCCTCAGTGTAGGCCGACATGTCTGGACCTTCCTGCGGTGGGCTTCCACCTGGCGTGTGCCCCCTTGGGACCCCTCGACAGTGGGAGGATATTGTACCCCCACCTAACCTTGCCCCCTTTGGACAATGCATAGGCGTGGTAACCGCACACCCCCAGGTATGCCATCTCGACACCACCTGTGGCGGGCTTCCACATTCAAGATGCCTCGACCTCCTGAAGTGGGATCATAATCGGCTCACGTGATCACGGCCTGTTCAGCATGTGGCATATAGCCAATTTCAGTATTGGGCATTTGCCCTGTTTCAGCAGCATTGGGCATTGGCCCTTTTTCAGCAGCATTGGGCATTGGCCCTTTTCAGCATTTTGGTACCTGCAGCATGGCAAACTGGTTTCCTATGGTTCATTTCAGCATCTTTACTTATCTCAGAGTTATTTCTAATGTCTTTAACTAGGTGTATCATGAATGCATGGAATGCTACAGATATCATCACAGATTACATGACATATACATGTTTAGTACATTTCTTTCCTGTACAGCATCTACATTCATACCATTCAACTAACGATCACAGATGCAGCATTAAATACTAGTCTATGAGCCTCAAGAGGGTGCCATCAGCTTTCTCTAGTCTTAAGCCGCTCAGCGAAAACTGATGTTCGCTCAGCGGTGTGAGCCTTTGCGCCCAGCGGTACTAACCTCATCGCTCAGCAGCTGTAACTTTCCCGAATTTTCTTCCATCGCCTTACATAAAAATAGCTTTTTTCACTTTCCACGTGGGCTTCAGCCCGCTCAGGGGCGCCTGAGACTCCGCTCAGCGGCCCCTGTGCAAAAGCTGAAAACCGAATTGCTCTTCTCTTCCATTTTCTTCCCTTAGCTTCCCATGGCACCTGCTTGAGTTTCACCCATAATTCCAACACAATAATCCTATCTAATCCAGGTCACAAGACCCTTCAGAATTGTCTTCCTAAGCCTAGCATCATTTCTAACACATATGTCCATAAAACTCAAGATTCACATACATACACATACAAGCACATAACACTTAGTCACTATCAAAGGGGTGAGGAACTAGAGTTACCCACTTCCTCAAGAACTTGTTGATACTAGAAGGAAGAGGAAATCAAGCCTTGCTTGCTTGTTTGAAGTCTCCTTGACCTAAGATCAAATTCTTGACATAATTAGGGTAAACATGGATTATGGAAGCTTGGCTTTTCACCAAGTGATACCAACTACTCTTGCTTGTCTCCCTTAGGTACTTAGGAATGAATTATGATGATGGAAAAGATGAACTTGAAGCTTAGTGGCTTGCTTGAAAGCTTCTTTGTCAAAAAAAGAGAAAACTTAGGTTATGGAGTTTTTAGGGTTTCGGAACTTGATGCTCTTGCTTCCACTTGAAGAGAAACTCTTAACCTTGATGCTAGCTTGCCTTCTTGATGGATTTGAGAATGATTGATGATGATGGAAAGCAAAGGATGATAGTTAAGCTTGGATGGTTATGGAGCTTTGGTGATGGAAACTTAGGAAGAAGAAAGGAAATGGTCTTGGTATGTTTTGTGTGTGTATGTCTCGGGTATGGGGCTGCCGTGGGGGTTTAGGGATTGTAGACCATCCATAATTCCAATTTTACCCTTAGTGTGTTTTAGGTCATGTTTACTCATTAATTATTTATATCCGGACGCCCGAAAATTATTTCGGGCATACCGTTGTGACCTATTAATTATCCTTGATAATATTTAAATCTTAGTTGACATATTCTTACATTTATTTTCATATTAATATATTTTACAGACTCCTGTGAGTCGTGAGAAAATTATGCTAAAACCCTAATTTCGGTCCAAACGTCACTGGACGCCACGAGATCGTCAAAGGATTATTTTTAACTAATATTACAGAGATAAAATTAATAATTGAATTTTATTTTATTTTTATCTCACCTTTTCCTTCTTATTATATTTTTAATTCTTTCCTAGATAGCATTTTAACTGAAAGGAAAAAGTCGGGTTGTTACATTCTACCCCCTTCGAAAAATTTCGTCCTCGAAATTGAAAGATAAAGGTAAGTCCATACCTCTCAAAATAACTCTGGATAAGCTTGCTTTATATTCGCTTCTAACTCCCATGTCTGCTCTTCTACTTCCCCGTTCGTCCATATTACTCGTACCATAGGAACCTCCTTGTTCCTCGTCTGGCAAATCTTATGATCAATGATCCTTTGCAGCGTGAGTGGCAAAGATAAGTCTTCCCTCAATTGTATCTGCTCTGGCTGATGTACATGATCGGGGGATGCATAATACTTACGCAACTAAGAGACATGAAAGACATTATGGATATTGGCTAGATTCGGCGGAAGAGCTATCTGGTATGCTACCGGTCCAATACGATCTAGAATCTGGAACGGTCCAATGAATCGGGGGTTCAGCTTCTTGAACTTCAATGACCTCCCAATACCTGTCGCTGGAGTAACCTTTAGGAAGGCATGATCTCCTTCTTGGAATTCAAGTGGCCTCCTCTGGTTATCTGCATAGCTCTTCTGCCTACTTTGCGCCATGAGCACTCTTTTGCGCAACAACTTCATTAATTCCTCTGTCTCTCGGGTCTCCTCCGGACCTAGACAACGATACTGCCTGCTGTCATTCCAACACAAGGGCGACTGACACTTCCTACCATACAATGCTTCGAATGGAGCCATACCAATGCTAGCTTGATAGCTGTTGTTGTAAGCAAACTCCACGAATGGCAATATTTCCTCCCAGTTTCCTGACGTGTCTAGCGCACAAGCTCGTAGCATATCTTCCAAGGTCTGAATAGTACGCTCGGACTGACCATCAGACTGAGGGTGGTATGCAGAACTCAAATGCAACTGCGACCCATATGCTTTCTGGAACGCAGTCCAGAATCTGGAAGTAAATCTGGGATCTCGATCAGAAATAATAGAAGATGGTACTCCATGCAACCTTACCACCTCCTTGATATACAGTTGTACAAGCTTCTCCAATGAGTAAGTCATCTTAATTGGGATAAAGTGAGCAGACTTAGTCAATCTGTCCACAATTACCCAAATAGCATCAACTCCAGT
>QANU01075670.1:0-13156 GCA_003254905.1 Nissolia schottii | reverse complement strand
CGGTTGTGACAAACCAAAGCTGGGTCAAGGATAGAGAACGTGCGTTTGGCTTTCATCAAATCTGGCGAAAGGCACGTGAAATCTGGCATGGGAGAGCAAAATTTGGCAGATCCACCCTCTTCTGACAACAACGAAGGCATTCTTTCCCTTTCACCGGCTAAGGTAATAACAATTGTTTCCTCAGCCACTATGTGATTTATTTCAAAGCCAAACATTACTCCACGGATTAAGAACACAAAATTGAGACCACTGGGCTACATAAACCAACCCAACTCTGGGGGTCAAGATGATGAGAGACTCTACATTATATTCACAAGTCTTTTTCGAGGAAAGAAGGAAAAGGAAGATGCATTGTCTTTTTTATATTACAAATATAATTAATGATACTCAGGAATTTAAAATAATATCTTTTGGGGGAATGGCGGAGATCACAACAAAAAAATGTAACCTTCAAAGAAGACTTGGAGCTCGCACAGGAAACCAAAAATCAAACAGAATCAATGCCTAGAAGAAAAGGGAAAGAGGAAAAAAGAGGGTTTGAGGGACTTACAGAGAGTCTCCAATAACAAGACAGTAGGAAGGCTCATGCTGACTATTTTGATTATTATTATTTTTAATTCTAACTAGCAGGGGTTGCACGCACAAATGAATATTAGAAACTGTTACAAAATATTGCTTGGATCCTTGAATGTGTAAGGGTATAAGAGGAAAAAAATTGGATAGCAAGTGAAAATTATAATTAAATATTTTCTTTATTTAATGTATGTATATTTAATGTATGTATCTATAGATTATTATTTTTTAAATTGATCTTTAATAAAATAAGAAGAGTCCGACTGTCCTATTCGACTTAATCTGCAATGGGTCGGGTTAAACACCGATCCAACCGAGGCAATTTGTTTGGGTTGAACATTTTTACCCAAAAACACGATCCGACCGGATTCATGTGCAGTCCAAAACCTGACACATATTATGGCCTCTTATAAAAAAAATTTTAAAAAAAATGGAGAAAGTAATGTGCTCTCGTTCAATTATCGTTTTGGACAAACTTCAACCTTGCTCCTTTTCCTGGCTCTATCGAAAACTCAGAAGCTGTTACTCTCTATGAAGCTCACCCAACACTTTGTGCGATATATACAGTGCATCCCCTTCACTCTTTCATATTTCTCTGATTCAAGCAACAATTCTCTGAGTTCAATTTATTCAAGATATCCCTCTTCTAGCATTCCGTTCGAAAACGAAGGCTTACTCAGCCACCTGGAGGAAGTCAGCGTGATTTGCAGGTATTCAACGAAAATCAAGACGGGTGTTTTCTACCAGTCTTCAATCGTTTTATTTTATTTTATTTTTCTTCCTTTTCCTAAAATATATGATTTAAAGGGATTCGTACCCATAGTTTTCGAAACTGCTTGGTGTGAAGATTCAGAGTTACTGGTGTGTATTGAGTCAAATCTTATCTTGTCCTGGATAAAGGGGTGGACTTGCTAGAAATCAATTTCCATCTATAAAGGATTAGCTGAAATCAATACAAACCACGGTTCTAATTTGAGCTGGGAGAGTTGCTCACATTTAAGTGTCCCACAATACTCGAACAACATTGCCTTTGATACTTGTGTGAAACAAAAACATAAAGGATTGGCTGAAAAATTCGGAATTGACACAAGAAGGCTCAAACACAGGAAAATAGATTGGAGGAAATGGATTAAATCTGAAAAGCACCTGACCGTTGAATGGGTGTAGCTGGTATCATGGGGGGCTGTAGTAAGGGTGGGTACTGTGAGATTCTTGTAAGGTGGATGTGTGTGAGGGTGTTGGGGGGATGGTTTCTGATTCTTGGTTTTTTAATCTTGCTAATGTCTTACCTCCGTGCTTCTCAATGTGTGTGTTGAGCCTTCCGATATTCATTTATCAAAAGAAAAAAAATTGCAGAGAGGATTTGTTTTGGCAAAGAAATCTTATGCAGGATGATGAACTTGTTTAAGTGGATATTTGATTCAGTGATTATTTGCATTTAAATTCAAATTGTCTAAATGGCATTGGTTGACACTTTATTGGTTGTTTAGAATCAATAATCTGGTTAGAAGAGTGAAATGGAGCTTTGGTGAATGAGTTAGTGTTTTAATAAAATGGGTATTGTTGTCATTTCACTTGAGGAGTTAATAGAGTTAACATCCGTGATAGAGATATAAGTGTGTTTTGAGAGTTGGCTAGGACTAGTTACTATCTAGTTGCCTATATAAGGCTTGTCATCCCTTGTATAACTAACCTTTTTATCATTAGTGAAATTTACACATTCAGTTTACTCTCATCTCTTCTTGATACCATGGATTTTCACAATCTGTTAGTAATCACAGGAGGCAGAGTGTCATGTTGCAAACTAAAGGGGGTTTAGTGAAATATTGAAGACTTTCATGGGGAGGTTAGTGTAATTACCCCTTTATACAAAGGATATAATTAAAAATAGGGCAGCTACTCAGCTTTATAATGAGTTCACCTAAATTTTTCTTCATTTAGATGTTACTGTCATTGAAGGATCCTATATATATATATATTTATGTACCTATCTGCTTCAGATGCTGGTGTGGCTGAGAAGATGTTGATGGCAGCGCCTTTGAGGAAGTTGATTAGATGTGTTATTCTCGATTTAGATGGCACTCTGCTTAACACAGGCCAGTTTTGTCATTTCTCTGCTCATATGATTTGTTTGTGCAGTTGATTTTATATTTTCCTTCTTTCAATTAAAACAATACCTATAATGAAGAATCATTTAATTGCTCTGGTCCCCCCCTCCCTTCTTTTGGGGTTCTCGTTACTTGTTTAATAACACAGGCCATTGTGATTTGATGACAGATGGCATTGTGGGAAATGTTTTAAAGGTTTTGTTAAGTAAGTATGGGAAGCAATGGGATGGAAGGGAAGCTCATAAAATTGTAGGGAAGACACCATTTGAAGCTGCTGCTGCAGTTGTGGAGGATTATGGACTTCCCTGCTCAACCACCGAATTTGTTTCTCAGATTTCGCCGTTGTTTTATGATCAGTAATTATCTGTTACTTCATTCTTCTTATTTATTTATTGAGATCATGCCATGCCTAAAGATTGCCAATTGAATTTTGAATGTGCAATGTTGTGTGCTTCCAATTATCATGGAATCAATAACTACCTACTCTTTATGGACAACATGTGGGGAGATGGCCGAAACTGTCAGGCTGTGCGTGCTTGAGACTTGCATATAAAACAAAGAAGTATAAGAGGCTATGTCACGGCCTTCAAAGTTGATCTCTTTAGCGTTAAAGAGTGCACTTTCATAGCCTTTTTTTGTTATATTATCTTGCTAATATCTTCAGCTAACTATTCTGTCCTTTGAATATTATATATAAATGAGGATGCTCTGCTGCACCATTAATTAGGGAAGATCCACACCAGGTTTATTCACCTACTATCTTCTCCGCATTAGGAAATTTATGAACACACATGAAGTCAATATCTATGGAAATTTGTCCTAAAGCAAAAAATTGATTGTTGTCTTAAATCCTGATCCGTTAATCACATTTTCTTTATCCCCAATAGATACAGTTAGTTGATCAACCCAACTTGTTGTACGAGCTACTGAGGGAATTTTTCTCTTAAGTTATCTCTTTTCTCATCGTAGGTGGTGCAACATTAAAGCACTTCCTGGTGCCCATCGGTTGATTAAACATTTGAAGAGTCATGACGTTCCAATGGCCTTGGCATCAAACTCTCCAAGGGAAAGCATAGATGCCAAATTATCTTATCATGATGGTTGGTTTATTTCAGGACCCTTCAGCTGCTTGTGCTTTCTTTTGTGTGTGTGTGTGTGTGTAAATATAAGCAATAGGCATGAGTTGTTTTGTTCTTCTATTTTCATGTAGGATGGAAAAACTCTTTCTCTGTCATAATTGGTGGAGATGAAGTCAGAATAGGGAAACCTTCTCCTGATATGTGAGATGCTATAATGGTTCCTCATCCTTGATTACTAAGGGTTACTTGTCCATATAAGAAAATTCTTTGTTCTAAATATTTTATATTGTGCTTTGTGGCATCAGTTTCCTTGAAGCTGCTAAGAGGTTATGCATGGAGCCTTCCTGCTGTCTTGTTATTGAAGACTCTCTGTAAGTCCCTCGGACCCTTTTTTTTCCTCTTTCCCTTTTCTTCTAGGTATTGATTCTGTTTGATTTATGGTTTCCTGTACTAGCTCCACGTCTTCTTTGATGGTTACATTTTATTGTTGTGATCTCTGCCATTCCCCCAAAAGATATTATTTTAAATTCCCGAGTATTATTAATTATATTTGTAATATACAAAGATAATGCATCTTCCTTTTCCTTCTTTCTAGGAAAAAAAGACTTGTGAATATAATGTAGAGTCTCTCATCATCTTGATCCCCAGATTTGGGTTGGTTTATGTAGCCTACGGCTCTCAATTTTATGTTCTTAATCCGTGGAGTAATGTTTGGCTTTGAAATAAATCACGTATTGGCTGAGGAAACAGTTGTTGTTGCCTTAGCCAGTGAAAGGGAAAGAATGCCTTCGTTGTTGTTAGAAGAGGGTGGATCTGCCAAATCTTGTGCTCCCTTTTCAGATTTTGTGTGCCTTTCGCCAGATTTCACGTTCCCATATCCAGATCTAACACTGCTAATTGCCGTATCATCTCTCGTCACTGCCGTTGAGCCAGATCTACTTGTGTCACCGTCAGAGGGAGATTTCCTTGCACCGCAGTTGGAAAAAGAACTATTTGTGTTGGAGAGACAGATCTTCTCGCATTGTCGCTGCCTACCACCATGCTTGCGAGCCGTCTCCGCCTTGAACCTCATTGTCACTGCACATCTGTTCTCACCACAGAGATGCACTTTTGTTTCAACTTTGGGTCAAAATGACTTGTCTGATAAAGCTTCCTTTTGAATCTGTTTAGGTGCATAGGTGAACCAAAATTTGGTTAAGTTTATTAACCTGATCCAGAAAAATCAGGTCAGGATTTAAACTATTTTTCAAGAATTGGTTTTAATGATATGGTTGGGTTAGGTTCAGGTTTATTGGTGTTTTTGCACACCCCTAAATATAGCTACAAAGTTAAATTGCGAAAAAATACTTTTCTCTCTCTCTCCCTCAACCTCTCTTTCTCTCTCTCATTGTCCCCTTTCTGTCTCCAGTGCTGCTCGCCACCAGCTCTGCTCCCTTGCCACCACCTAATCCTCCAAGCGGATCTGTTGATTTTTTTTTCGGATCTGTTTTTTTTTTCTTTTCTTATTCCAGATCTGTTCGATTTTTGAGATCCGTGGGGTTCAAAGCTTTGAAGAGGGTGATTGGACAAAGTGGACGAAGAAGCAGAAGCTTACAAGGATGAAATGCAAATCTTTTTTCCCCCTTAGATGATCTGGTTCCGGTGGTGGCGTTTTGGTTGGTGGTGGTTGTTATTGTGGTGATTCCTTCTTCTTCCATTTTTCTTTTAGGTTTAGTTGGTGTTGATGGTGGTATTGTTCGTGGTGACTCCTTTATTTTCCTCTCTCTATTTTAAAAAGGTACCAACACTAATATAGTGCTAACATAGCACATTAATATAGTACGCTAAGCATGGTTGTTAAATTCTCGAGTTAACTCGTAAACTCTTACGAGTTTACGATTTTACTACACAAAACGAGTTAACACTTATGTAAACTCTGTTCTGGTAAACTCGTATGAGTTTAAGTAAACTCTCGATTCTACTAGCGAGTTTACGAGTTAAAATCTACCTACGAGTTTACGAGTTTACATAAAAATGTACAAATTTTGTAACTTTGTTAAATACTTACCTAACTTTGTTTATATTAGGTAATATATATTGAGTTTATTTAGCTAATTTCATATATTTATCATAATTGAGCTATATTTTATTGAACTATAAAATAATACAGATACTGAATAAAGTATGACATAACCACTAAGTGTCATGCATTAAGGTGTATTTTATGATATTTTTTCATTAATTTAATTTAAAGTTAACATTATTTAGTTACAATTATAAATACAATATTTAATCAAATTTAGTTCCTAATTATATTGCTTATAACATATTTAGTTGTGTATGTAAACTCATACGAGTTTACGATTCGAGTTTGTTGAGACTTCACGAGTTTACTTAAACTCTCGAGTTTGACAACCTTGACGCTAAGTTTAATAAAAAATTTTAGCTTAGCTATGTTAAGGGTATTTCAATAAATTTTAGCTATGTTATGTATAAATTTTCAACCTTGACACTCACTCACTCACTCACTGAAATGCAGGATGAGACGGAGTATTGTACCTTAGTCCAAAAAGAAGTCATCAGAGTACCCCATCCAACATGACCCTCGTATGACAAAATTTGGGAGAGCGCTCTCATAACCATCATTACTCTTTCTCATCATTTCAAATATTCACTCACTCTACTCTCATAATCATCATTTCCTTTTGTCGAAGTAGAGGGATTGAATGTTTGAAATGAAGAGAGATGAGTAATGACTGGGTTAGGAAAGAGCTCTCCCAAGTTCTATTAAACGAGTGGCCAGTTGGATGGGTAGTGATGCCATTTTTTTTTGTTCTTGCATGTCGTATAAAAAAAGATTAGAAAAATTAGTGAAATAAATTTAACATTGTTAAGATAATTTATTTATTAAACTTAACGTGCTATATTAGTCCCAATCCTCTGCCTCATCTTACTGAGCTGAGCCTTTAGACTTTTATTTTAAAACCTAACTTAATTTGAAAAGATCGTTCTGGCACTCTCATTGTCTGCATCTTCTGTTTTTACATTTCTGACAAATTAGTCATTGCCCAATTACATTTTGGTTTCCTTTTACTCTCCTTTTCCCGTATACAGCTATTGCTTTGTTTGTAAATATTGTAGACTGCTTACTTCACAATAGCTGAAGACTAATAAGGGAGTGCTGATTTTCATCTTAGCCTCTATCCTTTATGGATACTTCCTTTTTTTCATACCTTCTTTCTGAACACGTTTATTTGGCTACGTCAGACCTGGTGTTACTGCAGGTAAGGCTGCTGAAATGGAAGTGGTTGCTGTACCATCACTGCCTAAACAATTGCATCTCTATACTGCAGCAGATGAGGTGATCAATTCCTTACTGGATCTGAAACTTGAAAAGTGGGGTTTACCTCCATTTGAAGATTGTAAGCCCCCAATGCTTTTCGATTGTACTTTTGTGGGGATTGTGTATGCGTGTTTCATTTTTTTGGTATCTCATTCATGCATGAACTAGTATTCTAAACTATTGCAGGGGTGGAGGACACTTTGCCAATAGATCCTTGGTATATTGGGGGTCCTGTCATCAAGGGATTTGGCCGTGGCTCGAAGGTTCTTGGTATCCCTACAGGTTTGTAAGAACTTGTTGTGATTAGTGACAATGCATGAGTCTTCTCGTCCTGGTATAATCGGCACAAGAAAAGGGATTGAAATATATATCACTGTATTGCATGTTGTCGTATGACGTGTATCTGAAAAGTAGATAAGCAAAAGATGGGTAGTTCAAGATGCTGCTACCAATTCACCAAAAAATAAGTGTGGTTTCTTGTATTGTGCTGTAAGCTTGAGATGAGACCCTGATTTTGTAATTTGGCCCCAATTATATAAGGATTGTACTACCTTGAAACATTTTTTGGTCTAATGCTAACACTAATGAGTAAACTATTTTCTTGCAGCTAATCTGTCAGCAAAGGGCTATTCGGATCTCCTTGCAGAACATCCTGCAGGAGTTTATTTTGGTTGGGCAGGATTATCATCAAGAGGTGTTTTTAAAATGGTAATGAGCATTGGTTGGAATCCATATTTCGACAACAAAGAAAAGACTATAGTAAGTGTTTTATTCTTCACCTCCAGATTTAACTACTTGATTCATAAAATTCTTATGATATATATTTTTTTGTAATGCAGGAGCCTTGGTTACTTAATGATTTCAATGAGGATTTCTATGGGGAAGAACTGCGGCTTGTTATAGTTGGTTACATACGACCTGAGGTATAGCTGAATAAGTAATTCTCCTGCATTTGTTCTTGTCAAGATTGTGCATTTTGTCTAAAACCAAGCAATTTATGTATATAGGCCAATTTTCCATCCCTGGAAAGCTTGATAGCTAAGATTCATGAAGACCGTGGAGTTGCAGAGAAGGCTCTTGATCTTCCCTTGTATTCGAGTTACAAGAATGATCCATATTTGAGAAGCTCTATTGATTCCATTAACCTCATCAAAGAAACCACTTGATTTTGACTGTATTGTTTTGAGATCATAATCTGCTTCTTTTACCCGAAAAACAGTTTGTCATGTTATACCCAATGAATGGTGTAATCACTTCATGCAATGTGATTCATGGAAAATGCATAATATGTGCAAAACAAATAACAACTATTTAGTATATAAAAACATTATTTACCTATTAATATTTAACATCCCTATTGGAGTTTTGGATCTCCAGTTGATGCGCCCATTTACCTTTATAGGAGATAAGCAAGGAGCTTAATAATTCTATCTCTAGTGTTCTCTCTCTTTGAATCGTAAGGTATTAAAAATTCCAAATCCTGCATTATCCATCTCCCCAAAAACAAATTCCTTTAGTATCCTATTTTAGTAGTTTTTAGATTAAACTCAGATTTTTCATTTTGGTTTAGTAAAAAAATACTCCATGTAGTTTTTCTAATTAGGCTATTATTATTACAGTAATAAAGTAAGTTGTTGAATTGAGTGCAATGTGCCATTAGTCGTTTCTTAAAGGTGCATTTAAATGTAGTTATGCCATCCATCCATACCATTACCATTAGAACTAATATAAACAGGTATTTTTGTTTCATGTGCGTGTAGGTACCATTTTACTTCACAGTATCGTAAAACCAGCAATATTTTTTATAATTAAGGATATGACGTTCGGTGTAGCAGTATTTATATATTTCAATAAACATTCACTTAAAATCTGAAAGTTGAGTTGGACTCCAAGTGTGTAGTTAACTTTATTCAAGTTTTTTCAGATTAGAGTCACTCATGCACTTCTATGATCAAAGTTATTGCTGATGCTATGAACGCGAAGTGGTCTATTCATATTTATCATGTGTTCAGGGAAGTAAATTTTTGTCCAAATGTTATAACCAAATATGAACATAGAGTTTAGCATTAGACTTCTACAAGACTACAAGTTTAGAGATGTTTCTCATTTTCTTTCCCTTGTTTTGTTAGCTAATGAGGCTAGTATCTTTTTTTCTCCGTATAATGAGAGTGTAATTTTGTTTTGGTTTGAGCGTTTTCTTGCCATGTTGTTCATAAAAAAAAATGGCTGAGAGTTGAGTGGAAAAGAGGAAGGAGTATACCAAAGAAAAAAAAAATAATGAGAAAATAAAAGAAGGAATGAGGATTAAATGAATTTCATCGCGATCATAGTTTAATGCTTAAAGTCATACCCATCAGGAAAACGAAAATTGTGTAAATACATAAAGTGCATTTTTTTAGAAAATCTCTTTAGGGAAAAAAACCCAAACTTAGTCACTTGGAAATTTGATTTCGGTTAACTTTGTCCCTCTTAAGTTTTTTAGACAATTTCGTCCCCACTCAATTCAAAAAATCAAACACGTTAGTCCTTCTGTCTATTTCACTAACAGTGGTTGATGATGTGACGGTTAGTGAAACGATGTGATACGTTAACCACCATATCACCCCCTTCCACGTAGGTAAGTGAGACATATGAACCCCCAACTTAGTCCTTCTCAATTTTAATTTCGGTCAACTTAGTCCCTCTCAAATTTTTTTTCAACCAATTTCTTCCTTCTCAATTCAAATAATTAGCCCCGTTAATCCTTATGTTTTAGACCAATGCAAGTGGCTTATAGCCGTAGTCTAAGTTACGTTAGATATACAAACAACAAATCAACCCCACCTCCTATTGCATCCGTTGCGAACTCTCATTGACTCGTGACTCGTCTGCGCTTCGATAATGCCATTGTCACCGACAAGCATCTCTCTTTCTCTCTCATGATAACAGGTCTGATTTTTTTCTCTGGAACTCCCATTTTCCTTGACACCATTGTAAGTTAGGAGCAATTCCTACACCTTTAACCAAATCTATATTTTTTTAAAAAAGAAAATATAATGATCATTGGTACATTATCCAATGCCACTACGCCACAAATAGCAAGAACAATTATTTAGTGACTAATGTGCTATTATTATTAATACTCCTTTGTAAGGTAAAATTTAGTAAACATTAATTAAAGCCACATATTAATTACCTAATAACACTAACTTTTTCCATTTCTTTTTTCATTTCTATGCTGTCAAAAAAAGCCCCCAAATAGAGGGTAGCCCTGAGGCCCATTAATTTAGGTCCTAATAATTATTTGCCCAAACCCTACTCGATATTTGTCATGGGCTTCAAAAGCCCCAGCCCTCTAAAGACCCTATTCACGTTGGGCTTGGGTCGGGTCCAAGCCAAAACCTTCTCCCATTACATCTCTGATCTCTCATCTCAGAACTAGAAGTATGCAGGCAACCCAATAATGACCTTGAAGTGATTTACAGTAACATTCTCAAGTCCAAAGGAATGTTGGAGTACCCTCTCAAGGCTATAGATGAGTGTTCACAAAAAAAAATTTAAGATATAATCGTTCCCAAAAGCAACACAGAACAAATTGTAATAGGCGACTTAAATGAGATTAACGCCAAGAACGACCTAGAGCATATCTCAAGAGCATCATATTAGAGGATCTAGGTTCACCAAAAGGACGATCATGTCATGGTAGAGTTATGCAAAGAAATATCGGGTGACACACAAGTCAAGCATGGATCCAAAATTAAATCGGAGAAGTTATTTGGAGCAAAAAACGATCACTAGTTGTCAACGTAGAACACATATAGAGGACTACAACTACCCAAAGACACTTGTCAGACACACCAGCAATAGGTTTTCTCTACTAAAAAAGTGTGTTTTTATTATAAATCAATCCAATCTATCCCTAATGGTTCATTTTATACATGCATATACAATACAATAATGTTAAAAAGTGTATTTTATGCTCTAATGGTGATTTTTAAGGATTCGCATGTAAGCATCATGGAAGAAATTTACTACATAAATCTTGACAAAATCGGTCAAAGTATACACACAAGATATACCCATAACCCACTATCTCCGAAACACTGATTATATAAACTTAAAAGGAATAATCCTTCAAATCAGATTTAGAGTCACCCAATTCCATGTCTGCCATGCACTCTTCCTCAGTAAGTGGTGGGAGTTGCCTCGTCTTCCGCTTCATATTGTGCTTGTGCCACTCACTCTTGTGGTGATCCCTGTACAGCTTAGAGTCTTCAAAAGAAACATTACACGTGCTGCACTTGTTTGGCTTTTGTTGTTGCTGCCCCTCAGTAGGCCTACTCGCAGATGATGAAATTGCCTGCTTTTGAAGTTTATCATTGAGTTGAAGCACAGATTCATCATCAGTTTCTTTGGGCAATGGTGCAGGCATGTCCTCATAATCATTGTATTGCTCCACCTGGGTATCCCCATCCACATAAAGAGTGTGTGCAAGAACCTCAAATCTTCCATGCATGTTATTCATGACAAAGTCATGACAATCCTTATATAGGCCAGGTTCCAATTCGAAAATCTACAAACCAATCAGGAAAAATACCAGTTTTCATTAACATGTTAGCAGATTTAAGGTTAAGCATACACACACTATACCTGCACATCCTTTGGAAAATACACTTTATTTCTAACTATTTAGGGTTTAGGGTTTATAAAGTAATACCACTTGATCCATAAAAGTAATTGAAAGGTAGTACAAATAGACTTTCCTTTCGCCTTAATTTCTTTTCTTTTTTTTTAATTCTTTTTGGGGAGGGGAGGGGCAGAAGGGGTCTGATAGAACCCACCATAGAGACCCAGAACAAAAAAATACAAACAAAAAAGAAATTGAATGTATTATTAACACACTCAAGATGAACCGGTGTGGATCATTTGAGGAAGAAGATAACAGTCAGCAAGAAAATGAAAAGGATAGATCTGAACTTCAGAGAGGTTCAGTCTCTCCCAAAGCCAATTCCCAAATTCTTTCTCAAATGCCTATTCTCTACCCTCACTCCCGTATACATAGTAGAACCCAATTCTATCCAATTCTGATTTTCTCTCTCCTCCTTGGCAGCTCTCACCCAGTTAGTTACATTTCCCCATTTGCTAAATGTGGGGACCAAGCCCATAGGTACCTAACAGATTCCAAAAATGAAACTGAATTCTGCATGTGGTCGTTCTCTTCATTTACCAAATTGAACATAGCGAAAAGCAATCACATGGACAATACACAACTTAACCAGATAACAGCAACAACTGAATTGGTTTAAGTTATTTCTTGTTTTATCTTGCTAATGGACCATGCTCAAACTTCAAACAGTTATCACATAAGATACAAGGAAGTTACTGAAGTATTCTCTTCGAATTAGATCATCAACACAACCGTTTCCAATTATGTTTGTTATTGATAAAAACTACTAATTGTTTAAAATGTTACTTTTCTTTTGGAATTAAAGGGATAAAGAACTCTCTAGGCCACCAAGCAAAATGATACTTTAGTGTTAGACTAGGTTTACTTCTAAGGGGTAAAGGAGGAAATTTTAGGGGAGTAAAGAGAGTATGTTTGGTTTACTTCTAAAGGAAAAAAGATAAAAGTTAAGGGGCGTAATAATTCCACCAATTTTAAGATTAACTCTTGTCCCACTTGACCACTTCTTACTTGGGTAAATCTTCACCTCTGCTCTCTCTCTCACTCCCTTTCTTTCTATGACAGAGACACTTGTGCATGCTGTCTTGTCTTTACCATGGTCAGCCTGACCAGTTAAAGGATTCTATCAGTGGACCAAGGCACTGGTACCAGCAAATGGATATGGGAAGTCCACAAACACTGGCGCATTTAACCTCCTCCTCCTCCTCCTCCTCACTTCATTAATCCACACAGTTCCTTCTTTCCCTCACCCTACATAGCTGAATCCTTAAATCCCCAACAGTAGAGCAAGTCGAAGGACAAAAGTACAGCAGAGCTAAGAAGTAAAAACACTAACACAAACACGCCGTACAACACAAACATCAAAACACATCAAACTCCTACAGTTGTCGGACAAGGACACTATTCTACA
>QANU01075629.1:0-12251 GCA_003254905.1 Nissolia schottii | reverse complement strand
ACAGAGAAACAGAGAATGGGGTTTCCTAGAACAAGATATTTAACAAAACCATAGGCTAAAACCGGCCACAAAAGTCAAACCAGTACGTACCCAACTCGATGTTATCCCGATGGAAGGAATTTGGATGATTGAGAACAATGTATTTAACAATTGGCAGAGTTTTCACGAGATTTTGCATCGCCAAAACAAGCAGTGAAAGGTGCATTAGATGGGCATTGCCGTCGACAATGACTGAGATTCATCATGCACAATGCATGTGATGGAGTGTGCATGTATATGTATATATATGCCTACTTGCATGCTAAGCCAAAAATGCATTTAGTATAGTAGCATGAAATCCGGCTGTGGCGGCCACCACAACACAAACAAAGAGAGTTTTGTCTCCGTTGCTTTCTCTGGTGATCTGAGTGCTAGATCTTGTGTGGACCTTTCCCTTTAGGTCATTAATGATGTGATTGGAAGACCCTTTTTAATTTGTTGATCTTCGTAAGTCCAAACATGGGTTCAACAGGGATCATGAACATTTTTTTTATTTAAGAAGGGAAAGTGTCTACTATAAATATGAAAGTGAAGTGTTGCCTATATGTTGAATGATTCATGAATGATTTAAATTACAAGGGTAGCTGTTTGTCAGAGCACTGAGGGGCCGGCCGGGCGGCTTCTTTAGGCTTTTTCAAACGAATAATATTTTTTTTAAAAAAATTAAAAGACATTAAATCAAAAAAAATTGAAGACGATTAAATATGTTTGTTAAATAATATACTAAAAATAATTAAATAGTTATAATACTTTTCCTTTTCTTTTTTTTTTTTTACATTTTATTACACTTTTCTTATGACTTATAACTTGGAAAGAATAGTTTTTAACAACACTAAGGCGGTCTAAAAGGTTTTGGCTTCAAGATTCGATAAGAACAAAATCTGTGTTGGGAGGAGAAATCACGGTACTTTAAGTTGAATTAGCCGATATCTATTAAAATCTAGATACTAGCTAGTGCAAGGGGGGATGGATCTTAAAGAAATTTTTTGGTGATCAACTTTAAATATTTTAAAATTGATTTTAAGAATAATGACTATAAAATATTCTTTAATATTGCTCTGCATCCATTTAATGACTTGAAGTCACCAATCAAAATTAAAGTTTTTAGTAATTTTCACTTCAATGAAAATAACTATATGGTTTTTATTTTTATTTTTTCAAAAAATCTATCTTCCATCTTATTTCTCAGTATCACCTTCATAATTTGTATTGCCGAAAATGCTTATTCTATAGTAATTATAACTTGTTTTATAATGACTAATAGAAAGATCATAACTTCGAGTATTACATTAAAAAGTTTCTCAGACTCTTCTATGAAAATGAGTCTATGTTATTGGAATCGAATGAGCACACTAAATATTAAAAATATAATCAAAGTTAAATATTTTTGTTCACAAATTAAAGAATGTTAAAAAAAATAAAATTAATGAAATTGGTACCTATTATTTTTTAGCTAAGTCTACAATTTTTTTTTTGGTAAGTACATCTATTATAATATTGAATTGTGTGAAACTAAATTGTATGCTTTTGAATAAAAAGAACAAATATGCTTCATGGACCACCGTAAACTAAAAATCTATCTTCCATCTTGCGCACATGACCAGTCTAACTACTTGCTTACAATTCCCATCTTATGTTTAACTAACATATTATTAAAAAGTTTGAGGGGCCATGGCCCACATTGCCCTATTAAATACACATTTTTTTCCTTCTAAATTTAAACAAATGAACCTTAAAATTATATTCATAATTCTGCTTATTCATTTCTATTCTTGCTTACAACTATGAACATAAATTTCACGTTAAAAAAGTTAATCTAAATTTCTTACAAATCCTTCTGTTTTTTTTTTTTTCTTTTCGGTACGTAATTACAAATTTATCATGATCTGATCTTTTAAATTTTGTTAATGGTTAAGTTTTATTAATCAAGGGTGCTCAAAAAATATTGAGCACTGACTACATTTAGATTGGGCTATCAAGACTCAACAACACTTGACAGAAATTAGTCAAATCTCATTAAAATTTTTTAAAAAAATTCAATAAGACAAACCTCTAATTTATTGAGAGAAAAAAGAGTAGTTAACAAGGGTCAACTGAAGCAACACCGGTAGCTACCAAAACCAACGTCACATACTGATACAATGTAAAACTACTTACTCAATCTTTTAATTATGGTCATTCAAATAATGTACTTGGAAGTTCTTTCATTAATTCTCATAATTAGTTCTTTTATTTCACATCCAAGGTGAAAATGACTAATAATTTATCCCAGAAATGGTTTGATAGTCAAGTACTCGAGTCAAATGGAATGCTTGCGGCGCCTTAAAAAAAGGTGGACATGGCATTAACTCATTGAAGAAGATTGTGTCACATTTCTGTATCTTGCCATGAACAAAAAATTATTCTTTCACATCTCCACAAGCCATGAAAATTTAATTTACTTGAGGTGACAGAAGTAGACATATTGTATGACGTTTCGAAATTTAATGTCTTCAAATTATTGAAATTTGTGGTGCTAATTTTAAATGATATGCACTTAATGTAGCAGTACAAATAACCACACAAATATCCTTTAAAAATAATTTGTCTTGCATCTAAAGTAAAAAGAGGATATATTCACTGGTAAATTAAAAATTAGAAATTAATGGTTATATTTACGTTATTATTCAATCAAATTATTTCATAAACATATTTTTTTAAGTAGTAGATAAGAGAGTTAACTATTTTTATTTATGAAATAAAATTAAATTAAATGACAATATAAAAAGTTTTACACCATCCATCTATTATCTATTATTTATTATTTATCTATCTATCAATTATCTATTAATCTTCTATTATCTATCTATTAATATATAAAAAGTTGGATAATGTCACTTTATAGATTAGCCACATGTCAACACCACAACAAAAAACCTTTCCTCTAAAAGGAGTAGTACATGGAATATTATTCATACATTAATTTTTTTAACACATAATTATTTACATTATTTGTGTATTAATAAGTATATTTTAGTTCTTGCATGCTAAATAATTTTTTTTAAATGGAATGGGTAAAACCCTCTTTTGGTCTCTTAGTTAAATAAAATAATAAGTTTATTTCTTTATTAATTATTAATATAATTAATTTATTAATATATAAAAGTTGGATAGTCTCACTTTATGGACTAGCCACATGTCAACACCACAACAAAAATTTTCCCTTCAAAAGAAATACTATATGAAATATTCTTCATACATTAAATTTTTTTAACACATAATTATTTACATTATTTGTGTATTAATAACTATAGTGTAGTTCTTACATGCTAAATAACAAATTTTAAATAAAATGGATGAAACCCTCTTTTGGTCTCTTAGTTAAATAAATCAATAAGTTTATTTTTTTATAAATTATTAATATAATTAATCTCCTAATTACTCAAGATATTATGGATTAGTCACATGTCAACGTCACAACAAAAATTTTCCCTCTAAAAGAAATATTACGTGGAATATTCTTCATACATTGGTTTCTTTTTCCAACACATAATTATTTATATTTTGTTTATATTAATAATTATAATCTAGTTATTACATGATTAATAACATAATTTAAATAAAATGGGCAAAACCCTCTTTTAGTCTCTTAGTTAAATAAAAAATAAGTATATATATATATATTATTAGCATAATTAAGCTCTTAATTACTCAAGATAACGTTAGAAAAATTAAAAATTCAAAATATCGTACATAAGATTAAGAGTGTTGAGTTAAAAAAGACGAAAATTAAAAAGGTAATATCAAATTATATGAAATAATTTATAAATAATCAAAATCTAAGAAAATTCTAACATGAATAGAGATTAAGGAAGCTATTGCCATATGACAAACGGAGTGGAACAATTTAATTATAACAATGTGGAGTACATGTGTACGAATTTGTCCTTCTGGTGGCAGGGCATTAGTTATTGACCCTTAGGCAATTCACATAACATTTTTGGGCTTAATATTGGTCATCACGAATGACTCTTATGGTTCCACTCGAAAGAGGGAATTTCATTGTCAAAAGTGGTATAGAAACAACTCGAAGTTTGTTCAATGAGGGTCGCCCTATTATCACATTGTAAGACTTTCTTAGTCTACAATGAGTAGTTTGATTGGAATGGTTTTTCCCGGTTCTATGTATCTTTGACCTTGACTAGCTTGTACGCTTGCAAACCCGACTAAATTGCTATCGAATGGCTTGATCATCTCTAATAGAAATCCAATTTCGCGCTAATGTGTCGATGAAGACGATATCTATTGAGCTGACTTGATCTACAATTACCGTATGAATTTTTAAAATTAGCCATGACTACTCTGATCGCCATTGGGTCATCTAGATTCATGTCTACCCTCTTAAAATCCTCATCGGTAAATATAATAGGGTAACTTGTTAAGGGATGTCATCTTTAAGGAGAGCGGCATACACTACATGAAAGTTGTCTATTACCGTCGGTCAAGATCCGACGGTTTTACAGTCTGTAACATCCTACTTGTCTATTACCGTCAACATATTACCGTCGGTCAAGATCCGACGGTTTTACAGTCTGTAACATCCTACTTTTTTCCTTCATAAAGATTTCATAGGATAAATATTCATAGAAGCCCTCTGTATGAGTTATAATGTAGAAGCTTGTAGAAATTATTCTATTGGGATTCGCCAAATTCTGGTGACACTCAAATGGTTTCTCTTGACTCTTAGAATTGGATGGAAAACCTAAAACGTCGGCTAGACGAAATTCTATTCAGTTTCAGATGATTCTGCAGACACTAGATCAGTTCCTTTCAGCTAGTATAATTTAGCAGAGGGTCTAAAGTCTCTGGAAACCCTACCTCTACAGAGTAAGAGTCACAAATACCTTGGATTAATCCCACAACCTCACTAGGAAAATTAGGTGATCGCGGAAATACAAGTGAAATACTTTTTGGACGGTCGTACGCGAAGCACGCAAGTAGCGTACGACAAAACACGACCAAACGGGATTGGAAAGTGGGGCCTAGGGTCACTATCATGAAATTCTCTCTCTTCTCTCTTACATTTTCTCTCTCCTCACCACAACCACACATCTGATCAAAAAGTCCAAGCTGACTGGACGCTGACTCACCGTTCCTATCCACTTAATTTAATTTCTTTTTCCTTTTTCTTTTGCAAATTAATTATGTGGCCATAAATGGCCAAGACCACCACGATTTTGGGCCTATAAATACCCCCTCCATGGCTTCATGTTCATAGTTTCTCATTCTCTCCAAGTCTCTGCTCAAAAATCGTTCAGTTCGAAACCCAGCCAGAACGCTGCAAGAACGCTGCCAGAATCAGGAGACCAGCCAGGAAAGCTACACACCCAAGGAACCCTCACCCTCCTAACCATCTCAAACCCTCTCCAAAGACTCTAAGGAAGGTGGGTAAACGTAGCTTGCTCACCTCCTTGGTGGCTTATGTGTGCTTGTGTTTGACTCTGTAATTTTGTGAATTATTGCATAATCTGTTAGCTATGCTAGGCTTAGGTTGTATAGATGATTTGGATATGTTTTCTAAGATGAAATATGTGGTATTATGGTTGTTGGAACTTGTGGAAAAGCCCTAGGAAGTGGCCATGGGAACAGGTTGCAAGAAGTGCAAGAAAACAAAGGAGGAGCCCTAGGTCACGGCCTGACTGTTGAGCGGCTCTAGGGACCGCTGAGCGGCCTAGGGCCTGAATCACCCAAAATGTTTTGAGAACTATGTGGTGACCTAGGTGAACTTTAGGGACCACTGAGCGGCCTGAAGAACAGTTTGAGAAATGGTTTTGAAATGAGTCTTGTGACCTAAATGGATTCAAGGACCGCTGAGTAAACCCAAGGGGGTGCTGAGCGGCCGGAACCATGGTTTCCCACGGAGACCTGGACAGGGGTAACGAAGCGAACTAGGAGTTCCCAGAGGTGTTAAGCAACTCGGGGAGCTCTAGGTCGCCGAGCTAACCCTGTGCCACGGGGAAAATGTTTCTAAAAGTTATATTGGGCCTCATAGTTCCAACAAGCATAAGTCTGCTGGACGTATGTTGATCTGTATGATGTATGCTGAACTGTATGATATATGTGTAACCTAGATAATGATTATGTTTAATTTTAAAGTATGTCATGAGGACCGGGTTGTCACCTAAGTGTTAGGACAACCTTAGATAACTAGAGGATAATCACCTAATGCTTAAGAGATCATAACTGAACCTTAGGGAACAAGTGATGTCTTGAGAAGGTTCCGGCCTATGCCGACAGAGACCTGAGTTAAGAAAAGGGTAAAGAGAGGAAAGAAAAGAGGAAATGCTGAATGATAAAGGACGTGACGTCACAAAGGTGCAAAGAACGTTAAGGAGCCCACTTCCTATAGCATCGAAATGGCATGCCCGACGGTATAAGTTTACTCCCCTGGTAGCGTCGAAAAGGCATGCTAGTGAGGAGAGAACGAGTCCACGCTTGGTCGCGTCGAAAGGGCAGGCTTCTCGCCATCCTCCAAGTTGGATGGTTGTTCCTATCGTTGTTCGATGTCTTCTTCCTATGAGCTTTGCGTGGCTAGCTACCACACCGGTATAGCGCTGCCGGGTCGTCAACGATAGGGAACGCAAGAAGGTTGTAGTCGTAGGCCACGACTGCAAAGGTGTAAAGACCTAAAGGACTAAGAAAGATAGAAAGAACCTTAGCTTCATAAGCTATGCGATGTATGTAAGTATGTGATATATGTAAGTAAGTATAGGTAAGTACGTAAGGATGTATAAAGTAAGTCGCCATCAAGAGAATGCTTGAGACGGCCTATGTAAACGTACAGTTAATAAGCGCGAGAACCTAGATAAGGAAAGATTAAATTCCCCAGTCACCTAGTAATGTAGATAAAGCTGCTCAGGACTAGAAAGACTAATAATAATTAGTAGGGATGTTAGTATGCATGTACACCTAGAAACCCCTGAGCGGCCTAGAGTATAACCAAACAAAATGAGAGATCCCAGTGCTAAGGTTTTCCTCACTGAGAACACACCGTTCTCACCTCCACTTCATTATGATTCCAGGAACCTATGACGACTCTTACTACGAGGATGCCGCCAAACCACACGAGGAGTTGTGAAGAGGTCGTGACGTGAGGTAGACCCCTGAAGACCAGCTTAAACAAGAGTTTTGCCAAGGGCGGACTGAGAAGTGCTCCAGTTAGCCTTTATATTTTGAAGACATGTATTGTAGATGAATGAACATGATAATTGTATATTATTTATTGTAATAACTATATGAATTTCTGTGGTGGACTGAATGGGTGTATATTTCATGGTTGTTAATAGTAGACTACTATCTATTAAGCCTAAGGGCTCTACCGCTTGTATTAACTGTTCTTTCTGACGCACGGCTCATATCGTATGGAATAATCTATGCAAAGGAAAAAGTTTAAAATCGGTCCTTATTGTCCTAAATAAGTATTTTCGAAAGTTAACAACAGACTATAAGTATTCCCACCAAGTAGTAAACAACCTAGTGAGCATTGCGTATGACTTAAGCATAGGCAGTTAGCTAAGGTGTTTCACCGTCGGCCAATTCCACACAACCGACGGTAAACGGGTCAATGAAAAAAATCAAGAATTTATGAGCCGCTTCTCGTCGGCCAAATTGACTGCCGGTATGTCCAACGGTATACCGTCGCATATATCCAACGGTATACCATCGCATATATTCGACAGTAATGCTTTGGAAAAAGATGTTACGTATTCCAACAAAAATGCCATAAATTCCAGTGTACCATCGGCTGAAACTGATGGTAACTGCCTCGGAAATATTTATTTTATGTTTTCCAGAACGTTCAAAGTCGCCATTAATATTATTTACCGCCTGTTACCATCGGTATTGTTCGATGGTAATGTCTTCACCGATGACTGTTGCAACACCCTAGCTAGTCGGCCTATGCTTAAGTCATAGGTTTCCCTGGCTAGGTGGTTGACTGCTGGGCTGTGAACTATTACCATTCTAGCTTATCCATTGAAATTAGGGTTACTGAAAATACGGGCCAATTTGAAACCTCTTTTGTAAATACATGCATATGGAAAATAACGAGCCTTGCGAGTAATACAACGAATAACGGCATAACTAAAAGATAAGAGAGTACGAGTACATACCTGTAGTATGGAGCTTTATCGGCAGAAGATACACAGAAGGGCCCGAATATACATAACACACTATTTTATTATAATACATAAGTTTTATACAAAACATTGTCCAGTTGCATAATAAAATACACACATAAGTAGCCAAATATACAAACGGAATAAATAAAAGCAACTACGTACACGAGCGGCACTACTCGCTTCATGTACGGCACAAACCCTAACTCTGCACTCGGGTCCGGCTGTCCTTCACCTACTCGGAGTCTCCTGGACGCTCCAGAGGCTCCTCTTCCTCACTGCTGCTCAGGTCCGTCACCGCCGAGAAGCCGCGTGGCGCGAAGCGATATGGTCGGACTATCAGTATCCTCTTCCGTGCGGTAGTCCGGCGACCTCGAGCTCGAACAGGCGGGGTATACGCACCTGGGTCAGTGGTTGGCGTCGGGGCGGGCGTAGGCGTCTGCTCTGGCTCCGACGGAGGCATCTCCTCATCGCCGTTGAGGCGAATCGGATCCCTGCTGCTGCTCCCCGGACGCTCGTCCACCCAGATAGGGTTCAGTGGCGACGTCCCCGGGGCTCCAAGCCTCTGCCTGGGAGGATGATCAGGCTCATCAAGTAGGCGTGCGGGCGCGTAAGTGCTCGTCTCCAAGAGGGTATCGGTGCGGTAGTTGCGCATGCGGGTGCGCGTGAATAGCCAAACATCCTTGGTCGGTGGCGACGTCATAGCTGCAAGCTGGATCCATAATCGAGTGGGGGTGAGAACTCTAGGTCCTCAGTGAGTCTCCTGTGGCTACTAAGGGTTCATTTACTCGAGTATCCTCCAGGCCGCTCAGGGGGTTTCTAAGTGATCATGCATACTACAAACCCTACTGATTATTATCTTTTACTAAAACCCTGAACAACTTTATCTAAACTTAGCTAGGTGAATAGGAACTAGTCTTTCTTACTAGGGCTGCGTGCTTCTGACTCTTATTTTTGGATCGTAATTAAACTACTCGTCTCGGGTCATTCCCTTGATGATACATAATGCATAAACAGTTATTCATAATGCTTAAGTAGCTATACATACATGTTTATCATCACATCATCAGTCATCAATTCATACATTTAATCATATAGTGCATGAGGGAATTTGGGGATCTCTTACGTGCTCTGTGGGCGTCCTACTTGGTCCTTCGCACCTTTGTAGCCGTGGCCTCGGACTACAACCTCTGTTTGCGACTATTGTATCGACCCGGCAGCGCTCTTTACCGGTGTGGTAGCTAACCACGTAAGGCTCATAGGAGGTAAACATCGAATACAATTAGTGCAACCATCCCCTGTGGCATGGCGAGGGATCAGACCTATGAATGATCAGGTGTGGAAGCGCTTAGATCGGCCCTATGACTCGATCCGGTTTCATTTTCCTCTTTTAGTGGGGCCCCTTAGTTATCATATCATTCGTGCAGGCTTATGCCTGTTTTACCTGTGTGGGCCTATGCCCGTTTTCCATACCGTTATCAGGTCTATTTACCTACGTTGCTCGTAATTCGTCTTGCCAAATTGGCGAGGGGCGTGTCTGTAAGACTTTGCCAAGAGAACAGGGTTTTCCTAATCATATAACTACTGACTCTAGCTAAGGCCGTCCGAATCCATGGTGATTCGTCGCCTCGGCTCTACTTTTATTCCCTAGGGTTCAATTATGATCTTCGTTAAATTTTAGCATGAACTTCTAATTGTCTAAAGTCGTCCTAACTCCTATGACAACCCTGCCTCATGATGCATGCTCAAACACATAGATATGGCCTAACCTTACTCATTGGATCCCTTAGAAACCTTAAACTCCCAACTCTGCCAGGTTTCATTCAAATACTAGCTGTGGTATTCGAATGAAATCCCTCAGAGTCCTTTCATTCGATTGGAATAGGCTTTCATTCGACTGCATTCCCTCGGCATTCATTTATTCGAATACGAGGGGATTCATTCGATTGAATCCCTGAAATTTCGCCTCATTCGACTGCTGAGGAACTCATTCGAAGGAAAGCTCATCTTGGGCTTTCATTCGACTGAATTCCTGTAGTATTCGAATGCTAGCTGGAAAAATCGCCTCCCGAGACTCCAGTTCTCATTTTTTCACTGTTCCTAGGGTTCCAAGTAGTACAGTTATGCGTTTCATTTTGCAATATTTTCCAAAACCCTTTTAAACCAATATCCCCCCAAAATACTACTAATCAAATCTTTAGTCAGATATACATTTAAACATATACACAGATAAAAACTAAACCACATAGACAGTGGGCTTAGGATTACCCACCTCCGATCGGGATTCCGATTCGGTGACTCTGAAGGGGAGATGGTCCTCTTCACGATGGTGTGCTCCAGCAAATTGTCGAAGACTCCGGCACGAGCTCTAGATGTGTCAGAACGTAACCCTCGGCTGCCTACGGAATGTAACTTCTGATAAGTGACAAAGTTATAAATAACCGTGCACAGTACAAAGTTATTTTCCTTTTCTTTTAACCTTTCTTTCCTCTCCCTCATGTTTTGCTGAAGCTCTGCTTCAGTCTCTTTTATTTATTATTATTATTATATTATTATTATTTATTTATTTATTTATTTATTTGTTTATTACTTAACTTCTCTGAGAAGTTAATGCCCTTCCTTCAGCTCCGTTTTTATTCGCTCGCGTTTTGTCCGAAAAACCTTGCTTCAGGTTGCCCTAAAAATATTCAGGACACACCATTACAACCCATTTATTTTTCCCTTCGGTCTGGGACAATTTTCTCGGGGAACAGGGACTCTTTCACCGAGCCGAAAAATCCTACGGACGTTTTACAGTATCCGAGAAATTTTCGTTCGATTCGAAACTTATCCGGCGATTCCCGAAAATTATAAAACAGCTAAACCTAGTCCGTCTCTCCAATTTTCCAGGGTTTCAGAGGTTTAACTCTGCTTCCCTCGCTTCCTCGACGTTTTCCGGCCGTTCTCGGCTGTCAACGGATCATTTGCCGGCTCATAGAAGCACGGGATGTTACATTCCACCCGCTTACTAGAATTTCGTCCCGAAATTCGAGTAGTGTTACGTTTCTAACCCTAGTCGGGTCACGTAGGGGTCTCAGAATGTTGCCCCGGAAAACCCTAGCTTTCCCAGGCCCTTTGGGACTCAAAGAAACCCTAAAATCCATCCCTAGGGTTCTTCATTCGAATCCTTATGATCATTCACTCGAATGATTTGCAGAGTTCTTGAGCCATTCGGATGGAGTATTCGAATATCAACATTTTTCACTAATTCATTCGAATGACCATCGGGATTCATTCGAATGAACTGCGATCTGATGCCATTTTAAACGATTCTTCTCCTTTCCCTCTCATTTTCCTCTTCCACTCTCTCCTAGCAGAGCTAAGGCGCGCCTCTCTCTCTCGCCACCTTCCTCCTCCTGCTTCCTCACTTCCTCCCCCCTTGGCCGTAGCTCCTCCTTGCCTCCACATTGCTCCACCACGGTTTTCCTCTCTCTCCTAGCCTCAATCCGTGCTCTTCCCTTTCTTCCTCATCCAAAACCATCCTTGGTGCCACCGACGACATCGGGAAGCCCCTCTCCTTCTTGAATCATAAATTGGAGGCTTGTGTGACTTTTAGATCTGAAAAAAATTACAGATCTAAGTCTATTGTTTCGTAGCTTTATGGGTTTATGATTTAAAAGTTGTTGCTGTTAGTTGATGATGAAGCCACAAGTGTCATCATATTTTTCTTCCATGGATCTTCCAAGGTGATGCGAAGAAGAGGAAGTTCACGGCGTGGGTGGCTCACGCTCAGGCTCGACGAAGGTGGCAGGCTATCTATGCGGGCTGCTGCTGGTCTAGCGAATGGCAAGCCGGATATCAGTGTGTTGAACCTGACCTGCTGCAATTGGAGAGACCCGTCACAGTTGGTCTAATTTCATTTTCGCTTGAATCTGTAGATGGAAATGCCATTTGATTTCTGAAGTTAATTTTGGGGATTTTGAATTTTTTGTCTGTGTTGTGTTGTGATGCGCGTTGTAGATCCCTTGCGGTCACAACTTCTGCCTGAAGTGCTTAACAACCGTGGGGTTCTGGTTG
>QANU01075614.1:0-24254 GCA_003254905.1 Nissolia schottii | reverse complement strand
AAACAATTGTATATATATATATATATATTTACAACAAAGGTCCCAAAATACAGTTACACATTTACCTTAATAATAAATACGTACACAAAGGTATAAAAGTCATAGAACATAATACGGAACATGTGTCACCTTGGCGCGATTGTAGTCAGTTCGATCCATCTCCGATCTACAGCTTTCTGTCGCCCACCATGTGTCCCTTGGGTCAAGCTCTTTGCTATGTCCACCTGGATCCATAACCGAGTGGGGGTGAGAACACTTAGTCCTCAGTGGGGTTCCTTGGCTCTACCTATCGTTTCATTTCTCGGCTATCCTCCAGGCCGTTCAGGGATTTCTAAGTGATCTTTCATACTAACTCCCTACTGATTATTATCTTTGCCTAGGGTCCTGAACAACTTTATCTAAGATTATCTAGGTGATAGGGGAACTAGTCTTTCTTACTAAGTCCGCGTGCTTATGAACCTTGCATTTTAATTATCATTATACTAATCGTCTCAGGTCGTTCCCTTGACGTTACATATTACACAAACAACCACAAATTAATAGTAATGCACATTCAAACATTCAATCAATTATAAATACATAGCTAAATAGTGCATGGGGGCATTGGGGGTCTCTTACGCGTACCGGCTTGCCGGGTTAGTGTCCTACTTCTCCACTTTGGCACTGATAAATGCCCAAAATACGCAATTTTCATCATTTAAAAAGGCATTTATTTGTTTATGTTTTAACGAATTATCTAATGAATTCCCTATATTTTGTAAGGTTTGTAATATATTTTGAATATGGATGCAAGCAAGCTTAATTGAAGAATAATCCCATAGAAGAATAAAGAAAAAGGCAAAAGCATAAAAAAAGTAAAAAAGAAGAAATCAGCACAAGACCGCTCAGCGCGGGGTCAACATCGCTCAGCGCATAAGACCAAAACTCGCCCCACGGAAAAGTGGTTATCGCTCCGCGCAGAAGACAAAGAACCGCTCCGCGGAAATGTGTTTATCGCTCAGTGTCCGCGGAACCATCGCTCAGCGGAACAACCTTTATCGCTGAGCAAAAGGACGTCAGCAGCAACTTGCACGCGGCGCATTTATTGCGCCAGCTGGAGCCAGCCTGGCGCCGCCCTGCCATGTCAGCGCCGCCCTGAAAAGCTGCCGGAGCATTTATTATTCCGCGTAAAAGTACAGCCGCTCAACGAAAGTGCGCCGCCGCTCAGCAAAAAGGACTTTATCGCTCAGCAGTTGTACCCAAACCACTGAGCGATGGACCCCAATTTTTGCCTATAAATAAGGGGAGGCCGAGGCATTCAAATCATCCATCCCCCACTTCACTCACTCCATTCCACTTCCATTTTCCACTTTCCATACTTTACTTAGGTTAGGTTTAGAAAGAAAGTTAGGGTTTAGAAGCTTTTCCTTAAGAGGAAGTGCTGCCAAATTGCCAACGGTTGCGAACCGTGGTGGACGTGTGGAGACATTTCACCACTCTTCTCAACCTACCATTGCTTTAAACTCCTGTAAGTCTGTAAACTATCCATGACAATGGATAGCTGACTTTCTTTCATGTTGGGATTAATGTGCTTTATTTCTTAATGTATCCGTTTTGACTTATAATTATGATTCTATGAAGTCTTATGATTTTAATGAATGATCTCATGCTTAATGCTAGCTTTTGTTAGTACTTTGATTCTTGATTTAAGACTTGCTTGCATGAACGAGAGTTATGCTAGTTAAGTTACAAACCAAGTTAAGAACAATAGTGCTATGCTAAGCTTGATTCTATGCTTGAATATTGTGAACGAGAGTTATAACTATTTGAGCTTGACCTAGATCACTTCATTTAGTTCTTAACTGCCATAACTGGAAACCAAGAACTAATCGCATTAACACCTGCTTTAACGTCAAGGTACTTTGTTGAGTTTGTGCAAGACATTGACGACTTAATAAAGGAACTTGTGAACTTAACATGCTTGAGAAAGATGATTAAGTTAAGAACTGGTGGCGATAAAATTAATAAGACTCATAGGTCATATGGTTGCATTGAGAAATATTGTCACTAAAATCCCAACATCTTTCTTTACCTGCCTAAGCTCAATTCCATTATTGTTTTCTTTATTTTATTGTTTCCCTTATTTTATCTGCAGTTATTTATCATTTATTTACTCATCATAATATCAAAACACTTCCCATAGCTTAAAAGAATTCAACTCCAGATATTTGTTTTAAACACAATCCCTGTGGATACGATTATACCCGTCTATACTGCAATTGGATTCCTTGTGAATCTGAAAGCTGTAGAAGGATATATTAAATTGACGAGAGTGTGGAACAAGTAAAAAAAAAAAAGCTTTTAACACTCGCTTACGAACCAGGCCACTCCGAAGATCTTTATGTGTACATATATACTAACTTCCTACTGGTTATTATCTGTTAACTAGATCCTGAGCAGCTTTATCTACTTTACTAGGTGATGGGGGATCTAATCTTTCTTATCTATGTTCTCGTGCTTGCTAACTTTCACCGCATATCTACATAGCCGTCTCGAGCGTTCTCTTGACGGTACTTACTTACTGTATAGACTTACATACATTATCATATACTCATGCATCACATAGTCATTCATCATAGATCTTATGCATGGGGAAACTTGGGGATCTCTTACGCTTCCAGTTAACTGCTAAACTAGGGTAGCGTCCTTGACACACACTAAAACGTCGTTAATTTCAGTGCGCAATCAAATAATAATTTATCAAACTAAATCAACCCCAAAAACGTAGTAAAAGGGGCTAACCTAGGTCGTCTCTCAAGGAAGCAATTAGAACCAANTTCAGAGGATCGCTCAGAGGTTCATGGTACCGCTTAGCGCCCTGGGCGCAACCTGCACAAACTTCTTTCTTTTCTTGCTTCCTCTTGCATCCTTTCTCATGCCCACTTCTTGGGGTTCTTCCACAAGTTCCAACAATCATTATGTAACATTTTTCATCTTGGAAAACATACTCAAATCATCTATAAATCCTAAGCCTAGCATAACTAACAGATTCTTCAACAGTTCACAGAATTGCACAGAATCAAACATAGGCATACATAAGCCACCAAGGAGGTGAGCAAGCTAAGTTTACCCACTTCCTTAGAGGCTTAGAGAAGGTTGGAGATGGTTGAAGAGATGCAAGTTCCCTAGGTGTGTAGCCTCCTGAACCAGTCTCCTGATTCCAGCAGCGTTCCAGCAGAGTTCCTGAACCGAATGATTTTTGGGAAGGATGTGAACATGTGATAATGAAGTGAAAATGAGGGCTATTTATAGAGGGGGGAGGCCGTGGGTTTTAGGGGCAATTTGGTCCACAAATTTTGGCCAAAATTACCATTATGCCCTTTCTAATTTAATTAATTAATTAATTGTTTTGGATAATTATAAGGTCACATCGGGTCACATCAATGAATAGTAACCCTTATTTTATTATTTTTCCTCAAAAATCTGGTGCATCACGTCGTGAATGCAGATGTGGGTCCCTCCTGGTCCCGTTTCGCTCGTGTTTAGCCGTTCGCAATCCCGGTACGTCGCGCACTGTCGTCCGAAAAATATTCCGAGCATACCGTCGCATTTCCTAATTTTCCTTAACATGGAATTGAGGTTAACTCAAGGCATTTGTGAATTTTTCTCCAGAGGAGTATTCTTCACAGATACCTTTGATACATCGTNAGGTGATTCAAATCTCCAATTAAAGCTAAGAGATAGATCTACAATTTTGTAGTTGAGGTCAAATCGAGATTCAATCTCCATCTTGGCGCAAAATCCGTGGCAAAGTCAGCATTAAAAATCCTCAGCAAATCTTTGACCAAATCTTTTTGAATTTGAATTTAATCTTGAATTTATTGGTCTCAATCTTCTCTTCAAATCTCTTTGAAATTTATATCTTATCAAATCTCCTTCAAATCCTCAATGATCCTCTTGACAATTTATTTTCTGCAATTAAAATAGAAAACTAAAAAAGAACAAAAGAAATCTACACATTAAATTCTAAGATAAAGTAGTGCTTAAAATTGCATTTTTCTCAATTTCTCACAAAAGAGGATAATGTGCAAAACATATTAATTAAGCATTAAAATTACACATTTTTTAATATACAATGTTCAATTATAGAATAATAAAATAGGGTACAAAATACACCTATCAGTCCTTCTTTACATTCTTTATCCATTCATCATTTCGAGTCCTTCCACTCTTGTAATCGTGGCCTTCCGGTTACAACCTGCTTCTGCTCCCTACTGACGACGACCAGGCGGCGCCCTAACCTGGATGGTTGCGAACCACCAATTGCACCTTGAGGCATTATCGCGCGTCAATAGAGATAACCCTCCAACTGTTGGGATGGCGAGGGGCTGGCCCTTACGACGCAACCAAGCGTGTACTCATTCATCATCATCATTATATCATCATATCTTTAGGTGTGACATCACCCTCATCATTCATCATTTCTTTGCTTTCTTTCTTTCTTTTCATTTCTTAACATTCATCATCATTAACCAATCCTCCTTGTGGGATTGGTGAGGGGCTAGTCCATAGACGTGCCAAGAGAGGGATTTCTTATCACATAACTACATATTTGTCTTAAGGTACACCGAACCCATAGTGGTCGGAACCTTCTTCGAACATCATTTATTCCCTAGCGTTCAATTATGATCTTGATACATTACGTGGTTAACCTCTAGTTCTCTAAGGTTACCCTAATGCTTAGCTGACAACCTTGTCCTCATGATGCATGATATCATAATCTAATACATCCAATGTTCCACATACATCATACATATCAACATACATTAGTCAAATCAATACTTGTTGGAACTATGGGCCCCAAGACAGTCTTCGTAAACCTTTATTCCCTAGGATGTTCTTCAAGCCACTCAGCGCCTTGGAGTCTCCTAGTCATTTCAAAAATGTTTCTAAAACTTGTGGCTATTTTCAGCCCTAGGCCGCTCAACGGATCATAAGGCCGCTCAACGGTTCAGAGGATCGCTCAGAGGTTCATGGTACCGCTTAGCGCCCTGGGCGCAACCTGCACAAACTTCTTTCTTTTCTTGCTTCCTCTTGCATCCTTTCTCATGCCCACTTCTTGGGGTTCTTCCACANCCATTCACTTAATGCACATGAATTATCAATTCTTGATTCCTCACCACCAGTTCTTATCTTAATCATCTCTTTCAAGCATGAAGAGATCACTCAGTCCCTTTGCTTTCCTGTCAATCTCTTGCACAAACTAACAAAGCAACTGACGTTATTTCAGATGTTAAGACGACTAATAATCTTAAATTTATCTCTAGCAATTAAGACTATTAGATGAGTTGATTTAGTTTCAACCTTAATGATGCAGTTCTCACTCGCAACAACCCAATTTTAGATTAGGTTTTAGGTAGCTAAACTAAAACAGGTATAAAGCCTAAAATCAATTCATGTAAATCAGAGAATTTGATAGATTCATTCATACAAGAGTTATATGGATACATTCATACTATAACATTCATCAAAATCCCAACAACAAGAGGATTATAAACCCATCTTACAAGAGGAAATCAAAGGCGCAAGGTGATGGATGCTCACCATGACACATTCTCACGCCGTCATGACAAGGACCGCCGTGATCCTCGATCACTCTTGGGTCCTTCTATAGCCTCCTCTTTGTTGCTTTCTACCCTAAGATTCAGACCGTAGTGTTAAGACAAGTGAATGGAATGAAGTCTCCTCAATGCTGAAATGTAAGGCCCTATTTATAGGGAAATTCTTTAGGGGCCGCTGAGCGGCCACAGGGCACCACTAAGCTGTTTAGCTCGGTGGAGATTGCTTCGCCATGAAGTTATGTCAATTCTGACATGCAGACTTAACATTATGCCGTGGGGCTAATCTAAGGTATTTGAAACCTTTTTGCCTAGTACCGGTGGGGGTTTCCAGAGACTTGAGACCCTCTGCTCAGTAAACGGGGATGTTCTAATGTCTGCGGAATCGTCTGAAACTGAACCGATTTCCGTTTTTCTGAAAATTTAGGTTTTTCATCCATCTCTAGGGGTCGAAAGGAATCATTTGAGTGTCAGCAGAATTTGGCAATACCAACCAGAATAATTTCTACTGACCTCAACATATTAACTCATACAAAGGGCTCTACGAACAGTTGTTTGGGGAAATTTTCACTAGGAAAGGATTGGGATGTTACATACTACGAGGGCTCTGCCGAGCCGCACGAGGAGCTGTGACATGCAGTAACATAAGGTGGACCCCAAGAAACTAAATCCAGCAAGAGTTTTGCCCAGGGCTAAGTGAGAAATATTCCAGTTAGCCCTTATGTTTTGAGGATGTGTATTGTATTTTGACAAACTTGATCAGTGTGTATTACTTATTGTAATAACTAACTATATGACTTCTTGTAAATATATGTGATGGACCGCATGACTGCTTATCTATCTGTTGTTGATACGGGACTGATATAACTGTTAAGCCTAAGGGCTCTATCGCTTGTATTAAATGCTCTATCTCACGTACGGCTCATATCTTATGAAATACAATATGAATGACCAGTTTAAAATCGGTCTATATTTTCATGAGTAAGTATTTTGGAGAATAATAACGGGCTGCAAGTATTCCCACTAAGTGATAAACAACTTAGTGAGCATTGCGTACGACTTAAGCGTAAGTAGTTAGCTAGGGTGTTATAGTCCATATATTCAAGTAAGAAATATTTTCAAAGAATAATATAAGTAACCCAACCAAAATAGATAACAACCTAGTAAGTGTGGCTTATGACTTAAGCATAAGCTAGCTAGTTAGGGTGTTTCATAGTGGAGGTGATTGCGGCAATGGATGGAGGGACGCCATTTGGGCACTTCCATATACAAGGACAATCTTGCCAATAAAAATATATGTTATGGACAAAATTGAAAGTAAAAATTTTATTAACTATATTTGTGATTTAGCAAATTGGTGATACAAAAAATACATTAATGCACAACTTTTTTATAAATGTCTTCATAACCCAATATCATTTTGTGTCCTTATATTTTTGTATGTGTGTATGGTATGAAAACCAAACACAAGCTCAATGGACCAAAAAACACAAGTTCGAGTTTGAATATCACGCGTTGATTTTTCAGCGTCAACAGATAGGCATTGGGCCCATGCCAGGCCCATCCAAAAGCGACCCCTAAAATGGCCTCAGCCTCTAACATAGGTCCTCCGTGGGGCCTACAAATAAAATAATGAAGAAAGAAAAACATCAACCATGGCAATAACCAATGAAGTTTGATTATTTGATAGGGCGATTCGTAGCCACTACTTTAGATACGCTACCATTCACACGTGTTTCTCATGCGGGCCCTACTCTTCGACTGTTAGCCATTCACCTACACGTGACATCACGTGCACTCGACCCCATCCACAAACACAAAACACCGCCATCTCTCTCTCTCTCTCTGGAAACTCCGTCGTTGCAACTTGCAACTGAAATCTGCTTCTGCTCCTTCTGCTTGTTCTCTCTCTTTGCATGTTCCTTTCTTTCTCTTTCTATTTACATATCTTTGTCTGAAGTGTGAAGTGACGCTGTTTCGTTTCTTCATTGGATTTGATGGCGTGCGTTTCTCTGTGATCTTGTGGGGATTCCGGCGATGAGTGAGGTAATTCGCGGGCTGGTTTTCGATTCTGGTTTCCGTTTTGTGGATTGCGTTGCGAGATTTGGAAGCTATGTTTGATTGGAACGACGAAGAGGTTAGTAAATTTTCTAAACCTGTTTCTTTCCTAAAGCTGTTTCTATCCGTTTTTGGAAGATTTTGCTGAACTCTAGGTCAGATTCTAAGATTCCTGTTGTTGCAATGAATTTGATGATTTTCTCTGTGTGTAGTGGTTTGAGCATAGAATTACAGGAGGTGAAGATGTTGTTTGATTAGTTGAGAATTTTCTTTTGTTTCTTTTGAGGAAATGCGTATAGTGTTTAATATATGTCATGCAAATATTGGGAATCGTAACGAATGTCTGGTTTCTTTTGTTGTGTCTTGGGGCGACTTACCTCCGAGCTAGAAGGAAAGAGAGAGAAACAGGGACTTTGCTACCTTCATGATTTGTTTGGATGGTCGTAGATACAGAGACCCATGCTTTATGAAAAAGTAGTGAAAGTACTTAACTTTTAAGGGGAAAAATTGAATTTGGTTACTCTCGGTTAGGAATATATTTGAAAGGGTTTTCCAGGGCAAAAACATGTTCTGTATGTTTTACTTAGATATTCTGCATTTTCCTTTCTGTTTGTGGTAGTCCCAACTTAACTTATTTGAGTATAGAATTTTCCAATTTGAAACGTAGGAGATGCACATAGTTTATAATTTATATGAAGTGGGGGAAATTTCTTTGATGGGCTGCTATCACTTGAAGAAACAGGGTTTGGACTATAGACTTTGGACCATACAAGCAGAATTTTGGAAGTTGATGTTACAATATCTAATAATGTTTGAAATGGTGTTGTAAACGGAGGTTAGGAGTTGGGTTTCAGTAGAGTATTGCCTTCCAATTCCAGATATGTCAGTTAATTCGCTGTGGTATCGTGTTGATGGTGGCATTCATAGGCTGAAGAAAATATTTAGGCCTTACTGAAGAAAATATAGTGAGAATAACATTGCCCACTGATTCCAACTTGAACATGAAATGACCGTTTTTCAACATAATAGTCTCTCAATCTCTGAAGTCTATCCTCATTTCAAGAATCTTTGGGATGAATACATTGACATGGTCCATGAAAATTTGACTTCTGAAGGTCTTACTTCGGTACAATTAGTTCATGCAACTGCTAAATGAGATCAATTTCTTATGAATCTGAGACCTGATTTTGAAGTATCTGGTCCAATCTCATGAACAATAACCCTATACCTAATTATTTTTAGTTCAACTGTTTTAAGTTGTTTGGTCTATTTACATTGTACTAAGACAATTTTAGTTGTATTTGAAAAAGTTTCCATAAATTATTAGATTTTTTTTTTTTAATTTAAAATCTTTGATTATGTATTGGATAGCTATGAATATCCGTGGGTACCCATTTATCCGCATAGATACTAAAAGAAGAATACCTGTGTGGGGATCGGGCGGGGACGGAGGTGAATTTTCATCCACGGGGTGGGGGATTGGGGGCTATCTCTCGTCCCCAGCCTGCCCCATTGCCATCCCTCCCTATACCTTATCTAGATGCGTGTCTTAATGATTAGTTTCATGAAGAACGACTCCTTACTTGAACAACCATGAAACAACAAAAATCCATGTCTATTCAAGCTGCATACGTAGCATATGGCAAGTCGAGCGGACAAGACATCAGAGCATTTTAATGTTTTCTTTTCTCAAAGAATTTGGACATTTTGCTTCAAACTGTCCCAAAAAGTTTTGCAATTACTCAAAAAATATGGACTTATCATCTAAGAATGTCCAACAAGGCCTAGGAATGTCACTGGTGCGGGGTAAGGCCAGGGAGTGCCCCTCCACTCCCCGTCCTTGCCACCCAATTTCATCCCTTCTCCTTCTCGATCCCCATTGTGGGGATATTATTTCCTCCATCCTGGTTTCTTGACCCCACGGATCCGTGTGGAGATCCCCAAACATGAACAAAATCAAGAAAAAAAAAATTTATATAGCAAGAACAAAAGTGATGGCAGCTATAGATCTTTTTTGGACTTTGATCACTTCAACAAATACATGGCCTTGGATGGTTTTTTAGTGAAGAGGGTGCAACATTGCACAAAGTTTGCATCAAGCAAGGTGACAACAAATAATAAAAAACGAAATCTATCAAAATAATCAATTTTGATTTTGCCCAAAAGGAAGGGTGTAACACCCTAACCGGCGAGCTTACGCTTAAGTCGTAAACCGTGCTTACTAGGTTGTTATCTGCTGGGTGGAAATACTTATAGTCCTTAATTACCTTTGAAAAATAGTTCTTACCCAAAATATGGACCGATTTGAAATTTTCGTAATTGGTTTTTCTTATCTTAAAATTAGGAGCCTTGCGTGAGCTGCGTTATATAATACTAGTGGTAGAGTCTGGCGGTTTAATACGCATAGAAGGCGACTTGGACAATCATAGCAGAATCAGCATACAATTATACAAAACATGCAACACAAGGGGTCCATCGTTTACATCATGAGTTCGTGAAGCAAGCTGGCGTCAGAAAAGCGGGCTGACTCGTTTCCTTGCTCCACGATGGTAGAAATGGGGTCGATGTGGAGGTGGCAAGGAATTCGGGTCGACCTCTACATCTTTTTCGTATGGTGGGAGCTCGTCCTCGTCAACGTGCAGGAGGATTGGCGTGGTGGGTGAGAAACCGAGACTCATAGGTGGACTAGAGGAGGGCGCGGGTACTGGCGGATAGTGACGTGGGGCTTCAGTTGGTGAATACGTGCAACTCTCCGTGATGACCCTGGTGACGGGGTCACGCTGCCTAATCCTGCTCAGCAACATTGTCCGCTCTGTCGGTGGGGTACTCATCAGGGCCACTTGGGATCGCAAGCAAGCGGGGGTGAGAACATTGCGTCCTTAGTGGAAACACTTTACGCCTATATTGATCTTGGTTAACTTGTTTATGATCCAGGCCGCTCTGGGTCTCTAAGTGTCATGCATACTAAATCTTCCTATTCCTTATTTTATTCTTCTCTAATCCAGAGCAGCTTTATCTACTTTACTAGATGATCGGGAAATTCTAATCTTTTTCTTATGCATAGTCGTGCTTTCTATTACTGACTCGTCTTGTATCTAATATATCGCGTATGAAGGCAGTCGCCCTACACATAGTACGTGCATACATCACATAGAATATCTTGCATGAAGGAAAAAGGGGTTCTCTTACGTGCCTTAGAGCCGTATCCTTTTCGTTACTTTACGCCCATTACTCTCCTTTGTAGTCTGTGGGACCGTCTCCCCTTGCGGCTACAACCTACTTTATTTCCGTATCGTCGACGACCAAGCAACGCTGTTACCTGGGTGGTAGCTAACCACGGATGCATGAAAGCATACTTCATCGCGCGGAGATAGGGAATTGACCATTCTTCTCGTGGAATGGTGAGGGGTTCCACCCTTACAGTGACGCCAGGAGTGGGCTCGTTACTTCTTGACTTTTGCTTGGTTAGTTTGACATTCTTAGGGTCCACACTTAGGGACTCACTTTTACTTTAAACTGTTATGGGGTGAAACATTACTTTCTTTCTTTACGTTCTTGGATCGGGGCAAAGCCCGCGCTCAGGTCGAAGCCTGCGTTTCTTGATCATGGAACCAGTCCTTCTTGCTAGACTGGCAAGGGGCTTGTCATGCTTGACGTGCCAAGAGAGGGGGATTCCCTATTATATAACTATGTACTTTCTTCAAGGTAAACCGGCCCTCGGTGGCCAGGGCCTTCTTAAGAGCGTACTTTTTCCCTAAGACTCAATTAGGATCTTTACAAAATTAGGTGATTATCTTCTAGTCGTCTAGGGTTGTCCTAAAACCCTAATGACAACCATTACCTCATGATGCATAATAACGTAAGGACAGTACATAATACATAATATATATATATATATATATATTCATAAAACCTTTACGGATAAATCTAGGTGAACCACTCAGTAATGCTTCTTTGCTTGTTTTCTCTCACTCCCTCACACTTTTCTCACACATTCCTCTTAGGGTCAAACACAACATATTCCAACAATGCACAAGCAACAACATGAATGTCCAAGAGTTACAAAAGAACCACGTGAACCTAACCAACTTTCAACACAATATATATATCATACTAAATTATTCAACACTTAACACATATAAACCACTAAGGTGATGGTTTTGACATGATTTACCCACTTCCTAAGAATTTTTGTTGATGGTGAGGGCGGTGAGAAGAAGTTTCCACGAGTGCTTGGCTTTTCCCTGCTATGGCAGCGTAACGACAGTGCTCGAACGGAACGTGTTTTGGAGAAAACAAAGGAACAAAGCTTGGAAACCTTGGCAACCCATGAAGGCTATTTATAGCCTCAGGTGCCATGGCTTGCTTGGCAGATTTTGGGCCAATTTTGGCACAAAAATTAAAAGAAAAAGAAATGGAAAAACAAGATAATCATATATCATGAATAGTGACCCATTTTGGATTAACTTCTTTGACCATTGACTTTTCTTTTTTGGCTTTGTGAGAGAGTGTGTGTGCACTGCGTGAAGGATCTGAGGGCCACGGCCTTGTGGCCAAATTTTGGTCATGTTAGATCAGGTTTGGTCATTAGCTGTTTGTGTAATTCGTGTACGGCTGCCCTAAAAATATTCCGGACACACCATCGTGATCTTCTAATTTTCCTAATATGGAATTTAAGTTAATCCAAGGCATTCGTAAATTTATTTTCACAAGAGTGTTCGTTACGGATACCTTTGATACATAATTAAATCCCGATGACAAAAGATAATTAATTCAGTTTTTGCGAAATTTCGCGAAACTGCGAACTATTACCTTTATGGATGTTTTTAGCAGAACAATTTATATTTTCAACTTTCTAACTTACATCGAGGGCTTATATATTTATTTATTTTGCGAAATCTTTACTAAGGAAAAAAAGGGATGTTACAAAGGGCATGGATAAAATTAAGAGCGAGAGAAAGGGAAAGATTGAAGCTTGAACTCTAGAACTCCTTGATGGCGGTGAAGGTGTGGATGGGTACATATAGCAGAGAGCGAGAATGACGATGATGCAGTAGCTTGCATCGATTGATGGAGTTGTTGAACTAGCTTGGGAGAGATGAAATTGCTGTTGGCCCCTGTATCAATTAAGACCATCACCTTCCGTCCTCCCACCAGGCCCTCCACCTTGAAGGACTTGTTGGTGGTGAGTCCCTTCAAGCTGTTGATGGGGATTTGCAAGGATTTTAGCTCAATCACCTACTCAGGGAGCTCTTCAGGAGGTTGGAGAAATTCTTGCGAATCCTCATCATACTCTTCCACCAATTGGAGGCTAAAGTGGTGGAACTTGCAAATGTGGTCCAAGCTCTAGTGCTCACTGCACTTGAAGCACAAACCCTTGCGGCTGCGCTCATGCAATTTTGCTTGGGGCAGTCGTGGTTTGCTGTTGGAGTGGGGTTTCTTCGATTCGGGGGTCTTTGGACCCTTCCCTAAATTTGGTTCTCGGGGACTCCACGGTTGGTGCGTGGGTGGGTTTGGGCGAGGTGGGTTGGGTTGCGAATCGAAGGGTGGGTGTTGTTCCCATGCCACTCCCCGTTCTGTTCCTCTTACAACAAGGCTTTGTCCTTGACCTGGGCTAAAGTGACCAGCTCCAAACTCTTGATCTCCGCTTGCTATTCTCCCTTAAGACCATTAATGAAAATGCTTTGATCCAGGTCTTAGGCTAAAATGCTTTGAACCATGTTTTTCATTGGTTTCAAGAGCTTCTCAAATTGTTCGATGTAGTCCATCACAGATCCCACTTGCTTTAGCTTCAACAAAGGTCCATAAGGATCTTTGGCCAGCCCCGGTTGGAAGCAACAAATTAAGGCCTCTCAGAATTGACGGCAGGAAGGGAAGAGAGCGTGGTCATCCCAAGATTGGAACTAATTTAGAGCGCGTCCTTCCAGAGCAATTAGGATGAATTCCAATTGACCCTCCCCCACGATCTTGTTGATGGCATAGTAATACTCGATCCTTGCCCTCCACCCGAGGATGTCATCCCCAGAAAAGATGGGTAACTCCATCTCTCGATCTAGATCTCGCCGGTGATGGCAAGGGCTTCCATGGCGAGATTAGTTCAGTGGACGGTTTCCCAATGACGATCCGTCCTAGTGACGAGTAGATCCATGTGAATGGTGGAATCTCGCTCCTCTCGGTGCCGAGACCAAGAATCGCGAAGCTCTCTGCGGAGAGGGGAGACGCGAGATGTGTTGTCCGCCTTCAATACATGTTTCCATTGTAACGTGCTTAGAGACCGTACACATGATTCCAATGATTAGAGCTTTGATGGAAATTGTAATGACACCAAATAATAATCAAGAAAAATACCCGAGTAATGTTGTTTGTATTGCCATAAACAGGAATAAGGATTCGTAGCAATGTTGATAGCACTTTGAGATGTCACCTACTCTCCCAAATTGAATGAACCTAATCTCTGGATGACCCCTACTTTACATTCTGCCCAATCCTATATCAACCAGCTTGCCTCATTAATTAGGCAAAATGACCAACCCATCCCCTCCTAATGTAAATTGATAGGTGTGTTGTCGTCCAAAGAAGGAAGGGGTTTAGGTCTCAGGAATTTGGTGTCCATAAACATTGCCTTGGCTACTAAAGGTATGGTGTATAAATTCCTTTGTAGCCACACTCCCATATGGAATCCGGTTATTTGAAGTATAACGTAGATAGAAATGAGTGAAATGCTAATACAACTGCCCATACTTGTTATTCTAGCCCTTGAAAATTCATTTATCAGGGTATTTGCTTTCCTTGAAGGTAGCTAATGGTTCTTGTGTCAACTTTTAGGAGGACCATTGGGCAGTGGACTCCTTTTTTAATTTATCTGTTGGAAAATTCTGATCATATCCTAGAATTATGGTGGAGATATTCTGTTATCATATTTGTATATTCCCTAATTAGGGTAGCTATATATTTTTTCCTTATTTATAGAGATTGTATGGCTGCCCATATTAAAGGAGATAATTTCCTCCTTAATTTTAGGGATAATATTTGATCATTAGGATCTGATCCTATTATAATTTTAGCCTATTTAAATCGACATCTTAATCAATGATCATATCATGATCAGGGAAATATCCCATTCTACATGGTATTAGAGCACGATCTGTACCATCAGTGATACCCCTCCTGTTTCCATGGCAGAGAAGAGTGGAAAACCAGAAGAAGAGTCCCGACTGGGAACTGGTGTTGCAGCCATATCCAACCCAATTGAATGAACCTCTCTTCCCATAATTGGTCACACACTAAACGGCCAGAATTACACCCAGTGGGTCAGAGTGGTCTGAATACATAACCGGTGATACAATGAAACCACCAGAAAAGAAGGAACTTGAGCTGAAAAAAATGGAAGCTTGAGAACAGTATTGTGATTTAATGGCTACTAAACGCAACTACCAATGAGATTGAAGAGGTTTCATGTACTTCGAAACTGCGCAAGAAATCTGGACCGCATCAAAGGAGACATATTCAAATGTGGACAGCACCTATGCACTCTTTGAGGTCAAAAATCTCCTCCACGACTTGAAACAAGCTACTTCTACCGTCACTGAGTATTTAAACATACTTACCCAGTATTGGTAGCAACTGGACATAAATGAGGAGAATGATTGGAAGTACTCAGAAGACAACAAACTGTACAAATCGTTGGTTGAAGAGGACTGCACATTCAAGTTCCTTTTTGGACTGAATTGGGACCTTGATGAAGTCCGTGGAAAGATACTTTACACCAAACCCCTGCCCAAAATCGGAGAAGTGGTCAGAAAAGAAGAAAGCCAGTGAATGGTCATGCTTGGAGGCCAGAACATTGTCCATGCAACAGAGAGCTTGGCCCTTTCTCCAAGAGGACCAAAAATCCACTCCTAGCAGAATAAGTAAAGGTGCGAGAACTGCAAGAAGAATGGACTCACAAAAGAAGAGTTCTGGTTTATCATTGGCTTCCCTTTAGATTCCAAAAAGGGGAAAGCCAAGGTCCTTTTCTAATGTCTAGATCACCATCTTCTTTACATAATTTTACATAATTTTTCTGTACATGGACTTTCACTATTCAAAATTATTTTCTTTCATGGAACTTTCACTTTTTTTGTTGTCTAAATGATAGCAAATTTCTTAATGCGAGTGCCTTATGGGGCTCCTTGGCTTAGTCAGTTTATCTTCTCACCTTGGTCGAAGAATTTGGTCCTTATATCAGTTCCTCACCCATTCTAGGAATGCCGATACTTCTCTTCTTGATAAACCTTTGTTGAAATCTAATTCTTTCTCTAAGGTGTCTTTTATTTGGACTGCAGTACTAAATAGAATGAACACTGATGATGTGTTGTAGGTTAGTAGGCCACTTAAGTATCTTTTCCTTTGCATGTGTGTATGTATGGTGTTTACTCAGAATCTATATCACATTTGTTGTTGCATAGTTCTTCTGCTGTTTCCTTAAGGCACTCCTTATTTGGTATTGTATATAAATGTTGGGTATGTCCTAGCTTCTTGGATTAGTTCTTTGGAGAAGACAAGAGGCACAACTTTTATGGCAACATGCAATCTATGTTATAATATGATGTTATATGGTTGGAGTGAAACCCGATATGGTCCATATCTTGAAGGATTTTTCTGCAACACAGGACTTGATTTGGGTTAAGATTTCGCAGCTTGCGTCTTGTTGAGAGAGAGTGAAAGAGGAGAGAAAGACATGAATTCAATGTGTCTCCTTAACATGTCAATTGCGTGCAAAGCTAATGACCTTTAATCAAGGTTTCTCTAGATGATATCTCTTGATAATTTGTGATAGAACATTATGGCATCGTCTAATTCATGTAGCCAACTCGATCTAGTGGGATAAAGTTTAGTTGTTGTTCTATTCCTCTTTGTGGCCTACAAGAATTTGTTGTCATCCTCTTACTCTTTTTTTTTTTTTGCTTTTTTAATCATCTTAGTGATTTAGGAGAACTCGTTATCATCCTCTCTTTCTGTACTTATTCCCTGTTGTCCCTAAAAAATTCATTTTATATAAAAAGTTGGACATAATCTTCGCTAGCTTGAAACACTGCATGATCTTTTGCATTACAAAATTGATCATATACTAGGGTACAAAGTTGCGACAATTTACTCATGTTTAGTGGCTATAGTGTACTCTTGAATCTTTATCTTTTCATTTTGAGTTTAACCTCCACTAAGGAGCTAACTAACTCAAGCTAGGTCCAATTTTGGACTATTTTGGTCCAGGTAGTTTTTTAACAATAAAAAACATCACAATTACTTCTATATCCTTCCTTTTTTTTAAAATAAAATTCTTTCTCCCCTCTACTCTCTCCCTCAACTCCCAACACCACGCCCCTTCATTGCCATTAACACCGGCAACAGTGACAGTGATGCCACCCCATATTCTCCAACCACCAACCACCGCTGCCAAACCACCACCCGGCCCCACACCACCAAGTTACTCCGTATGACTACAATCACACCGGATCTATTTCGGGATGGTCTTTGCAGATCTATTTGATTTCATGTTCTGTGAAGGTGGATCTATCGAAGACGGAAGACGGTGCACGCATGCTGTCGAGTTTGTCACAAATGGTGCATGAAAGGGAAATGGCGTTGTTTTATTTTCTCTGTGGTGGAGGTGTGTGTTGGTGGTGGTTACAGTTGGAGAGTTCACCAACACCCAATCACGCTGCTTTGGGGAACATGTCAATTATGGTGTGTGTATGGAAAGATACTTTGGAAGCGCAACCACAATGATTTGGACAAGCAATTTTGCTTGTGTGATACAAGTGATGAAAAAATTGGAGAAGATAGATTTTGTGTTGAGTTTGGAGAATGGTTTTGAGGGAAGTAAGGGATGAGAGTTAGGTTGAGAGCCATGGAGGAGGAAGCAGTAGGCAGTGGGGATTGCCTCCATCGTGTTTTGAGTCACTCCTTCTATGCACGCAGTGGTGAGAGGTGGATTGGGGCTGGTGGTAGGGCGGCACTGACACCAGAGGAATACATGAAAGAGGTGGTGGAAGATGTTTGAGGAGAAGGGCATGACAAGAAAATTATTAAAGTAGCAAGGGGTAAAATTGGTGAATCAAATAAATTTATTATTAAATTATAAAAATAAATTATTATATAATTATTTTTTAAATATAATCTTTACCATCCATTGTTTTTTGCATGGCTCAAATTTAGGGACTAATTTGGTTCTTAACTGAGCCTAGTCCATAAAAGTTGGAGCCTTTGTGGCTTACGAGAATTTGTTGTCATCCTCTTCTTTTTATTTTCTGCTTTTTTAATCATCTTAGTGATTTAGGAGAACTAGTTATCATCCTCTCTTTCTGTAATTATTCCACATTGTCCCTAGAAAATTTCATTTTATATAAGAAGTGGACATATTCTTTGCTAGCTTGAAACACTGTATGATCTTTTGCATTACAAAATTGATCATATACTTGGGTACAAAGTGGTGACAATTTACTCACATTATGAATGTTATTACTGTTAGTGGCTAAAGTGCACTCTATATCTTTTCATTTTGATTTTAATCTCATCAACAATACTATATGTTTACTACTGAATTTTTCAGCTTGCTAACATAATATGGGGTGAGGCGGGTGAGAATGATGATCATGTTGTGCCCTATCCAGATGGAAATGGAGATCTTAGCAACAAGAAAGAATGGAATCAGGAAGTTGCAGGGAGTATCCTCACTGAGCAGAAGAGACCAGAAGCTGAAACAGATTTTCATGAAAGAAAACTAGGAAGCAGTTCCAACCGTGATACCAGTAGGGGACTACCTACCTCGGGATATGGAAAAAGTTCATGGCCGGATTTGTCTTTATCCACTCCGGATAAAATTGATCAGGGCTCTCTTGGTACTAAAGTATCTAATAATTTAAGTGAACGAAGCAAATTCAGTTCCTCAAGTGGTGGTAATACTGCTAATTGCTGGAATTATAAGCAAATTCAGCATGTCTGTTCATGTGTCTTTGTACTTGTCTGGACATTTGTCTGCTGATGCCTTTCATGCTTGTGTCCCAGTGTCATTGTATGAAAACATGCATGGTATGTAGCTATATAGTGAAATTCCTAATTGTGTATATGTTTGCAGAAGAGACTCCACGGATTGAAAAGGATCCTGAAGATTTTCAAAATGCTCATGAAGTTAAAGAGCAAAGTGATTTTGTGGACTATGGCTGGGCTAACATAGGAAGTTTTGATGACCTTGATCGAATTTTCAGGTAAAGTAGATTATCTTTGTTTGTTTCATATGTGAAACTTGCATTCTATGATTGTTTTTTGGTAGATTTACATCCCCGTAGCCTTCATTATGTGGTGCATGTGATGGATAAATGTGATGGATAACATTGGAAAGGAGTTCCAAAGTTCCTGATTAATAGTGCATATTTGTAGGCATGCATCTATCCTCACAGATATTTGAATATTTGTGAACTTTTGTATTTTACGATGGCATCTATCTGACTGAATATTCTCATAAGTGATGATTTTGCAGCACTGATGATTCTATATTTGGCCATACGAGTGTTGATAATTCTGATGAGCTTTGGTCCTCTAAAGATGTGAGTAACAGTCAAGCACCCATACCAGTAGATGCACCAAGTCCAGTTGGTTCTTTAAGGAACAAATCTGAGCCTTTGGAAATTAAAGAAGAGTGTGTTCAATGCAATGATCAATCATTTGCTCTGAGCTATGCAAAGATTGGTGGTCCTGCAACCAAGGATATACAAAACTCACTTGCAATCACAGTTGATGCGGGATGTGCTGAAGGTAGAAGTAAGCCAACTGGAAAGGAGCAGCAGGTATGTATGGTCATTTTACATTTCCAGTCACATAGTCTCTATACAATTTAGCTCTCTACATGTATTGCAGGCAAAATTAATTACATAATTTGCTTTTATCAAAATATCTCTGTTTTAATCCTTAGACTACATAATCAGGATATGGTCGGAAGCACCACTACTGTCTCCTGGTTTAGCTGCTGAAAATGTATCAACAGCAAATGAACTTACTGATAAGGGATCCCAAATTATTTTAGAAACTTGTAATCCTACCATTTAATGTTTCCTGGTTTCTGCAATAAATTTGATAATGCAAAAGAGTATTGTCTACCCCATTTAACTCATTTATGGCACATATGGCATGGTTCATCAATCTACTTGTCTACACACTTCACAACAAAATGGTATAGCTGAAAGAAAACTCTTGAATATTTGAAATATGATTGATTGATTAAAAAACTGTACAGAATACTTCTTATGGAGGGATGTACGACTACTAGACAGCAAGAATCAAGGGTAATATTAAAAGGTTTAGCTGATCATCTATAAAAGTTACATATCACCTTTTTCCAAATTGGGTTGTAATTTTTTTGTGAACCCCATACATCACTATGGATCAAATGAAAAGGTTTAGCTGCATGATATGGTTGTGAGGAATAAGGGGCTCCATGACTTCTGGCAAGAACACAACTTCCACAATCAAAGGAAGAACAATAAACCCTTTTTTTGGAAACAAGTGCTCCGCTAGGCCCTTGCTCAAAGGAGGTTTTTTTGACCTCATGAGCTGTAGGAAAAGGTCAAGGAATTGTAGGACTCACTTTTAGACCAAAGACCTTGGCAAACTCCATTACTTGGGCATTGAAGTTGCGCAATCTAGAGACAACATTGTCCTTTCATAGGGAAAGTATGCTAAGGACATTCTAGAAGAAATAGGCTTACTTGGGGCAAAGCCTGTTGATGCTCCAATCTCCTACCATATTTGGGAGAGCATTATCTGACCTAGGTAGATACAAAAGATAGGTTTGGAAACTGAATTACCTCATAGTTACTCACTTAGATATATCCTTTGTAGTAAGTGTGGTTAGTTAGTTCCTAAACTCATCATGTGAAGGTTGTTAGCATGCTGTGATTCACATTCTAAAGTATGTCAAGAAAGCACCTGGAGAAGACCTTATTTATGAGAATAAGGGGCATACCGAGATAATTGGGTATTCAGATGCTGATTGGGTAGAATCTGCTACAAATAGACGTTTAACTTCGAGCTACTGTATACATATTGGAGGCAGCCTCATTTCCTGGAAGAATAAGAAGCAAAATGTGGTTACAAGGTCTAGTGTTGAAGCAGAGTACCGTGCTATGGCATTCACCTCATGTGAACTTATATGGCTTAAGCAAATTCTTAAGGAGCTTCAATTTGGGGATATCAGACACATCACTCTTGTTTGTGACAATCAATCAGCTTTGCATATTGCCTCTAATCTAGATTTCCATGAAAGGACCAAACACATTGAGGCAACTGTCATTTCATCGGAGAAACGATTCTATCCGGAGACATCACCACTAGCTTTGTCAATTCAAATGATCTATTGGTGGATATTTTCACTAATCCCTTAAGAGGTCCTAGAATAACTTATCTATGTGACAAGCTTGGTGCATATGATTTATATGCTCAAGCTTGAGGAGGAGTGTTAGAATATGTAAATATATGATTAGGATACAATTTTATATGATTGAGATATAATAGAATCTGTAATTCGGGAAAAATTATATTTGTATATTCTTATATTTATGGCATATAGTCTATATAAACTAGTCTCTGCTATGTAGTTGAAACACATGGAATTCATGTCTTTCTCTCCTACTTCTTGTTCTCTCAACATGTGGGTTTCCTCTTTTCGAACTTCCACAAAGAGTTCACCTAGTGAAGGTAGGTTTTCTCTCCCAATAATTCTGCCCTGAACTTCATCTAGCTCCTCATTGAGTCCTGCAAGAAATTGGAATATTCTTCCTTCTTCCAATGTTGTTGATGTTTAGCATCCTCAGCCAGCTTCCATTTGTAGGTATTGAAGAGGTCAAGGTCCTGCCATACCTGTTTCAAGGAGTGGAAGTATCTCGTCACGCTGTTACCTCCTTGCCAAATTTCTCTAGCTTGTACGGTGAGTTCATAAATCTGAGATTTATTCACAAGGTCAGAAATACGTCTCCATGACAGTTTCACACAATTCTTTCGCTGTGGAATAACACACGTAGTTGTTGCTTATATCCTCCTCCTCCATTGAGTTCACCAGCTACCATGGTTATCAAACTCGAGATTTTAGGTAAACTCGTGGAGCCTCCGTAAACTCGGATCGTAAAATCGGATCGTAAAATCGTAAGAGTTTACCTATTATTAAAAAAATATTAAAAAAATATTTTAAAAAATTACTATACTACAAAAATATATTTAATAAAACTTAAAATTCATAAATATTTTTAACTTCATACAAAACACAAATAAATATGAAATATGTGAGTTCTAAGTTGAATTCATACATAATATTCATTCCAAGTTTACAACAAAACACAATAAAAGAAAGAAAATATAAAGTACTAACACACCATATAGTTCAAACTTCAAACTTCAAATACAAAAGTTTCAAAATTCAAATCCTCCAACATCCTCAATAGCATCATCATCATCATCATCATTCAGACATCCTTTGTTGCATTAACAATTCATTCATCAAATTCAAAATATATCCCTTATCTATTCCATAATTCAACAACAATGAAACAACCAAACCAATTAACCAAGAGTTATATTCCCTTGTCTATTCCCTTAAGAACACATTGACATTACACATCACAACCAAACCAAATAACCAAGAGTTTCAAACTTTCAATGAAACAAATTAAGAACACATTCACATTACACATCACAACCAAAGCATTAACCAAGAGTTTCAATGAAACAAATTAAATCAAATAAAATAAAATCAAATCAAATACACCCATGACCCATCCCAATTTTAGCACAAGTTCAAACAATTCAAACATAATTCAAACATATTACTAAAAACAGAACTCATAAATTACAAGCACAAGTTCAATATTTAAGGGGAAATTTTGATCATTCCTATTGAGACATAAACACAAACAGTTTGTGTGCATATGAGGTTGCCCCTCTCTAAATTGGAATCCCTAGAGAAGAAGAAGATACTTTCAAATCAAAATCTCAACCCCAACATGTTCATGATCAATTCGAGAATAAGAGCATAAAATCAGCCAGAGAACATCGAATCCGAATAGAGGTAGGCAGGTAGCACCACGTTTATCATGCCCACGTTCATGATTCATCAATCAACAAACTGTAAATATTAACCCAATCCAATCCATCCATGAACGTAAATCACAAATCTTGTATTTATATAATAAACTAGAAAGAGGTTGAAGTATCAAGCACTTGCCCGAGAACGAGAATTGTTGCGGCGGGGGAAAGTGGGTGCAACACGGAGTGGCGCGGCGGGGGACGAACGGCGCCGGTGCGGTGAGGGAATGAGTAGAACGGCACGAAGCAGCAGTGACCAGTGAGGGTGAGGGAGAATGGGAGATGATGGCGCACTATGGCAGTGAGGTCGACAGGGTCAGGGTTAGGGTCAGGGTCAGGGGTCGGGGTCGAGGTCGAGGTCGACAGGGTCAGGGGCAGCCCTAAGTCTTCACATTCAGAGGAAAAAACGGCGTCGTTCTCCAGTGTCCATCAGCAGCGCAAAACGGCGTCATTTTGGCCAGGCAAAACGATGTCGTTTTGCAGTTTTAAGGGCCAGGAAGCAAAATCGTAAAAACGTGGGTAAAATCGCGATTTTGCACGATTGTACGATTTTACCCGATTTTACACAGAAATGATTTTACACCCGATTTAACACGATTTTGCAACCTGAACTCAAAATCGTACGATTTTATGAGTTAAAACTCGATTTTAATAACAATGCCAGCTACATCATCACCAGTTTTCAGGGTCCCACACAGCATGTTGTGTGTTAGTGACATGGGGCTGGGGTTTCTCACTGGTGAGATATCCTAGCTTTCCTCTGCCAGGGATGTACATCTGAACAGATTGTGACCACAAAGATAATTGGACCCATTGAGTCGAAAGGTGGTGATCTGAACAGAATGGGAATCACTGCCGAATAGCACTCTTTGCTCAGGTTTTGGAGGCATCAGGTGTGTGGTGTAACATCCCACTTTTCCCTTAGCAAGGATTTCACATATTGAAACAGGGTACGGACTCTTTTAGAGGTTGAAAGCTTGAGGTCCAGGCGTTCGTCATTCACGTGGACGTGTGTGACTATGCGATGAGGGTGAACAAATGCAAGATTTTGGAGAGGTCAGCAAGAGATCTGACTACAGCAAGTAGTGAGGGAGACAGAAGGAAGAGGGCCAAGCGAGGGAAGCGTCCCGCAGAACTAGAGGAGCGGGCGACCTTTTCCAACCCTACGGAAATAAGTTCTGAAGGTGTGGGAAGAAACGAGAGAATCCAAGTAATGGGTAGGAGCGTGAGAGTTCCCAGGTACATTCGGGTAGGAAAATAAGAGTTTGAGGGACTAAGTTCTGAGGAAGTGTAGGCGGAAAAGGCTTAGGGAGCAATTGGGATAGAATGACGATAGGTAAAAGCTTTAGTGGGAAAGCGGTGGACCCAAGGATTTAGCCACACCGGAATTTCGGGGCGAAATTCCAGTAAGGGGGATAGAATGTAACATCCCAGATTTCCCCCCCTTGCAAAGATTTCGCGGAATTAACAAATTCGCGTAATTAAAGG
>QANU01075518.1:2236-14692 GCA_003254905.1 Nissolia schottii | reverse complement strand
TGGGCTTCCACCTGCCGTGTGCCCCCTCGGGACCCCTCGACAGTGGGCGGATATTGTACCCCCACCTAAGCTTGCCCCCTTTCGACAATGCATAGGCGTGGTAACCGCACACCTCCAGGTATGCCATCTCGACACCACCTGTGGCGGACTTCCACATTCAGGATGCCTCGACCTCCTGATGTGGGATCATAGTGGCTCACGTGATCATGGCCTATTCAGCATGTGGCATATAGCCAATTTCAGCATTGGGCATTCGCCCTGTTTTCAGCAGCATTGGGCATTGGCCCTTTATCAGCAGCATTGGGCATTAGCCCTTTTTCAGCAGCATTGGTACCTGCAGCATGTTATATCTTGTTTCCTATGGTTCATTTCAGAATCTTTACTTATCCCATAGTTATTTCTAGTCCTTTAAACATGGCTTATCATGAATGCATGGAAAGCTACAAATTATATCACATACTACATGTAATTCACATGTTCACATACGGCATATACTTCACACATCCACATACTGCATATATTTCACATATTCCACAACTTTTACACATATTCCATACATAATAAACTTATCTAGTCCAGGCCACAGGGCCCTTCATAATCATCTCCCTATCCTAACCAAAGTTCTAACATACATAGGCAAACATAAACAAGCATACATAGAAACCTACACACACACACATAAGCACATCTAATCACCAAAGAGGTGAGAAAACTAGAGTTACCCATCTCCAAATCCAGCTTGGAAACGGTAGAAGTGAAGAGGAAACTTCCCTGAGCACTTCCATGGTAATCTAGCTATTTTTTGCCGCGTCCGGCAGCATCACAGCAGTGCACAAACGGAGCAACAAAGTAAAGAAAACAAGGAAGCACAGCAGCAAAGAAATAAGGAAAACGAAACTTGAAGCTCCAGGGGAAAGAAAATAAGAAAAAGGCGTCAGGTGGGTGCAAGGAAAGAAATCGAAAATGAAGCATAAGGCTTCAGGGGAAGCAAATGAAAATAAATGGCAAGGAAAAAGAAACCAAATGCATTCCGTGTTAGGGGTTCCCCCACCGCCATACATATATACATATATTATATTATATTACTTATACTATTATTATATTATTAGTTTTACTATTCATAGAAATATCTATACTTTCCTTTCAATTTTCATTTTGTTTCTTCTTAGGCTGACGGTGGCAACGTGGCTTAGTTAATAGCCATGGCTTCTTGATAGATTTTGATCATCTTTCATCGTGTTTTTGTTGTTCGCAGTCCCGATACTTCACGTGCGGATGTCCGAAAAATAATCCGGACATATCCTCACGCTCTACACATTTCCCTTATTAATAGCTGAGTCCGGTGGAAATATTCGGAGAATTATTATTTTATTTATTTTTACGAACATTTTACTAAAGGGAAAAATACGGGATGTTACATTCCACCCCCTTAGAAAAATTTCGTCCTCGAAATTTCAGATGGCTAAATCCTCGGGTCTTCCGCTCTCTGGTGAGGGCTCTTACCTATCATCATCCTAATCCCCATTATTACCTATCTCTCTCGGACATCATTCGTCCCTACTCTAAAACTTATCAAGTTCCCCTATGTCCAGTGCTCCTATATCAAGTTCTCCTATATCTTTCATATCTTAATCTTTCCTTACTTCCTTAAGTGAAACCTGAATTACATTCATTGTTCTCATACTTAAGCCTCCTTAGCTTTCTTCCATCTCCTTAAACTTGTGTTTGTACTTACATCTTTATTCGGGCTTTCTCTAGTTTCTCCCAGGTACGTCTCTTCCTAATTGACTGGTTCACTTTATTTCCATGACTTCAGTATATAATTCTTTATTATACATTCACACTATGATCTAGTAGTTATCTATTATTTTATTATCTTTATTTATAATATCTTATTTCATCATTTACTTTCTTTTATTACATTATATTTCTCCCATTATATAACTTTCCATGCCTCACCTCATCTTTATACCCTCTTATATACTATTCCCTTAATTCTCTCATTTTTCCCATACTTGCTCACTAAGCCTTTTCCCACCATGTGTCCTCAGAACTTAACCTCTCAAACCATTTACTTCCCTAATAGAGTAGGCTCTAACACTCGTCTTAGTCGCTTAAGTCTCTCATCTCTTCCCACATCTTCGAAAATTATTTTCCGTAGGGCTGGAGAAGGTATCCCGCTCCTTTAATCCTGCGAGGCACTTGCCTGCTCGGTCCTCCCTCTTCTGTTTTCTTTACTACTGGTTGCTGTCAGATTTCTTGCTGACATTTCCAAACTCTAGCACTTGTCCGCCCTCATCGCATAGTCGCTCACGTCTATGCGACTGACGAACGCCTGCACCTCAAACTTCTACTCTCTCAAAGAGTCCGTACCCTAATTCATCGTGCACTTCTCTGTATTTTCGCCTTTCCATTCCTTGGCGGGATCCAACTGGTGGGTATTCGAGTAACGGCTTAGCCTTTCACAGGTCGTCGTAGACTCCGCCACTGTCATCTATCTTGGTGTCCCACTACGCTTCTGTTGCGCCTTGCAACCTTCTGGCCGCATCCTCGATTTGTTGAGTATCAATGTCGACGATGCTTCCAACTACCTGCTCTGTCTCTTATACTTAGCTATGGGCTACCTCCGGGTCCATAAGTCTATCGAATGTAGGGGGTTTGGCCTTTGTAAAACCCACATACCTTTGTGCGTCACCTTCCTGCAAATGTTAGGGGTTGGCTAGGATTAGCGTGACTGGGGATTTCATTTAGCTCAGTTCCTGGTTATGGAAAATCCTGATGCTTGAGGTTTGAATCCTTAACTATCCTTGTGAACTTCCCCAATTACTAATAAGAGTCACAAGGGTCTTATTAGCTTAGTGATATGGGTGGCCTCCGCCTTATGGTCGTTTCAACCCAATCCCTGACTCCTAGAGCACGGATGCACCTATACGGGGTGGTAACGATTTGGGATCTAGAGATGCTTGGGGTATGTCTGACAGAGATCGTCGGGAGAGTTCCCACAGAAGTTTTTCCAACAATCGACTCTCCTCTCTACAGAGCAAATTGAGAGAAAGGGGGTACTAAGCTAAGAAAGATTCGGGAAATAGGAGGAATGGGAAAGTTACCGTCGTAGGCATTCGAAGGCTTGCTAAAATTAATTCCCTTACATGTGCAAGTGTTTACACTCCCTTCTAAGGAGCGAATCGTGAAAAAGGGTCTGGAATTGAGGAAAATTTTTGGGAAATAGGAGGAATAGGACAATCGCTGTGGTAAGTATTCGAGGGTCTGCTACGAATAACTCCCTTACAGATTTAAGTGTTTACGCTTCCTTGTGCGCTTGTCTTCCTACCTCCAGGGGTTTGTCCTTGCCGTCTACCAAGGTTAGTTGTCTAAGGTTGGCCTCCGGCGCAACTTCTAGTTGGGTAGTACTGTGTCGCCGAATCATGAGGCTACTGTCTTTGACTTAGATGGTCGTCGTTCTCCTTTATGACCTACGCCCTAACTCTCGTAGTTCCTCTTGAGAAGAGTCCTCATTCTCAGTTGCATCAACAAAGTGATGCCCGGGAACCAAGAACCCTCCCTACTCCAGATGAGGCTTGGTTCTATCTTACCATCCTTCAGTCTTGTCTTGAAAATTTGCCGGGACCTGAGTCTGACCCTTTAGGTTCGGGCAGGAGACGTCCTCGAATTTGTCTTCTTTTTAGTTTTTACACCTTTCTCCTCAACTACTGCTCCTTTGTAGACGGTTCCAAATCCTGCGGCATTTTCCTTTAAGGTGATCGGGGGTTACTTATCACTTACCAGGCCTGGGCCTCCTCTCACTGACTGGACCTGCAATAACCTTCGAAGTAAACACATCGTCGTGTATAAGTTCTTAGGGTAGCATAGCTGAGTAGTCACACTCACACCATTTCGGGTTGGCCAAACTCGAAAAGGATTAATGTATTTAGGTTCAGACTATACAACTCCAAAGAATGTATACCGTGATCATGCCTGAAAGCATAGTGCAGCTCAGTCTTCATTCTCACTTGGACCAAACTGCTCTGATACCAAATGAAACACCCTAGCTAACTGTTTACCCGTACGTAGTAAACAAAGCTCACTAGGTTGTTAACTACCTGGTCGGAATACTTTAGTCCATAGTTACTTTTCGAAAATAGTCGTTGCTCAATAAAATAAGGACCCATTTTAAACTTTTGCTTGTATCACATTAGTACTAAAATAGAGCCATGCGTTGGGATAAAACAAATATAACAAGGCGGATAACATTATCATCATTAGAATCTGTAATATACATCCACTGGGTCCGTCATACAAGATCACATAAGATATACATAATATGTACATAGACCAAAATATCAAATACATAATCCAGAATATACAGCATCAAAATGCAAGGACTACTGGAATGCTACTCAGTAAGCCCTTGGCAAAATATAAACTTCTATCTATCTCCTAGCCGCTCATGGCTCAGCTGGCGGCTCCTTTGCATCCTCAAAATAGGACTCATCCTCTTCTGTACCTGAAGTCATAAAACAGTGGGGAATGAGAATGGTAGGTTCTCAGTGGGAATAACCTTAGTTCCTGAGTCGTATATCAGATTATGTCAGACTTCAGGCCGCTCAGAGATCTCTAAGTGAACATACATACTAATCAGCCTACTATTTATTATCTGGCCTATCTGAACGGCTTTATCAGCATTATTATGTGACATGGGGACTACTCTTGCTTACTACATTTTCATACTGATTAACAGTTCGTGAAACCCGTCTCGAGCATGCTCTTGACGGTACGGCATAACAGCATACTATATATTCAGAGTACATTCAGCATGACAGAATTACCAGAATATGCATCACATGGTCATCCAGAGTAAACACAAACAGAATCAGCAGAATATGTCAAGCAGAATGATCAGCATAGACATAACAGCATGTACATATGTGTGACAGAATATAACAGCATAACAGACTATGACAGCATAGCAGCATATAACAGCATAACAGAATACAGCAGCATAACAGAATAGGTGTTATTCCCACCATAGTAATGTCCTCTGTTGACACTAGTATGACGGAATAACCTCACACCCTCAGTACAGGCCGACGCTGTCTGGACCTTACTGCGGTGGGCTTCCACCTGCCGTGTGCCCCCTCGGGACCCCTCAACAGTGGGTGGATATTGTACCCCCACCTAAGCTTGCCCCCTTTTGACAATGCATAGGCGTGGTAACCGCACACCTCCAGGTATGCCATCTCGACACCACCTGCGGCGGGCTTCCACATTCAGGATACCTCGACCTCCTAAAGTGGGATCATAGTGGCTCACGTGATCACGGCTTATTCAGCATGTGGCATATAGCCAATTTCAGCATTGGGCATTGGCCCTTTATCAGCAGCATTGGGCATTAGCCCTTTTTCAGCAACATTGGTACCTGCAACATGTTATATCTTGTTTCCTATGGTTCATTTCAGAATCTTTACTTATCTCGTAGTTATTTCTAGTCCTTTAAACATGGCTTATCATGAATGAATGGAAAGCTACAAATTATATCACATACTACATGTAATTCACATGTTCACATACGGCATATACTTCACACATCCACATACTGCATATATTTCACATATTCCATAGCTTTTACACATGTTCCATACATAATAAACCTATCTAGTCCAGGCCACAGGGCCCTTCAGAATCACCTCCCCATCCTAACCAAAGTTCTAACATACATAGGCAAACATAAACAAGCATACATAGAAACCTACACACACACACATAAGCACATCCAATCACCAAAGAGGTGAGAAAACTAGAGTTACCCATCTCCAAATCCAGCTTGGAAATGGTAGAAGTGAAGAGGAAACTTCCCTGAGCACTTCCATGGTAATCCAGCTATTTTTTCCCGCATCCGGCAGCATCACAGCAGTGCACAAACGGAGCAACAAAGTAAAGAAAACAAGGAAGCACAGCAGCAAAGAAATAAGGAAAACGAAACTTGAAGCTCCAGGGGAAAGAAAATAAGAAAAAGGCGTCAGGTGGGTGCAAGGAAAGAAATCGAAAATGAAGCATAAGGCTTCAGGGGAAGCAAATGAAAATAAATGGCAAGGAAAAAGAAACCAAATGCATTCCGTGTTAGGGGTTCCCCCACCGCCATACATATATACATATATTATATTATATTACTTATACTATTATTATATTATTAGTTTTACTATTCATAGAAATATCTATACTTTCCCTTCAATTTTCATTTTGTTTCTTCTTAGGCTGACGGTGGCAACGTGGCTTAGTTAATAGCCATGGCTTCTTGATAGATTTTGATCATCTTTCATCGTGTTTTTGTTGTTCGCAGTCCCGATACTTCACGTGCGGATGTCCGAAAAATAATCCGGACATATCCTCACGCTCTACACATTTCCCTTATTAATAGCTGAGTCCGGTGGAAATATTCGGAGAATTATTATTTTATTTATTTTTACGAACATTTTACTAAGGGGAAAAATACGGGATGTTACACCAGCCCCCGCCTCCTACCTAGTGGAGGTTAGCCCACTTGATTGGCGGCGATGGCCACTAGACCCCATCGGTGGTTCGCAACCGCTCTGGTGTGAGCGCAGCTGGGTCGTCGTCAAGTTGGGAACAAAAGTGGTTGTAGTCGTATGGCCACGACTACATGGCGAAGGACTAGATGAGGGGAGACCCTGGGCCCGAAGTTGGCCTGGGGGCGTTCAAGAAAGAAAATGAGAAGGACATTGTAACATCCCGCTCTTTTCTTAGTAAGAATTTCGCCGAATCACTGCTCATAGAACCTTGGGTAAGAGTAAATGTGTGGAAGTCTGTAGGAATTATTCTGTTTGGTTTTGGCCAAGTTGGATGACACTCAAATGATTCCTACTGACCCTTAGAATCGGATGATAGAATTGAACCGACAGTTACACGGAGTTCTGCAGAGTTTCAGACGATTTCGCAGACACTAAAACGGCTCCGTTTATCCTGTAGAATTGAGCAGAGAGCCCTAAGTCTCTGGACACCCACCCGGTTCCAGGAAAAAGGTTTTAAACACCCTAGAATAGTCCCATGATCCCATTGGGAAGGTTAGGAAGTAACGAAACCGCGAGCGGAACAACGGTCTACGGTCACCAGGGCTTGATGACGTGTTAAAGGTATCTGTGAAAAATACTCCTCCGGAGAAAAATTCACAAATGCCTTGAAGCAGTGATATTCCCATGACCGAGGAAATTAGAGGATCGCGACGGTATAAGCGGAATATTTTTCGGACGACCGTGCGCGACGCACCGACACTGCGAACGATAAAATACAAGCAAAACAGAACCGGGAAAAGTCAAATTTTCCAATTCCCACGTGACCAATCTGATTTCCAAGGGAAATTAATTTAAAATTAAAATACTATTCATGATGTGACATAAAGATTATCATTTGAATTAATTAATTATAAAAGAAAATAAAAAGGGCAAAATTGTAATTATGCTTAGGGGCAAAAATGTAATTATGGGAAGCAGGATTTTGGCTATAAATACCCAGCCATAACCAGAAAAAAAAATGAGGAAAATTCCTATCCTAGGGGAAACTCTGTCCGTGTACTCCGAGACTTCGCCGAAGAAACTCCGCCGGACAGCTTGAATCGTGCTCAAAGCTTGGAGGACGACTCTTCCGCCTCTCCTTCCTCACCGAACAGCCTTCGAAGAAGCGGGTAACTCTAGTTTGCTCACCTCTTTGGTGGTTGATGCTTGGCTATGTGTTTATGTGTGTGTGTGTGTATGTCTTAATGTTTGTATTGTTAGAACCTATGCTAGGACTGATGAAAGCCAATTGTTACACTTTCTCACATCTTGACATAGTCTGGTTTCCCACAATTGTGCAAAGTTCGTTGAAAGCTTCTTTGCGCTTTTGTCGTTCAAATTAAATATATATCCTACTTTACGGCTTTCAGATTCACAAGGAATCCAATTGCAGTATAGTCGGGTATAGTCGAATCCACAGAGAGTTGCAAAATTACCATTCTTGAGTTTGGTTAATTAAACAATAGAGTGAAGGATTGGTAAAAGTTGTTTGATAGTTAAATAAGTAAATAAACAACGTAAAAGTAAATAGGCAACAAATCAGAGGTAGATCCGGAAGCTTGTTGGGAATTGAATCATATCATAGTTTCATGCATCCAGTTACTTATTACATAGAACTATCATTTCATTGATTGCCCGCCACCAGTTCTTAACTTGTCATCACTTTCGCACATGGCAAGATCACAGGTTTTCCTTGTTAAATTTGTTAATTTCTTACACAAACTGTAACAAAGTACGCCAGCGTTATTCCAGATGTTAAAACGGGTAATCTTTATTCCAGTTATGGCAACAAGATTAGATGAAATGATTTAGATCTGACTCTAATGATTGTAACTTTTCATTCACAACGTTCAAGTCTAGAATCTAGCTTAGCATAGCAATATTGATTTTAACTTGGTTATGACTTAATTAATATAACTTTCGTTCATACAACTAAGTCCCAAATCAAGAATCAAAACACTAAACAAAAGCTAGCATTAAGCATAAAATCATTCAAGCGAATCATAAGAAAACTGATAGATTCATATGCAATAGTACATGGATACAATCATACTACAATAATGATCAAAATCCCAACAACAAGAGGATTACAAATCCATCTTACAAGAAAATCTCAGAGGCAAGGTTTAGACGCTTACCATGACATGTTACCACGCTATCATGACAGCGGCTTCGCCGAGCTTCTTTGATCTCCTGGCTCCTTCACTGGCCTCCTCTTTGTTGCTAACTAACCTAAACTTCTAAGTGTAAAAGAATGAAGTATTTTGTGATGGAAGAGGGTGTATTGGTGGATTTTAGGATGGTTTGAAGTATGGCACGACCTCCTCTATTTATAGGCAAAATCTGATGGCTTCGCTCAGCGGTTTGGGTGCCATCGCTGAGCGATAATGGCTTTACCGCTGAGCGATGTGTACTTTATCGCTGAGCAGCTTAAGCATTTCACGCGGCTTAATAAATGCGCCGGCAGCTTTTTACAGGGCGGCGCCACTTCCAGGCTGGCTCCAGCTGGCGCATTTAATGCGGCGGCTGCAAGTGGCTCCGGTGGTACAATCGCTGAGCGGTCAAGGGTGAATCGCTGAGTGGCCTTTGTCCTTTGTGCGCTGAGTGGTGTTGTTCTACCACTGAGCAGTCCTCACGTCGGATTTCTTCTTTTAAGCTCTTTTTCCTATTTTGCCCTTTTCTCCATTCTTTTGGGATTATTCTTCAATTAATCATGCTTGTATCCATTCTTCAAAATATATTACAAACCTACAAAATATGGGGATTTAAGTTAGATAATTCTTTAAAACTCATGCAAATAAGTGCCATTTTAATAGGTCAAAATGGCGTAAATTGGGCACTTATCACTCCCCCTAACTTAAGACCTTGTTTGTCCTCAAACAAGAGGTAATAGAGTTATTTTACAAAAGATCGATGCTTATGAACAATCGGTTAATGCAATGAATTGAAATATTTCAGATCGTTTATGCTTGAGGCCTGTGAGACGCCATAGAAGAACCTGAACATAATCAAATGCATAATTACTTGAATGTCATAAACAAATCACATTATCTAATGTCTTGTCCATCAAGGAAATTTTCTTTTTCGCACAATGGTCAGTGGACCAGTTCAAGGTGAGTGTTTCGCTCATTATCACCATTGAATCACCACAATTTAAATTTGTTACCTGTCTCACAATTCAATCCAAAAGTATGGTCATGCAAGGATCACAGAAGGTCTTTTAAGGGTTGTAACGTGGCCAGGTTTCAAGGAAAATTGGTTTTTCTGGGTATGCAAAAGTTTCCAATTAAGAGAGCATTGAAAACCAACTCCTTGTTGTCACCTGTTCTTTTTCAACACTCTTTCTTTTTCTCTAACCCTTTTTCTCCTGATTTTCTTTTTCCCAATTTCTTTTCTTTTTCTTTCATTTTTTTTCTTTTGCAATTAGGATAAAGATAATGCCTTTTTCTTTTCTTCTGTTCTTTTGCAATGTGTTTACTCCCACTATTGCTTACCCTTATCTCCCCTGACTTGGATTTTTGCACATAATCCAATTTTTTGAATGCTCTCTTAATTTATAATTTAAGGAAAATCATTGTTTTTCTTTTTAGGGCTTAGGGATTATGAAACAAGAATTTTCTCATATTAGGCTCAAATGGGGTACCAAAGGATGTTCCTAATCATGGGAGGCTTTATTTGGCCAAGTGGTTTTAAATCTAATAAACAGAATGCCTTGATCATTTCCTATTATTTCCATACAATTATTAAAATTAGAGACTCAAACAAATTCAATTGTGCAAAAACAATGGTGATTCTCTCTATCTCACTAAGTGTATAGGGCTCACTCCCTCACATGGCTAGGGTTTTATTTCCTTGATTTAAAAACATCTTCAATGTTATGCTTATGCAAACAAGTGAAAAGACATTTTGATATGTTCATGGTATCTATGCATGTACTCACAAAGGTCTATTATGGATATTGAAACAATTCAATTCATGAGGTATTTGGTTCATGCATCAAGCCCAAGTAAAATAAACTAATACTCAGTTGTTTTCAAACAAACAAGTCTTAAGCGTATAAACTAACTAATGAAAATTAATTAAGGTGTTTAGAAAATTAAAAAATGGCTCCTTGTTTATGGTGAATGGGTTCCTTGACGTAGCCTCCTTTGCAGCTTCGGGCTACTTCTTTGATTGAGGAGATAGAAGCTCATCTTCCTTGAAGAATCATGCTCATCGCCCTCTAGAAGTATGTCTCTCTTTTGTTATTTTTAGGAAACTTCATTGGTTGTTCTCCGGCCTGCAAAAACAATCCAAAAACTTCCTTTCTTCTAGATAGCATTAGAGAGATCATGGTTTTATTTTGAACCCTTTTGTAGACAGAATTTCCTACAACTGCGGACAAAATTCCTCGCTTATTGTGGACAGAATTTCCCACAATGATTTATGGATTCAAAATAAAACATGACATTGATCTTAAGGTGCTTTTTGAAAAGATTCTATTCTTCAAAATTTTCCATTTCTAAACCAGCTAAGAATCTTGTTTCTAAATTAAATCATGTGCACCTTTCTCAGACAATTGTTTAAAGGTTCAAAATCATTTATTAGGTTTAAAATCCAAGTGCTTCAAGTAAGCTTAACTGAAAAGGATTAGCACTTTCGAAATTCAAACCAAATTACAAGATTTAGATAACCTTTAATTCTTTTTCACCATGTTTCATAAAAACATATTCTAACACCTTAAAATTAATAAACTACTTAAATAATAAGAACTCACAAAACACTGGGTTGCCTCCCAGGCAGCGCTTGTTTAACGTCGTTAGCTCGACGCCTTTCCTTTTTAGCTCCCTTCCTCATCATCAGACCTCCTTCCATGGCAAGAGTCCTTTGGGTTTAGCTTCGGGTTGGTCGTGAATCTCTTCTTTTTCAACTCCGCTATATCAGTGGCCAGTTGTCCCAGTTGTAGTTCTAAACTCCTAATAGAGGCTTCATTGTTCTTTTGCTTAATCATTGATTGTTGCATAAACTGATTAAACGTTTCCTCTATTTTGGAATTTGGATACACTGGTGGCTGATTCTGATATGGGCGGATTGGTTGATATGGCTGCTGCAGGGCTTTGTTGAATGAAGGTCCTGCCTCTTGCCTCCATGATTGTTGATAGTTTTGATTCGGCCCGCTTTGGAAATTGTTTTGATAGGACGGCCTTTGCTGGTTATCAAGGAAGTGAACCTCTTCTTCCCTGAAATGACAGTTAACAGACGGGTGATCACCATTACAAATTTCACATTGAAATACTTGTTGCCTTTTTGCATCGCGAGCCTCTCTGATCTGCTTTGGCAACTCGTTTAGGGCTTTCTTCACCTCGTCTATTTGTTGTTGGAGTTGCTTGTTTTGAGTAAGAATTGCATCGTTTGTTCCTAATTCAAGCATTCCTCCTTTTTTAGGTCCTCTGTGGTATTGGCTTTGTTGGTCTGTCAAGGTCATGGAATCAATGATGGAGATTGCTTCTTCAGGTGTTTTGGACATTATCTGTCCACCAACTACAGCATCAAGCATGAGTTTGTGCTGTTGTTGGAGTTCATTTCTGAAGATATGAATTTGTGTCCTCCCATCGAACCCATGATTAGGGTATTTTCTCAGCATGGATTTGTACCTCTCCTAGGCCTCACAGAGACTTTCTCCGGGTGCCTGCACAAAAGTAGAAATTGCAGTTTTTAAATCCATAAATTTGGATTGAGAAAAATACCTCACACAGAACTTCTCCTCCAGTTGATCCCAGTTAGACAAAATATGTTGTGGTTGATCCAGCAACCATTCTTTGGCTTTTTCGATCAGCGTCAGGGGAAACATCCTCAAAAATATAGATTCTTCGTCAGCTTCTGATGAAACACCCTAGCTAATTGTTTACCC
>QANU01075501.1:0-10709 GCA_003254905.1 Nissolia schottii | reverse complement strand
ATTTATTCTGACCTTAAGTAAAAAAATTATTAAAAGGAAAAAAACATAGGAATGTAAGAATCTTCTGGACATATATTAAAAAAGAGTAGTATTATTTGGACATTAAGTATAATACAGACACTAAGTTTTTCTTTCACATACATCATAAAATTGATTGTGGATCCTCCCATGATATGTGTACAAGATATGAAACATAATATCTACACCATATTTAATTATTAAATATCGTGGAAAAACAGATAAATGAAGCACTGAAGAATGGAGGAGTAACGGCGGAGGTGGAGGTGGAGGTGGCGGAGATGAGACTGCTCACGGAGAGTGTCATGACTCTGATACCATGTTAAACATCGTGGTGAAACAGATAAATGGAGCACTGAAAAATATAGGGGAAAGATAAATAACAGAGAAATAACAATTGTATTATCTGAGTTGTCTGAGTTAATTTACAATAGAAGGTGAACTTATTTATAAGCTGAAAACACAACGACCAAAACTCAACGGCCAAAAACAAATCACAATCAAATTAAATCAAACATAATATATATTGTTCTTAACAATGTCTAAATACCATTTTTATTAAGAAATGAGGGAAAATGTTAGAAATAATGATTTAAATTTTTTTTGGATGAGAACATACATAGCATCTGGACTGCAAGATTAATTTGAACTTTCCGCGAAATTGAACTGTTATTCGAATATACTAAGCATTTGATTAAAAAAAAAAGGTGTTAATTGTTTAATAAATCGAGAATCGAGAAAGAGCATAGCATATTGTGGATTAGTCAGGGAAAGACAAAGAGGAGGAGAATGAGGTTCACGAATTTTACCACCGAGCTGTCCAAAAAGTTGATAAGGTTCGTATCCTGTGTTTGTTTGGACTTGGAGTGGTAATCCATTACGTAATTAAGCTCGATGGGACAACGGCTTCATCCTCAAAACCGTTTAAAGTTAAGGGTTGTTTTAACGGGTGTCCTAAAGATAATTGTTCACAAATTTAAGGTGATAAAATTTGTTGTTTCTCAATACATATAATATATTGAAAAACTTTAGAATTTTACTCTTTAAATAAAATGTTTTCATTTTTAATAACTTCAAGAAGTATTTTAAGAACGTTTCTTAGTTTTTCTGTAAAATTAATTGAACCCAAGGTTTGTACTATTCTTTTGGATAAAATTTAATGTGCAGTTTTCCACTGAATTCGTAGGTTCATTACACATGAAAATGCCAAATTCTGAGGATGACACCTGTGAATTTGATTTAAAATTTAGTCCCACCTCATCATAATTCATAAGTGGAAGTCTATCTCATTAATTACTTACTACCCACGTTCTCAAGTGTATCTGTCTATTTTTGTATTTTTATTTTTATATTTCATCATCATATTAATTTTTTTATATCACTATTTAATTAAAATCATAAAAAATGGAGTAATAAATTCCCAACGATAAATAAAAATAAAAAATCAATAAAAATAATTTTATAAATATTTTTTTAAAAAATTAAATTTAGTTTTTTTTTAAATATTCGTACATAGTTAAAACTAGATAGTTATTTAAAAATAAAAATAATTATTTGATTGAAAGGATATGTTTAGAAGATACTAATGTGACATGCTTCATATTAGGCCAGTTAATTTATTACTAGAATTATGAAATTATGTGGATTATTATTCAAAGGGAATTAACTCGATATATTGTCAGCTGTCAAAGCCTTTTGTGGGCTCAAAAAGCTTGCCCCACCATGGGTCTTCAGTCTTTATCCGGATAAATATAGAAAGGGGAAGCCCTTGTGAGACTTTGACCACAGTAGTTCCATTATTGTTTTTCTCCTCCTATGGAGTCACTATCATCAAATCACCATGCCAAGATTTCGTCTGTGGCTGTCACCTCCAAAGATCCTTAGTTGACAAAAAAAAAAAATAGAGAGTACATCTATATATCTGCAAGCACTCACACACCTAACACACCTACATTGCTTGGTATTTACAGTGGGTAATTAGCATGATCTAGTTTTAAGGTTTCTTAAAATAACACATTTTTTTTCAAATAAAGGTAGGGATTCATTTTATTGATGAAAAATAAATTATAGTGACCAAAATAAGCACAACAAAATGGCAACACATGACAAAATGGAAGTCTCTCAATAGCTAAACATTAGTCTAATCAATATCTCTAATAAAGGGTGAACTAAATTATCTTAAGCCTCTAATACTCTTCAACAGAACCATGAAGATTAAATAGTTAATTGAGTTAAAACTTATCGTTCTAGATTTTTTATGATTAGAGGGAGCCATTGTTTGTCCGGAGTGAGTCCCACCAAGGCGGCTAACACCTCTTATAGACTCTCAAAGGCGATAGAACTGGTTGTCAGATAGGGCTTTCCACCGCAGATAGGGCACATTGAAGCTTCTAACTACAATGATAGATCTCGATCACAATACTTTTGTGAACAGGGACACTAGCGGCGCGGGGACCACGTGTGTCGGTGCTCGCAGTGGTGGTGAGTAACCGGAGAATCAGTGCTCGGAGGGCTTGCATGGGGGTGGCACCAACAAGCCATGCCATTGGCAGCACAACTATCTGCACGCAGTGTATACACAAGGACAACCCAAACCCTAGTAGAATGTCAAGGCTTTCCCTTAGTCTTTATCTGAATCTTACTTAATTAGATGTTTTATTAATAATGATCTTAAAATGACATTTTACTTTAAAATAGGTATAAAATTATAATTCAACATCATGTTTGAATTGATAGTTTCACTTGTTGGCCTTAAAAGAATAAAACTTCTAGGTAAAATGATTTTTTGTTGACTGCAATGACACTTGTTTGTCGTGAATAAGTGTTTAAAATGTGAAGGATTGTTGGAATGATTTTATAATGTACACAGCAAATCACTCATAATTATTGATTGGTTGTCCTTCTAGAACTTAATATCTCATTTAGTCTTTTCATTTACCCTTAGCTTTTTTAATAATTTTGAGTGATTATGTTTTTTTTTAATGAAAATGAAAATTTCATTGAAGAAGGCTCACCCCAAAATAGGGGAGTAGTTACACCTGTTTGAATACCACTGCAAACAATATAGTCTTTCGATTATGTTCGCTTAAACGTTGCTCTATTTTTGTGGTTATTGAGCTATCAATTTACATAAAAAGACCGCTCTAATGCAACGACTAGATTACTTTTAAATAGAAACCTGTTATCTCACTGTGTGACTTACAATTAAGTGAAAATATTCCGACAAAGGGTAATTTTATACATTTTTTTTAAGTAGAATGAAATTTTGATATACCTTAAAAGATAATTTATGCTATTTTACTACCCTTATAAATTTTATAATTTAACTATAAATACTTTTTTAAAAAATCTTTTATATACTCATTATCTATACTAGTGAGGTTGTGCAAGCACTTCGTAACTATATATGTGGAGAGTGGGAACAGTTTTAAAATTGTGCTTTTTCTTTTGTTAGAGTGGGTAGTGAACAAACATGAAAATATAAATTAGAAACTAAAAGTAATTTTTAAAATTTTTTTTTATCTATTAATAATATAGATTTGCGTAAGATGACGTTTTTAATTATTTAAGAATATGGTCGAGAATTAAGATGATAAGAGTTTGGACAACCTTATTCTTTAAATTAATTTTTGAGGCTAAATTTAGTCTACTCAATTATAAATTAATATTATACACTATCTTGTGTTTGATATTATGCTTACCCTCACCACATATATCTAAGCCTACAAAATTCATGTTTCAAATGTACAATCATAAACCTAAGAAAGTGCATTAAATCTCCGTAACTTAAGAATATGGTCTAAATAACTTTGAGCTTGAATAACTCTCTTTGCTAAGCTAATTTTTGAAATAATTTAGTTATACTCAATTACGAGAGATGTACATGTCAAAAACCATAATTTTTAAAAAGCCTAAGCTCATTAGTAGATACAATTATTGGATGAATTAATCACTAACACATCTTCAAGTCTATGCTATGCCTACAATGTAAGAGGGTAGAATGAAAATGTTCATATATATCTTGTTAGTCCCAGGCCTTTTACCTAGTTAATTATTGTGCGATTACCGGAGAGAAGCTAGATCATACATACTCCTAGATTATGTAGATTAATTAATGATGGGATAAAAAACCAGGGAGAGAATTGGACCTAATTAGTCAGCGACGCGAGTCAAGGAGCGTATAGTTCGATCGAAAACGTTGTCCCAAACTTGCTATTTTGGATAAGACTTTTGAATATCGAGATCATGCTCCTTGTTTCTTATTCCAAAACTGTTCAGGTATATGTCATACTGTCGGGTCAGTTTATGTTGGGACCATGTATAAACCGGGGGCAATTACATATATATGGCATTTATATATTGATATTCTTGATATGTGGGGGGGAAAAATAATTTACAGATGTGTGGGATTTTTTACTGAAATCGGTCATTGTTGGACCAATTTCAGTGCCAGAAAAAGCAAAAAAAAAAAAGAAGGAAAATGGGGGGTAAAATCGGTCAGGCATAGGCCGATTTCAGTACCGGCGAAAAAAAAGGGAAAAGGGGTGAAATCGGCCAGCTGTGAGCCGATTTCAGCCCCCTGCCAAACGTCCCATCAGCAGCAGAAAGGACAGCACGCGGGTGAGGGGAAAGAAAAAAGAAAAAAGAGAAAGAGAAGAGAAAGAAAACGGAAGAGGAGAAAGAGAGGAGTGAGTGCAGAATTTTCTATAAATTCTCACTCACTCCTTGCACTTCACATACACACATAGCTGGCCGATTTCATCCCCATTTTAAAAAAAAAAAAAATTTCTGGGGGCTGAAATCGGCACACCCTGGACCGATTTCAGCCCCATTTTTTAAAAAAAAAATTTTCTTGGGGGCTAAAATCGGCACACCCTGGACCGATTTCAGCCTCATTGATTTAAAAAAAAATAAATTGGGGGGCTAAAATCGGCACACCCTGGACCGATTTCAGCCCCAAATTCCCATACATCCGTAAATACTTTCTCTTTACCACATTTTGAAAAAATTTTTGTGGTAAAAAAAACCTATAAACTGTGAATTAAGATCATCTAAATTAATTTTTTTTCCTAATGTAAAAATGTGAGATATTATTTATCTTTTGATCAATATAATGTGGATGGTGGGTGGAATTTAGTCCTTATTAAATTATTGATGGGTGAATTTTTAACCAAAAAAAAAGTCTTAATTATTGTTATTTTTAAATGTGAATCAAGTTAAATTTTGTGTTTGATCATATTTTATAAATGCACGTGAGTTAAAACGACGTTAATATTTTTGATACAGTTCATCGTAGTAAGCACAGAAAAATCAATTTGATACATATTTAAAAACAAAAGGAATTAACTTGGAACTTTTTCTTTGTTAGAAACCAATTTAACACATCAATACAGTGATCAAATTGAATCTTTTACCTTTTTCTTTTAATTTTGCTAATTAATGTCCAAATAATAAGTTTTTTGAGTTTTTATAACTTTTAATATATCAAAAATTTTAAAAATTTTACTTTTTAATAAATACTTTCATTTTTAATTCTTTAAACAATGCCTTAAGGCCCTTTTTAGCTTTTTCCTTTCCTTTTTATCCAAATGAAAGGAGAATACAATTTTGTGTTTTTTAGTTATATTTTCTGCATCTAAACAAAAGTTACAGTATTAAACCTGCGTTAATTTCATCTTCTAAAAAAGTCCAGTTTCAATCCATATCCACATTCTTCAAACACATTAAAAATCACTTACTTTACGTAAGCATTCAAATTGAAAAGACATTTTCACACGTGACAAATCAGCCGCTGTGATACAAAAACTATAAACGAAAATTAGCCTCAATGATTTTTCCCCCTTCTAAAAGGTGAGTTAGCCGCCATCTACTTTTTCCAAAGTAGTAAAATAAAATTTGAAAATATGGTACTTGTGGTAGTGGAAACGTGAAATGTATGGCTAGGCAAAATCTCCATTGTTGAAGCTGCGAACAAATGGGCAAGGTGTGGATATTATCCTTTCCAATGCCAGAGAGATATATAAAGAATGCATAAAAATCAGCATATCCAACGCAGGTTAAGAGCTCTCTCTTAACACTGCTACAACATTCGTTAATTGATTTTTTTTACATTAACTAGTAGGAAAATTAATATAATATCATTTTGAATTATTGAAGGATAGACGTGGTAACACAAATTTGAAAGACTAATAGAGTGACCATTGTAAAATTGGAGAAATACCGTCGCATCACGAATTTGTGCACAGATGAAACTTTTACCGTATGAATTAGGGTCCTATTGAATATGAAAATGTCTCGTATGAACACTATTTTTGGATAAAATATGCCTCATATGAACACTTAACATACAGGCTTCATGCTTGCATGCCATTTATTTATTTACGAGTGAGAGAATTAATTATTTTTTTTGTATGTTAAGTTGATTTTTCATTTTAAGCCATTAGAATCAATGTTAACATACTAAAGTGAATGTTTTTCTGTTAGCCAAAGTTAATTGTGACAACCTCTTGTCAATAATCCAACCACACACTTCGCTTTTAAATGGGAAGATTTGATTGGAATTTTTTTACTTTTTATTTATAAATACCTAAACTCTATAAATATTAAACCCAACATATTGGCTCAAACTCCTTCGGATATTATAATCAACCAAAAGTCATATTAAGCATGTGATGGGTGCCACGGTTAAAAGCATTTCTTTCTTTTGGTTGCAGTTGATAATATTAACTAATAGCCACGCGTGTACATGAAAATCGAAGAAAGTGGGTCCGGGTCAGGATGGGGATCCGGATATTGTTAAAACGGTGGGCTGGACCCAGTTACCCACAGTCCACAGAGCGCAGATATTGCGTGTCAATGGGTCCACAACTTATAGAAGAAAAAGAAAAACCGCTGGAGACAACGTGTGAACGCTTGCCACGTAAGGTCAAGGAGTCAAAGGTAGATTGTGGGAGGGACACGTGTGTGGCTATTGGAGAGATTAGTGTTAATTGCTGTCGTGGCATTGGCACTTGGCCTCACGCGCTTTTAGAACTGTAACCGAAGTTATGGGTTTTATCTAAATTTTCGTCAGTGATAATGTAATAAAACGTCATGCATGAGTCACGTGACGGGTCAATCCCGCCAAACACTCCAACAAGTTCAACCCCACCAGAGGCGCGTGTGAACTCATCATTAGCCGTATCCTTTGCTGCTAGGACCTGGTCTTAGCTGAGAGCATATATATTCATTAATAAAAATAAATAATAATACTAATTAATGAACTGAATTCAAAACAATTAATTAAAATTAATTTGAACTGATATAAAATTGAATAAACTTTGTTCGATCAGAAATATCAATGATGTCAGTATTATAGGTCAGAAATATCATCGATAGTCAATCTTAAATATAATAAGAGGTATTAATGTTGATAAATTATTTCATTTTAAATTTTTTAATAAATATCTTTAAGATATTCGTTAACTAAACTCTTATAAAAACATTAACTTTTTTGGATAATCCCAAGATATTCATTGTCGTTAATAGTAGTGGTTAATTTTTTGTAATAATTAATTTTATATAAAATAATATATTTTTCTATTTTTATGAGTAAAGATTGAATTCATATCATATAGATAAGAGACACAATGATACCGCCATACTACTCCTCATAGTTATCATAAAAATGTTATTAAAGATATTTTTACCTTCACTGTTATATTTGTTTTTGCATAAAGATGAAACTAAAAGATAAATATTACAGGTAAAGATTAAAAATTTAACCTAATTCATACGCTTTTGAAAATTAAATCCAGTTTTCCATTTGAACTTTATTATTAATTAGTTTAGTACACGTGTTATATACCCAAATTATTTTAAAATTGTTAATCTTATTTTTTATATAAATTATGCACAAAAATAGTTTAGACAAAAAAAAATTCTCCAAAATTAGTGGTAAAGAAAACTCTATTTTTAGTTAATATAAATCATTAATGATTTGAAATTTCAATTCTTGAATGGAGTCAAAGGGAAAAACATATTCAACAAAGTGAACGTCGCGAGAGACAAAGAAAACCTCTCTATTCAAATCAAACAGCCTCCATCCTTTTTGCCCAAATGGATATCCGACAAACACACATTTACGACTCCGACTATCAAATTTATCTCCTTTGTGGGTTTGGTTGTGAGCGTAGCATAGAGAACCAAAGACCCTTAAATGTTCATAGCTGGGTGCTTTACCATGAACGATTTCATATGGAGTTTTGCCATTGAGGACAGTAGAGGGTGTGAGATTAATCAAATACCCTGCAGTTAAAATGCATTCTCTCCAAAATCGAATAGGTAGTTTACCTTGAAAACGTAATGCTCGAGCAATATTCAAAATATGCCGATGCTTTCTCTCAACTCGCTCATTTTGTTGAGGTGTGCCTAGACAGGAAGTCTGATGGATGATTTCGTGTTGCAAAAAATATGGTTTCAAGCATGTAAATTCAGTTCCGTTGTCACTGCATACAATCTTAACACACTTATGAAATTGTCGCTCAATCAAGGGAAAATTTTTTATTATTGTAGCTGCTACTTCCCTTTTTTCTTTCAACAAGTATATCCACACTGCTCTAGAACAGTCATCAACCAGAGTTAAAACATAGGATGCACCACAAGATGATGTAGTTCTATAGGGACCCCACAAGTCGCAATGTATTAAATCAAAAACCTTTGATTATTGATTATTACTTAGAGTGAACTTATCTCTTGTGTGTTTGGACTTCTCACACGCTTCACAAATTTTATTCTTCCACTTACTGTTACATTTTTCACCAATATTAAGAAGACTATGTATAACTCTGAAAGACGGATGTCCCATTCTTTGGTGCCACAAATCAAGTTGATTCTCTACTTTGGATTGACAAGCCTGGACTTTGTGCACACTACGATAGAAGTAAAGCCCATCCTTCCGTTCACCCATTCCGATCAGCGTCCTAGAAGTGCGGTCCTGCATAAGACACAATTTGTTAGTGAACAATGCATCACACTCTACATCATCAATCAACTGTGATACTGAAATAATATTGCATTTTAGTTTTGGCACATATAAAACATGTTCAAGTTTGAGTCCTCCATTAACAATTACTACTCCTTTGTTGTTGGCCCATACGCACTCCCCATTTGGCAATTTTACTGAACATCCTGGGGAAGCTTCGAAGTTGACATAAGTTGCGCAAGTTTCCTGTCATATGATTTGAGGCCCCACTATCAATGATCTATTCTTTGTAATTTTCTCTACGCAATTGTATTTGCGTGATTATCTTTTTGGGATTGTCTTTCCCGTTCAACTCGTAAGGCAAGGGAGCCTTATTTGTCTCATCACCTTGAGTTTTTACGTTCTGGTTTGCTTCAAAATCCTCCTTTGCTTCTGCCATCTTTGTAGCAAACAAATACTGTGTGTTTATCGGATATCAGAGCTTGGTTCGCTCTGATACCATGCTAAGAATGTTTGTCCAATCTGTCTTGTCTGTTATTCACTAACCAAAATTGCATATATACAAATCACATGGAATGCAAACTTTCTAATATTAGCCTTCCTAATCTTTGGTCCTGTATCAATCCATGCTACTAATTTAGGATATGTATATATATGTTTCTATATTTGGTTCCAATCTTCTAATTGCAAATTGTATCCTTAATTGATTCTTATAATAAATTTTATCTTTAATTGTATACATTCCTATATTCCCGTAATAGAAATTATAGCTAAAGTCTTCCCTAAAATTACCCTAATATTACAAATAAAATTTGTGTAAATTTACTGTTCACTTCTATGACAATGATTGACCTTTTTAGCGGTCATCATGAGAATAGTGAAGTTGAATTTTTGTTTGTTATTTACTATGCGAAGGTCATATTATTAAAAAGTAAAAGATAAAATATTATTCTACAACAATTTACTTCACTATTATAAATTTTATCATGAAACTTATACTAGGGGTCTCCGAAAAGTAAAATTCTAAGGAAAAAGACTAATTTTTTTTAGACATAGTAAGACTTGCCTTTTCAAGAGGTTTTATTTTAAAAAGTAAATTGAAGTTTTTTCCTCTTAAAATGTAGTGTATTTTTTTCATTACGTTAATATTCATTTTAATTTTTTTTTATGAAACCACGTGAATCTTTTTATTAGAAGTCTATAAGGAGCCTGACTCATGTAAGCTTGATTTTTTTTACCGCAAAAACTCGAACTTAAAATCATTAAAAAAGGAATTAGAAAGAGAGAGTACTTATAAAATGGTATAGGAGTATAAAAATTCGGAAAGAACAATGAAGGAAATTCCAGTAGTATTGACAATAAAATTGAAATCTATTTTCGTTTCAAGATATTACAATTACTAATGCGTATGATAAGAAGAATTATTTCTTAGAGTGGGGGTCTATCGAGTATCGGCGATGGAGAGAGGAGAGCGTTGTTGAGAGTAGAAAAAGCCGGGAATGTTCTCCCCAAACGTGTGGTCGGCTCCGTTAAACTTTTAATCCCCTTACCGTCACCGTCACCGTCACCGTCACCGTCACCGTTATCAATATCCGCACCCACAAAACCCACTTCTTGTTTTGTTTCCCCTCTATATATACCATCCACGGCTTATGACTCTCTTCTCCAACTCGCACCGCCACAGCATTTCCAACCAACCAACCAACCAACCCTCTTAACTTACAAAAAC
>QANU01075500.1:270376-288670 GCA_003254905.1 Nissolia schottii | reverse complement strand
GACCGCTATATGAATTAATATAATATAATAATGTGCAATTTATATACCATACATATAAATGTTTAATTAATAATTTAAAATTAATATCATAATTCATATACCAAAAGAAATTTCCTTGAACCATTAATCTAACATTGTAATGTATAAAAAAGTCACTAAAATAGATAATATAGCATCGTAATTCAATGTATAAGTTTCTAGAGACTAACAAAAAACAAGTAGAAGGAGTAGTAGAATGGAATAACACAATAAATAAAAAGGGAAAGCAAAAATAGAGGGGGAAAAAACATAGTGTTGGAAACAACATTGAAGGGTTTAGAGTGCTGGAAATGGAAGGAAAAACAGAGCACATAGTCACATACATACCACCAAGAACTACGGAAAAAAAATGAGGGTCTAGGGTTTCAAAAAATAGAACATTGAACAAAACACACATGGAAACAAATGAAACTCATAAAGAAATAAGAAAAGAACAAAGAAATATGTGAGAAAAAAACAGAGTAAGAAGCTAGAGAGACAGAAGCAAATGTGAAGAAGATGAAAAACATTTTTGGTTATTGAGTGTGCCAGAAGCAGAGACGTCGCCGTTGGAGTAGGAAATAGAGAGACGCGGACTAGAAAGACACGAATAGAGAGGCGCGAAACAAAGACGGAAAAGGGAAAACAGAGCGACGCGAGAGAGAATGAGAGTTTTGGAGTCAAATGTATAGAATATTAGGTTGGAAATCCCACAAAACTCTTTATTTTCAATGGCAAACAGAAAAAATAAAGGGCAAAATGAATCATTTCCCATTGATTGAAATCACGCTCCATCCCCCGCAATAGCAGTTGCGATTTGCCCGTGATAACGAAACGCTTCACAACATTATTCCGCGATAGCGTGCGATAACGGCGCTTTCGATAACTATGATATAAATGATAAAAAAAAAAGCTCTTTTTTTTTAATGTTTGCAAAGCAAAAAGCTTGAAACTATGATGATTTCTTCTCAAGGAAATGTTCAAGAACACAAGACGGGTTCTTCATGGGAGGACCCTTCTCCCTCCTCTCCAACTCTTCAAGCCTGAAGGTTATTAACCTGTCCCAGTTCCTCCTTCAAACAGAACCCCTGCTTTCCCATTAGTGATTATCCCGACATAAAGGGATAAATATTTGCATAGAATTTGTATCTTATTACATTCACATCACAACTTTCAAGCTAGAACATGGACTATATATACTAGAAATCCCAATTCCAACTAGTGTTTGGTTATGTTCAAACCCTTTGGCTTTTCAGCACCATCCACCTTAGCAATCCAAACAAAGACAACTATGAAATATGATACTCATGCTGAAGACAAAGATATGCAAATTTGGCTCTAAAATATTAGAAGTTGAAATTCAATTGAATCCCCCAAAAAGAGAAAGCAAAGAGATACATAGAACAGTCAGAACAGCATATTGAGAAAGGACAAGAGATTTTTACACCAGATTTATTAGATGTTAAAATAATAGTGTTCACAATTCATGCTAACTCATACTCATTCAAATCAAGCTTCATGTTATGTGATTATAGCAGTAATAGGATGAACTGCATGTATTACAAATGCTTGTGGACGTTAGGTATAATATTAAAATAAGCTACTTAAGTTTTCAAGTGACCCATTTTTCTAAGGACAACCCTATATTCTGTAGTATGCAGCTGCTTTATGGCCTTGTTTAATATTTACTTAAGAGTAACATCCATCTTGGTTATGGTTTATATGGAATGAAGATCAATTTGTATCTTTGGCAAATGAAACCAAAACTAAAACTCAAGGACTGGTCAATTTTATCAAAGCTCTATTTCTGGTTGCATGATCAAAGTGCATGAAGTAAAGTAAAATAGAAATGGCTTTTCAATAAGCATTCCACTCTACAAAATACACAGACAATCCTAGAACAAATTTGTGCCCCAATCCTCTGTATTCAAGTGGCAAATTTGTGTGAGAAATCCAAAGTGCATTGTTTGATCCTCCCACAAATATCGAAGTTAAACTTAAACCATGTTCTGAATCCCAGTCAGAGAACACAATGTTACTGAAATTCAGTAATAGTAATAATGCTCTTTCCATAACACAGAGCACAAGATTTACCATGAAAGAAGCCTCAGGAAATCATACTCAAATAGATATTAATGATAAAAGAATCAAATTATAGACACACCCGTGTCTTAATCCACCATAAACCAAATTACTGACAGATTTTCTTTAGACTCTCACATGCCACATCCACCAAATCCCTAAATCACACAGAACAATGCTATCACACGATTCACAAACAAAACAAGAGCTCAGAGAAATCACCTAAAACTAGCAAGACAATCGACAAATCATAGATCAATGCATCCCAATCCAGATTATTCACTTGTTTTCATTCAGAAAGGTAAAAAAATAAATAAAATCGACCGTTTGAGTATTCCAAATTGCATGAAAAAAATTGTAGAAGGAGGTATATAAAATATTTATAGATATGATATATGTGGTATATATCTATAAATATTGAATTGCGAATATAGAAATGATAACAGATGGACATTTCAAAGAAGAAAAAAAATACTAGGTGTAAGGAGAGATAGATATCTAATGTAGTTTTTCAATTGAACAATTCATGGAAACAACGATCTTGAAATCTATGATTATCACCGTATGTTAGGTTAAGAACTAGAGATACGGATCCGTGATAGGATGCAATTCGTTGGAATCCTTTAATACTTATTTTTTTAAGTAACGCCATCTTATTTATAAGGGAGAGAGGAGAGTCGGTTTTACGAAAATACTCCCCACTAACTCTATAATCTTTTATAGGATTAATTGTCATCATCTTAATCTCATTTTATTAGAGTTAGCACTACTATTAGTTACATGGACCATGTTATCATAAGATCATAAAATAATCTTACAAGATAGAGCATGTGGACTTGCGTTGGAGAGAATGAGTCAGGCTCAAAGAAGAGATGATCATTGATGAGCGTGAAGAGCGAAGGAGTCGCTAGGTTCTGTGCGTGACCCGATTAATCGGGGGCCAAGCATGAAAAATAAGTGGATTGGGTTTGGATTAAAGAGGAATTGGTATGAGAAATGTTGGAAAATGCTCGAGATTCGAGAACATGCAATTTAGGACGGACCCGACACGTGCCTAAACCAAGGATTAGAGCTCAATCAATACACTAGAATACAATTCCTTTACTAAATACTTTTTACATTTTTTTAAATGAAGAATCTCACCATTACATCAATAAAATAAAAAGTAAATCCCATTTTTTTACTTTATATTGATCTAATATGCCTCACTATATATATCTTCTAACTCAAAATATAAAAACCACTTCCCCCATGCTTTTCATCTCCATCAACCAAATCAAAGAGACTACCATTGCTCTTGTCGCTACACTGCAGTTGCCACCACCGTTGCCGTTGCTCTACTACAAACACCATCATCACCTCAAGATTCTTGAGAGCCAACCATTTCATCTATGGTTCCCGTTGCCTCCTTTTCTATTTCGTGATTCTTTAAAGCCACCTAATAACTAAAGCTCCCATGGTATGTTGGTAAAAAAAAAAAATGAAAGCTTAGTTTTCAAACTGGTTACTTGGATGCAACACAAGATGACGGGGTTTTTACATTGGGGTGGGTTTTGGGGAAAAAAAATCTGATTATATGGGCTGGAATGAAAAATTACGAAAGTATGGGGCAAATTTCTGAAATCGCCACTGTTTAGGGCGATTTCAGAAAATCGAAAAAAAAAACGAAAACAAGTCTGAAATCGCCGGGGCCTATGGCGATTTCAGACCTAAAAAAAATTCGGATGTCTGAAATCGCTATTCAGATTGACAATTTCAGGCTCTGAAATTGCCACCCTGGGTGGCGATTTTAGACCTAAAAAATAAATTAAAAAAATTTAGATGTCTGAAATCGCCACACAGAATGGCGATTTCAGAAAATAAACCCATACAATCGTAATTTTTTTCAAGACACCATATTAGAATTATAAAAATTTTGGGGCTATAGATAAGTAAAAAAACCCAAGATGACAGTACTCTTGGCGATCCACGATTTGTTAGTGTAAGTCACGGGGTGAGTGGCAAACACTGATTAGGGATGTCACCTGAGCGCAGCCGTTACCCCAAACACCCCAGTTCCCCGTCCTCGCCACCCCCGCAGATGCGCAAAAAATATAAATTAAAAATTGAAAAATTAAAAAAGCTTACCAATTCAAAGTAATCAAATACAAACATAATAAAGTGTATATAATCCAACAAAAACATTACATAATGAAACTTGCAGAGGTGAATCCATTCACAAAATTGTTTTTCAATTAGCCCAAATAGAATTACAAGGTGAATCCATTCACAAAATTGTTGGTGTGTATCCAATGTTCAAACTCCATTTGTGATTGCTTCCGTTAAGCTGTTCAGCTCATAGGTATGATTGGGCTCATGTGTAAAGCCCATAAGTGATAGACAGTGTATGGTAAAGGTTTAGGTTTATTACTTCAAGACCAAAAAGAAAAAAGGCTTTTGTTATTTTCTTATTTGAGTAGTCGAACAAATTAAAAAATTTGAGTAGGTGAATATATTTATAAATTAAATATTAGTTTTACAGTTACATTTAGTTTTAAAAAAAAATGTGTCACCTAAAAGCATCAAGCGTACACTCTAGGCTTAAGAGTTTCAAACAATAGCATGGGTCAAGTATTGGATCAATTTCTAGGCTATTTTTTTTTTTATATATGTCACTTTTTACTTATTTATTTACATGTAGTTGGTGATAGATTAATTAATTGTGAAGTTTAATTGCTATGGACCGATGATATGAAGTTTTTTTATGTTATTATCTAATTAAATATTATCACATGAGTAAACATAGTTGATTCTCATACTTATTACTTGAAAAGTCACGCATCTATAATTATATGACTAAATGACAGTGTAAAAACATTTACATTATCAACAAATAGCAATTAAACTTTTTAATTTTAACCCTCTTGTAATTGGAATTAATTTCTCTATAATTAAAAGTTAAATTTTAAGGTACTAAAAACGTATCCCTTAATCCTATTACGAAGGAAGAAGACTAATCATTTTCAACATAATCAAATACTCTCCCAACCAGGACTTAATTTTTCTAAGAATTGAATTGCTCCTGGTGATCTTTTTTTTGCCAGGTATGATCTTTCATGCAATTTAATTAGTTGACTAACTTTTATTTGCAACTGAAATATGTGATCCACATTTAAAAAAAAAATGGAAAAAAGAGAACCGATAATAATTATGAAACTGCGACACATCAGAAAGAAAACAAATGCAAAGTTCTAAATTCCCAAAAGAAAATAGAAAAAATTAATGAGGGTGAGAAGGACTGAACAGGGGGTGATTCATTATGAGCCAAAACCCTAGTCAGTTATAGGGGTTCTATTCATTGAGGACCATTTTCTTCTGGGGCGTGTGATCCTTGTCCCTAAAGTCCCCCCCCCCCATATTAAAACAAAAAAAAATGTTCCAGAGAGACATAGTCAAAAATTGCTTTATCCTATATTCCATTCCCTGATCTGTGTGTGATGCAGTCCACTCCTTTGACCTAATGTGCTAGACATTATTCAAATTGCACATGATCTTAAATTTTCCCAACAACCTGAGTGGAACACACTAATTATATATGTGTAGGTATTTAGAGATGTACCCTTAATTGGTATATACCATTATTATCAAGGACAAATCTCACTCTATTTAAGATGACCCCCCCCTACAATATAAATAGAAAAGTAATAGGGACTATGACTAGTATATTTTAGTCTTGATGGCTGGAAACAGTGATCTGAGGGAGAATTCTAAGCCCGTTTTTATTGTTGGGTTGGGTCCAGCAATGAAAATATTGGACCACACCTTCATCAGGTTTCTTCTACCCCCTTTCTTGGTCCCCATTATTATCTTCAAAAAGTTTGGTTAAAGACCTAGTTGAGAAGTAAAGGCAAGTTTCTCTTTATTTTTATTTAAATTTTTTAAACTGTTGAGCTTTTTTTGGGTTGTGAATTACAATGAACACAGTAAAAGGACCACAAGGGTGGTCTATCACGGAAAGTATTTCGATTTAGATTAGCACTGATCAAGTGATTTAGAAACATCTTAAAATATCTGGTTGGACTATATATGTTTTGATTATCGATGAAATGACATTTCAGATAAAATATACGAGTTAGTGACGGGCTCTAAACTGAAAAATGGTTAGGCCCAGTATTGTTCAACTTAGTACTTTATACGAGTACCTAGTAATTTCTGTTGTTGAAGCTAAAGGAGGATGATCAATGAAACTCGAATAAGTTCCAAGAGAGGACTTCCTAATTAGGTCTCAAAACCTTAATGACACATCTAAACTAAGTAACCTTTTGTTTCATCTTGTAATTAACCAGTACTCCCACCCAAACACACAAACTTACCTCTAAGTTAATGGTGATTAAGTAAGGATAATAATTTCCACTATTGATGATAACGATGATCTTCATGTAACTTGCTTTGGTAATCATGTTTAAATGTGAAGCATAAAGAATACCAATCGACATTTGAAGACCACAGTTTAGATAAGCATATATTTCAGTCACATGAATCTACTCAGTTATCACCACGTTTCACATTTATATAACTAAAAATCCTTTACTTGTTCACTGTAATATACATATATCCTTTTTGTTTGGTACATCACAGATGTCTATATATATATATATATATATATATATATAAAATTTGCACCTATTTATATTTGTGAAATAATGCAACTTAATTTGTTGAAGCTTTGGTAAGCGTGATAGCGACGAGTGCAATTAATCCAACCTATGGTATCATTGTCACGATATTGATTTAAATAACTGGCACATCTCCTTTAACAAAATAATTTGGCAATAATTAATCATCGTTAATTGAAAATAAAAAATAAAAAAAATCAAATAGAGGGGAGTCAGCGACTTTCGTGAAGGACGTTGTCAGCGTCGTTCCTAAGGGCCCCATCCCATGATGTGAAAGCTCAGTCTCTCTCTCTCTCTTACCCTCCCACACACGCATGCACATTCTTGCACTTCACCCTCCCACGCGCATAATACAACTCTCCCACGCCCATATTACATTATGCAAAGATAAGTATGTGAGAGGTAAGGTTGATTTTGTTCTCTAAACTTACTGTTTCACTTTAATCTTTAAAATTTAAAATTTAGATATTTTAATCTTTAAAAATGTAAATCATTGGTCAAATGGGTCTTTCAATTTATTGTTGTTATTGTGCCATCCCGTTTTTGCCAATTTGTCATATGTTAAATAAGACCGTAACAATAATAGAGGTTGTAAATGATGAATTGTGACAACACCTGCAAACGAGATGATGAGAGCATCTGCGATTATAAATGAAGTTGTGATATCAACTGAGATTTACAATTTTAAGTATTGCCACGTTCACATTTTCGACATCACATGGTATTACGATCTCATTTGCAGCCCTAGTTTTTGTCGCAATCTCATTTTATGTGACAAATCCACAAAAACATAAATAATAATGAATGTAATAACTAACTTGACTTATGACTTACAATTTCAAGAATAAGAAAGTCAATTTTTAAATTTTATAGGGATCAAAATGACTTACGTTAACGCTTGACCAAAACGAACATTACCCCTAAAAGATTATTAGTAGTGGTGTTATTCGTTCTAAAAATTATTTTGTACTTATTTGTTTGTCCTAATTCATTAGCTGATTCAATGCTTGGTAAAGAATTATTGAACTACAGTGTATGACATACTGTTTAAAGAAGGACCAACAACTCTTTCACTACTGAAAAAATATTCTCTACCGGTGGATTTTACCGACATATATTTCTGGTGAATTTCGTATATAAATCTCTCGCTAATGGTATTTTTCAAATCTAGCCATGAAACAAACCAAAGTTACTGGCAAATAGCAAATTCGTCTCTATTTTCGTTAGTAATTTCTGGCGCAAAGTAAACAACAATTAATTATTGACAAATATATCCGTTGATAATTATCAATTTAAAAAGAATATAAATAAATAAGACATTACTGACGGATCTATCCGTCAGTGATTTATTAAATTAAAAATATTTAATTAAAAGATAAATAATACTTAAAGAAAAATGACATTTTATTTTGTTTACGTCTCTAAATTTCTTTTCTACAAAATTATTTAGAATAAGTAATAGATATTTAACTATATTTTAACTTAATATTACTTTTAAAATTAAAAAATGTTAAATATTTTATTTACGTCAATTTAAATATATATTTTTATTAAAAGAAGCACCTATTTGAATGTATCTCTAAATATAAAATAAATATAGTCACTTTTTCACATGTAAGTTACTTTTTGTAAAGAAATATCAACTATATTCACTTATATCAAAACATAGATATGATATATACAATACACATATTTAACTATTATAATATGGAACATATCAATATCAATAACTTAGGTGTTTCAATTTTTTTAACAACTTAAATTATAAATATTACCACATACAAAAACTTATTCAATACTCATAAAGATTAATATAATTAGTTTACATTCAATATATGTTTCTTTTGCATATAAATAATTATATCCTTCTTCCTTCATAATATAAAAAGAACATATTTGGATATATAAAAAGAACATTATAGAAAGTTTAACATAAATATTTAGAGAGGATTATTAATTTTAAGTAGCATTTTAATTGTAATTAATTTAAGAGTCAATAATTAAAATTTGAAAAAATAAAAAAATGGAGAAAGAAATTATAGTAAAATGATATATAAAGATACAAAATAAAAAAAAAATGAAGAAAGAATAGTAACATTATATTCGAAGGCCTAAATGTTTATGTCACAACATCTCTTTATGATATTTATTTTCACTAGTGGGTTGCAAGCACTTCATGTCTGCCAATCTAAAATTTTTATAGGTTGTTGATTACAAAAGATATAGTGATGTATGAATGTGTAAACCTTTTTTTGGAGGAGCCTAAAGGTATTGGGTTTGAATCGTGAGCAAACACAATCTAAGCTTAAATTTCATTTTATTTGAATTAATTATAGATGGATTAGTCGTCAATAATTTGCGACGAATACATTACCAACAACCATTTTACTGTCGGATACTTTTCGCCATAAAATTGTCGGAAACATTAAAATTCGATGATAATGGAACTAAATTTCCCAGTAAAAAGCATTTTTCTAGTAATGTTTGTGAGTATGTACTAATTAATAAATTTAAAAAGGTGAGTACAAATAATTTAAATTTTAAATAATTATTCATTTAATAAAGGTAATTTGAAGAAAAAAATTGATACTCTTTAAAATTTCTAAAAGGATGTATAATTACGGGAAAAAACCAAAATTTTAAAAGTGGAAATTATTTAAAAATTGAGATAGCAACCCATAATATTTTTTTAATTAATAGTGTCTTAACTTATGTCTTTAGGTACTACTTAAGAAATTAAAATATTTGTTTAAAACTATTAATATTTTCAATCCATTAAAACCTTACAACTCTTACTGTGACCTTTTTTGTAATGCAAATTATTACCATTGTTTCCACCCCTTTACAATAAAAAAAAAAAACTTTGAATATATACATATATATTTTTTAATTCCTTTAACCAATATCACACACCTTCACTGTTTAGTGCTCAGTTTTCAATGCTTACCTATCAGCCTAGCTCGTACTAGCAATAGAGTATTATAGAGTAGGAATTTGAGGGTGGGGAGAAAAAAAAATCCAATTTGACTGCCCTCCAATGTGTCTTTTAGCAGCATAGTACAAAGTGCACTGCATTAATCAAGCCAACTACGCCATGCATGGCCTGCAGCATTCTTGATCATATAGTCATCATAACCTCATAATTATAATAGCTCCCCTACCCTGATCACTTTTCTTCGTATGTCAGAGAGTTGAAAAAAGTAAAAGTTAAAAAATGAAAGTTTTTCGAATCGAAATTAAAAATAAAAAAATAAATGAAAAAAAAATGCTTTTCTTTTCTCCTCCATTCCCTCTCTCTCACTCACTGTCAATTGAATGCTTTTTCAATGTCCATCAATCATAAAGCAATCGATTACAAAATCATTTCCTCACCTCTCACATCAAGACTTACATTTCTGTTCTGCCAAAGTACTGTATCCTTCTGCTCCCTTTGCATTTATTATACCCTTTTCGAGGAATGGGCCATCATATATATATATATATATATAGCCGTATCAATTGTCCCACTTATTCAAATAGTTCTTCTATTATGCTTATTTTAATGCATATTAATCAAATATATAGTATTTGATTATCTCTTGATAGACTCAAATTGAATCTAGTATTTCATACCCGACATTCACCACCAGCACCTCCACAATATTACTCCCTATTGTCACGTTCAACCTTTATTTCTTTCCACGCATATATACATTCACATCAATTTGATAGCGTACAACTTTGTTCCATGTGTCAATTTCAATTATGTGTATATGATGACCCTCATGCTTGGGAATATTAATCGTTGAAATTTTCATCTTCACCACTGCTCTCTTAGTACTAGTAGGGTTATACATAAGCTTCAAAATTTCATTTGAAGTTTTGCACTTAATTATCCGATATTTAATGGCACAAAAAAAAGATTAGGTATATATATATAAATACATCTATGCTAATAAATAAAGTCCCTGCAATTTATAACTATTTTTTTCTCTCTATTAATTATATTGAATTCTTTTTTCAAGTCAAGAATTATATAAATAATTATATTTTTAAAATTATATCCCTAACCCTCGTATTAATTCTCTCAATCATTACTATCCCAAATCCCATGTTCTTATTTATAAACTACTACACTCCATGATTACAAATTCACCAATAATTTTTAAATTTCCTCATCTCTAATTCTCTACTATTTGTCCTTTAGAATTTACTGCTCAAATTAGCAGATAATGTAAATTAATAAAGAGGTGGTGGATGAAAAGAAATTGCAATGTTGTGTGATTGATGAGAAGTGGTGGGTGGTTGGGTTGGGACATGTTACATGTAGGTGAGGTGTGGTGGTCACTACTGCACGGTACATTCTTTAGGGGTGGTGGTCTTTCACCTTCAACATATTCGCTTGTCAAATGGGATGAGATTTTGGACCCTAGTTCCCCCTTTTCTTGATCAATTCCCTCACATCACATAATAATAATAATTAAATAAATAATAATAATAAAAGTCGACTTTGACATGTCTTTCTCACACCTTTCGCTTCTCTCCCTTTCTTCATAACTTCATATAAATGAAACTACTGTTGCCTTTGCATGTATATGTACGAAAAACAATGTTCAACTTCACATGCGTGGCATTTTTATGTGATTAATATTTTATATGCTATTATTGTAAAAGTGTTATATAGGGTTATCCAATTATATGGTAAGCTTCTGAAGTGTGTGATGAGATAGAGCCTAACACTTTAATTTGCAATTTGTTGACGTGATATTACATAACTGGACGTGTGCACTTTGATGGTGTATCAAAATTAATTTTTTTAGGGTGTGTTAGAAAGGTAAATTTAAGAGGGGAAAAAAAGTTTTGAAGGGTTTAGTCATAATTTTTTACATGTCAAAATTATAACTAAGTCTCCCAAAACATTTTCTTTTTCTATTAAACCCAACTCACAAACACAAATTTTTTTTATCTCAATAGATACTCTTTTTAATGAGTTAATAAGCTAATACTCTTCACCTCAACACGTGATACACATGAACTTAAAAAGTATGGGCAGCAAATATTTCTCTCTACATGTACAGGATCGAGCTAGTTATGCTCCTAGGATAAGAAATGTCCAGTTTGTTCAATGAAGCTGTGTGGATTCTTAAGAAATAGTATATTTAAATCTACAGTTAAGAGACACAATTCATAGAACTTGGAATCCAGGAGAGGGATCTCAGTAATTATCCTCAAAGCTGCTTTGGATATACGTATGGTATAAACACTTCTATGTCATCAACTATGATAACAAAATGTTCAATTTGTAGTTTATTTATGTATCATTATAATCCCAAATACCACTATGATGATTAAGTGTTTTGAAAGCGTTTTTTTTTTAAAGTGTGAGAATAAAGTCCCACGTTAATTAAGTTTCAGATAAGTGAATAATATATATTTGGGAGGACCCATAAACCCATTGTCTTAAGGTCTTGGGTTAAGATGTAGCTTTTGACCCGTTGTTTGTTTCTCATTTAACTTGTTTGTTTAAATTTCTTTTGATTTTGGGCTCCCCTCACCACTTTAAGCTCAACACTTTTGATAAAGACAAAGTGCAGAAATCATTTATTTAGTGCATTGAATCCTTTGCAAGCCATGATATAACTTGGTTGACTCACTTGATTGGATCTTTTGTTCACTGTGACTTAAGTTGGATCTTAGAATTCCTTTATTCATGGGGTCACGGGCTAAGATGTAGCGTCTGACCCATTGTTTGTTTCCCACTTAGTTCGTTTGTTTAAATATCTCCTTTGATTTTGGGCTCCTCTCATTGCTTTAAGCCCAACACTTTTGGCATAAAAAAATGTTGAAATCTTGTATGGACTACTTTGAATCCTTTGCAAGCCATGATATAAGCTAGTTGACTCACTTGATTGGATCTTTTGTTCATCCTGAGTTAAGTTTGATTTTAGAATTCCTCTATTCATGGGGTCATGGGCTAAGATGTGGCGTCTGACCCATTGTTTGTTTTCCACTTAGCTCATTTGTTTAAATATATCCTTTGATTTGGGCTCCTTTCATAGCTTTAAGCCCAACACTTTAGGCAAAAAAAAGTGCTGGAATATTGTATGCAGTGCTTTGAATCCTTTGCAAGTCATGATATAAGCTGGTTGACTCACTTGGTTGGATCTGTTATTCACTGTGACTTAAGTTTGATTTTAGAATTCCTCCGTTCATGGGGTCATGGGCTAAGATGTGGCGTCTGATCTATTATTTGTTTCTCACTTAGCCTTTTTGTTTAAATCTCCTTCAGTTTTGGACTCCCATCACTGTTTTAAGCTCAACATTGTTGGCAAAAAGGTGTTGGAATCTTGTATTTAGTGCTTTAAATCCTTTTCAAGCCAACTACTAGAAAATTGCTCTCTATTGGCGAATATATCCATTGCATTACTGGCGAATTTTAAGTACGGTATCCGCTAGTAAAGTCCTTTTTTTCGACAATGTAAATGATGAAGCTATGGTTACTGGCGGATAATATATCCACTGTAATATCCGCGAGAATAATGTTGTGCCATGTGACACCTACATATTACCATCAGATTTATCCGACAGTAATTATTAAACAAGTTAAAAAAACAAGAATCCATTTACTGACTAATATATCTACAGGTAAATTGTATCTTTTTAATAAGTTTAGAGTTTAGGGTTTGGAAGTTCAAATTTATTAAATTTCTTATTTATTTTCTTCATTAAACCATAACAACATAAGATTATTATACAACCAATTGGACTAATGAATTCATACGAGAACTCTCTATATATATAGAGAGACCAAAACAAAGTAGCTACGTTTCTACATTTTAAGGTTGAAGACTATCATGTACTTACATTATTTTTTAATTTATAATTCTTTTACTATAATATGATTTTGTGGAATTATTAGTCTATGTGTAAAAGAATGATAAAAGTGTATCTATACTATTTTAAACAGCGGATATGCATGTAATTGCTTATTAATATGACCTTAATTTTTCCTATTGATGAGGGTTTATTTAATCGTTTAACATTAGGGTTTAGGGGTTAGAGTTTAGGGTTTAGTTCTTATCGGTGGATTTGTCACATTAGCAACAGATTTATCCACCGGTACTTAATTTGTCATTGAGCAACTAATTTCCCACCCAAACGAAACATTGCGTTTCATTTTTTGGAATTATAGTCAAATTTGGTAAGCTTACCGATGGATAAATCCGTCGATAATGCTCACCACGTCTTTAAATATGAGATTCTTCAGTTCTTCCTCATTTTCTATACATTTTCACTATCTCCACCACCAACCGGTCGCAGCCACGCCCTACCACCCTCGCCACCACTACACCATGGCCCACTACCCCCGCTCGCAAAGCTTCCACTTCCTCAGGGTTGGCCAAATGCTCAGAAGCATGTGCCAACAGACCTGAGGCCTTCCCCAAGAGACAGAAAGTCCGCGTAACCGCTTCGCTGGCCAAAACCCCCTCTAGCTGCCGCTGGGCGTCGCCGTAAGTAAGATCGCTTAGCGATCTGAGGAAAATTCACGTCCTTTGGATAAGCCCAAGCAAGTGCACTCGCGACCTTTTCGGGCTTCCCCTGAGAAGCAGTGCCCCTCGTTCTCTTACGCGGAAGAGATCGCGAAGAAAGCTCGACATAACATCGCCCCGCACAGATTGGACGGACGGAGACCGCGCAGGCGTCCGGACGGTAGAATGAGCGGGAGAAGGAGCCAGGAATCGAGCCGAAGATGGAGGTTGCTGCTCACGCTCCGCAGACACTTTTTGCCTCGCCACCTCCCTCTTCGTTGTCAGATTCACCAACATGTTCAACTCGGCTAGCTTGTCCATAGCCTCGGGACTTCCGCGGATCCGAGAACCTGCACAAACACATCATCAGCAAAAGGAAAAATACAAAAAGATCAACGAAAAATATAACAGGCAAAGTAGCTACCTAAGTCAGCTTCGGCATCCAGCCCCTCAACGAGTTCCCTCACGTTTAGAGGGCCCACGCCGGTAAGGCCATGAAAAATTCTCTCTGTACAAGCTCCTCCGCGGACATACTCTCTGGGCGGTAGTTGTGGATGTTCCTATTCCAGTAACAGGATATCGACACCACGGTATCCTGATCGCCTTCCCAGAACGCCCTCGTCCTCGGAGCAGCGAATACCTTAAAAAACCTCTACTTAAACTCTTGGTAGGATTCCTCCCACCTTGGGAAGATCTTTGTTCCCGCGTAGCCTTTGAAGGTATGCCAGCTACGGTATCTAAACTGCGTGCCCGAAATTATCGTGCCCTTGAGGTTTATCAACGAGTACAAGCTAAGAAAAGTCCTCAGAAGTGGCACCATCCCAAAAGTTTCTAGAACCAACTCAAATCCGTGGATGAGCGCCCAACCATTGGGATGGAGTTGGGTGGAGCTAAAAGCGCACAATGCCATTAACTCCCGCTCAAACGGGGTGAAGGGCAACCTAACCCTTAGGCGCGTAAAGAGCACCTTATACATCTACAGAAAATGTGGAGTATCCCTGTGCCTTAACATACACACCCGCTCGTCCGCGGAAGCCGCCTCTAGACTATATTCGTGGTCCTCCACTCCCTCCTCCGTCAACTCCAACGCCTCCTGAAGATGCTCTACGTGTTCCCGACCAAATACAGAGGGAATATCGAAGGCCTCCGGGTCTATCCACCCATAGGACATCCGCTCATGAGACCCCCTCAACGGGCGCACTCTCTTCAACTCCTGATAGTTCTTCTTCAACCTTCTCATCACAAAAATTACTGAAAAATAATAGGGAAACAAAATCCCCATAAACAACACCCCTATGGAAAAGAGACCCTAACCAAGACATGACAAAACCCACAACAAAAATAGAACAAGAAAAAACCACAAAAAATAAACCCAATCGCTGTAAGCAACAACAGAAAAATCAAATCCCACAGGAACAGAAACACAATCGCAACAGCAAAGAAGAATGGAGAAAAAGACCAGAAATACTCACAGGATTGAAGTAGAAGACAAATGCAGGAAAGGAAGATCCTCTGCACAGAAGAAGCAAACCCTTGAGATAAATCGCCTCAGGAGAAAAAATGGCTCAGAGTAAAAGAGGAGAAATGGAGAAATACTTTGATGTAAAGGGGAAATGAAAAGGTAGCGGAATGGCCAAAGGGAGGCTTATATACTGAGCGGTTTCGAAAAAATTCGAAAACTGTACCAGAGCATTTAAGAGGCATGAGAAACTGAACGTTTTCCCTCCAGGTCATCACTATACCCCTGCCTCGATCAACCATCAGCCGCACCCTCACCACGTGTCGTCGATCAAACGACACCAAAATCCCCCACGACAGGAGGCACGTCTCATCAAAGATCCCCAAACGTCATGACTTCGATAAGAGAACCATAAGTCACAACCACTGACTACCTCCGCAGATCAGATTACACGACAAAACATGAAATATGGACCACGCATGCTTGCTCGGTGCACCCAGGCAGGACAGGCACCAATAGGTAAGACTCGTACAACAACATCACCCCGTGGAAGTCCTCTCTGTTAACACTGATGTTCACGCCCTCCACGAACGTATATCCTCCATCAGCGGAACCAACGACAAAGAATCACAATCCAAACACTTCCAACTTGGACCATAACATTCCAGTCCGCGCTCTGAGCTGGGGGCTTCTATTACGGACTGGGCCATAAAGGCCCATCCTAAGCCACCTCCAAGGTCTGGACCCAAAGTTCGTGGACCGGCCCAATTCGCCTGCCCACTTGCAAGCCCTCGAACGGTTTCGAGATCTTCTGTTCCTACCTTCTCAGGCTCAACGGTTCTGAGATCCTCTGCTGCCACCTTCTCAGGCTCAACGGCTCCGAGATATTCTCCCACCACCGTGACACGTGGAAGAACCTTAACCACCCTAACTATATAATAACCCATACCCCAGGTATGAAAGATCATCTAATGATCACTCACTAAACTCCCTTAAACCCTTGCTTACTTGAGCGTTGGAGTGTTTGCAGGTACCTACCGCAACGCGAGTCCAGAGACCTCATCAGAGACCTTGAAGCTCCAGGATCTAGAGAGTGGACCGAGGTGCATACTTCGGAATAATAGTACTACACCATTTATAGTTAAAGCAAACATATATTGGGCCAAAATTTGTAGAGACTACATTGCTCTCCAAATTCATGATACCTAGGGTCAAATTTTACAATTATCAATGCGTTTGACTTTGCAAATCACGTTTTGCACGACAATGATAATTATTGTCCCTGTAAATTGTCTTCCTTGAACCGATACCTAATTATATTTGTAATCTTGTTTTTGTCATTTAAAGCCATAATATAATACCACTCCACTATACTAGGAATATTATAATTGGACATTGGCATTTGTGCTTTTATATATCCATATACCAGTATCAAGAAGAGCTTGCAAGTAAAACCCAGAGAATATTGGGAATAGCCAAATCCATATTCTTGTTGTTAGTAGATTAAATTGAACTGCCACGTGAAATCAACAAAAATGTCGCAGGTTTTACAGACATCCCTGCCCCCCTTCCTGACTTAAATTTTCTAATACTCCTACTAGTAGTATAGTCTTTGAAATGTGTCCAAAATGAGAGTAAAATTCTCCCATGCTCCATCCAATTAGTGTGAATGGAGAGAGAATGAATGCACATAGCCCAATCAATGCTTTAGTTTTAAAAAAATTATCCTATCAAATTGTGGCAAGGTTTTGAATGGCACAACTGCCTCAATTATTTAGATTTATATACACAACCCAAGATTATGTCATGCTCACCACACACACACATATATATTTGAATTACTAGCTCCAGGTTAATTTCAAGTGAAAATTTGGGGACTCTCACCGTCTCTCACGTATTTTAGCAATATTTTAATTAGTCACGTTGATTTGGATTTGGCTGACACCTGACTAGCATTAGTTATTTTGATGAAAACAGATTTCTCCTTTTTTAAAATTTGTGGGAAGGTGTCACTTAGCTTGATTAGATGATAAAATATCTTATGTTGATTATAAAATGTTGGTTGCTTAAATACTTTATGGGGTAAATACTCTGTGCTACTTAATTCATCTATTTCTGATAATTTTTATAACTAAATTCATCAAATTTTGTTATTATTTTAAGTTTTACATGATCATAATAAATTTTTCATTAGTCAAATTATTGAAAAAGACAACTGATAAGATGTTTAGAGATGGGGGCATTAACTTTTCTATGGGTTAGCACATAATTGTTGCTCAAAAAATGGGTTGGGTATGAATTTTACAAATGTATGGGCCGAAAAATTGAAATCGCCATAGTGTAAGGCGATTTCAGAATTTTTTTAATAAAAAAGGGGGCTGAAATCGTCATCAGGTGAGGCGATTTCAGGTGTGTTGAAATCGCCAACCCCTTGGCGATTTTAGCACGACATGTTTTTTTAAATGGTACTGAAATCGTCATGTCTTGTGGCAATTTCAGTACCGTCGCCCATTTAATTGTAAATCTTGTATCATATGCATATTACAGGGATTTGTTACACTTAGGGGAATAT
>QANU01075500.1:165075-269977 GCA_003254905.1 Nissolia schottii | reverse complement strand
TATATATATGCTATGTTTAGTATGAAAGGAAGAATAGAATGACAGAAACACGGAGACAGAAAATTCTTCTATTTTCTATATTTTCCTAAACTTAGAATAAAGGAAACATGAAATTTTTATTTGAGGAGATACAGAATTAAGACTTGGGAGAGACAGAAAATTTCTTTGTCTCTGTCCCCGTGTCTCTATCTTCATGTTCTACTCTCTTATACAAACAAAGCATAATGACTACACATATATAATTAATATCACGAGGTGAAACTTTTGGGTTATGCTTCTTTCTCTAATTTGGTGGTTCTAATTTTAAATTGTTTATGGGAGTCCAAAACCTTAATTTAATTAATTCTTAAACCTCTCTGCAGGATCACCATGATACTCTCCTTAAGGTAATTAGGAATCATTATTTATATATCGTTTTGAAGTCAGAAACACTGGTCCAATCAAAGTATATTACTAACACAAAAACAGAACAAACCACATCTTTACAACACAAATCTCAAATCTGTCACGTGATGAAGTCAATTGACCTTTTTTTCTTATTATTATTATTATTATTATTATTATTATTATTATTATTCCAAAATAGAAAAGAAACCATCACTGCAGATACATTAATTATTCAGCTGTAAGTGTCCGTGTATGTTGGGGGAAGCTTTAATTAATTCCCTACCTCAGATTTTACATTTCTACTGGCGCTGTATACTTGTAATTAAGAGTTCCCTTATACGGGAGGGACAAGCAGACACAATTTTAGGAAAGTTCTTTCAAAGTTGTGGGACAAGTAAAGGTCAGAGATATTGTAACAAAATTATGAGCCTTCACATAATAATAATAACATTTAAACTTTTAGGAGAATTAGTCGTTGATGAAATACAGCATCATAGTCTTTAAAATCCGCGTAAGAATAATTTCTTGATTACAAGAAGAACACATACATAAATTTAGGAGAAAACCCCCCCAAATTTTAGTCCACTAAATATTTTGGACATCAACTAGATTAATTCATCAATGTTTGGAATGAATATCAATTAGATGTTTCGCAAATCTTTCAAAGATTAATTTTGGGCATTTATTCTAAATTTAAAAACTCTTCACAAATCTTGATCCAACTTAGGTAATTTTTTTTTAGTGGAATTCATCTTTAATAAGCGTGCCATGCACGACATATAGTAGTGGAATACCTTTGAAAGAAAATGGGCAAGCCCTAGTTTACCCAAAAAAATAAAGCTAGGTTGGGCTTTATAATTTGACTTGTTACCCAGGCATGTTGTGCGTTATATTTTTTGCTTTATCACACGCATAACAAAAGACAGATTGAAAATATATCCCCCATGCAAAAGATCAATACGGATATATGAAATTAATTTTGAAACAATCTCAAGAAGAATATTTTACATTATGATCAAACAATTAAATATCAATATATAAATATTGCGAGTGTCAAATATTTTAAATAATGTAACATTACATAGTTAAATCACTGCATGTATAGCAATCTTTTATTTATATATATATATACACACACACCTCGATAATATATTAAAATGAAATCAAATAAATATGTATATAATTTTAGACTTTAGGGAAAAGAAACAGAAGGGGAATTAATTAGGCTAGCTTTGTGTGGGGTGAGCATCGGTGAAAATGATGGCAATTTACACGTCAGTCGGGCAGACAGGAAAAAAGAACAAGGGCCTTCTCATAATGCTCACTTTGGTTTTGAGAAATTACGAAAGCTCTTTTGCTCTCTATCTCTTTCTTTCTACTGTATATGATCTTTCCCTCCCTCATTCTCTCTCCAACACAACAAGCAAAGTATTTTTTTATTTTATTTTTCTTTCCAAAGTTGCATTAGGACACAGGACAGAGGTGGGGCCAAACCCAAAAGGCAAGTATTATAGTTTCACGTAGTCATGGGAGTTGGCACAGCTGTTGGAGACCGTATACATGTGTCTAGCTTTGAATTTATTTCTGTGTTGCAAAGCATAAATGCCCTAATAATTAGTGTATGAATTTTTAATCAATATTTATATTGGTTTTTAAGAAAAAAATTTAATTGATTTTTGAACGGTTCAAATGTTACTAGTGTTAGTTTTTCTGTTAGAAATATTTAAGAACTAAAGAGGGTAATATTTAAAATTTCGAGTGACAAATTTGAGAGCATTCAAGGACCAATTTGAGACTTTTTTTTGGTTGAGAAACTAATGTAAACATGGACAAAAAGTTCAAAAACCAATTAGGACATTTAATTTCTCCTATTCTTAAACTATCAATATTCAAGAATTTGGTTTGAATCAAGATAGCTCATATAAAATTAAAATTGGGTAACTTTTTTTTTTTTAAAATCTTAGGATTCGTCTCACCTAAACTTATTTTAAGAGATTTTATTGAGGATTAATCTTGATATGTCAGATATTGTTGAGTTTATGTAGAACTTGGTGTCTCCCCTTCTTGTATCTTTTTCTGCTTGGGTCCTTTTAATAAAATTACTAAATATAAAAAAAATAAATAATTGATATTCAAACTCAAAATATTACTTAAGAGAAATAAATATTCAGCTACTTAAAACACAAATGTGAGGAGTTGGACTTCGGATCCAAGAGAATGTTTCCACTACAAGAAAATACACTATTATCGTCTCAAAATTACCGTCGGTCAAAAACCGACGGTAATACCGTCGGACAAATGGACAACCCCGACGGTTACCGCGTCAACTAATTAAAACCGAGCATTTATGAGCCAATTACCGTCGGTTCTTTACGCCAATGGTAACACTGACGGTCTACCACATTACCGTCTCCCACAACCGACGGTAACACATTGGAAAAAGGCGCAACAATTTCATTAACCCGCCTTAAATTTTTTATTACCGTCTGTATAATACCGACGGTAAATGTCTCGGAAATATTTATTGGCCATTTCCCAGAACGTTTAACGTTCCCATGAATCGTTTTTACCGCTTGGTTACCGTCGGCTATAGCCGACGGTAACACATTGGCCGAATACTATAAAATCCCCTCCCCCACCCTCCTAAGCCTGCACCATAATAATTCTCTTCTCTCATCCATTCTCCCTTTTCTTATCCGTCGTACGATGCTTTTGTCGTTGAGGACGTGATATATATTAGTTTAATTTGTTGGTTATCAGTCTGCCGTTGCGTAAATTGAGCCATCAAATGGATACAAAGTCCAAGATAGTGGTAAGTACTGGCAGTCCCGTTGGGGGAATAGTGATTATTTGGCCAGCCTACCACTATCTTGGACTTTGTCATTCATTAACCGGCTCAGCTTAGTGTATATATTATATATTTATTTAATTAATTTTTGCCGAGCAGCTTGCTGGCGCCACGTTAATTGGGAATTGGGAGAGTGATAAAGACCAAGGCCAAGGTGGTGGTAATCAGGTTGGGAGCTCGTCACGTTAATATTTCCCCAACTTGACTACAACCATGTTGGTCTTGGCCTTTATTAATTGCTCAATTAAAGTGTTGCCAGGCTGGCAAAAATTAAATTTACATTACCGTCGGTTGATACCGACGGTAAAAATGCTAAACCCCAAACCCTAACCCAATATTACTGTCAGATGGAACCGATGGTAAAATGTAACACCCTAGCTAACTGCATACCCTCGAGTAGTACGCCAAGCTCACTAGGTTGTTAATCATTTGGTGGGATTACTTATAGTCCTTTATTATCTTTTGAAAATACAAGATTAAGGAAAATATGGACCATTTTAAAACTTTTCTGTTTGTTACTGTATTTGCAAAATATGAGCCACGCTGAATCAAAGCATATAATACAAACGATAGAGCTGAAGCTTAAACGTAATAATCATCACTGGCATAAATAATTACACAAACAAGTATCTGGTCCATCACAAATTACAACCCATAGAGTATCATAATGGTTTACATATACAAACCAAAATACATCAAAATACATATCAAAATATATCAAAGTATAGCAAAATGTCCATCTGATGCCAAGCTAGACTGGCTGGTCCTCGGTCCTCTACTGCTCCGCGTGCGGCTCCTCATAGGGCTCCTCGTAGCCCTCATACTCTTCGCCTGCTCCTGGGAAGCATAAGCGAGTGGGGGTGAGAACAGTCGTCCTCAGTGGTTAACCTTAGCATAGGGGATCTCTTTCCTCGCTTATCAACCCAGCCGCTCAGGTGTTTCTAAGTGAACATGCATACTAACATCTGATTATTACCTGGCCTAAGGTCCTGAACGGCTTTATCTACTTTACTAGGTGACTGGGGAACTAGTCTTGCTTATCTAAGTTCTCGTGCTTGTTAACTTTTCTTGCGTACATACATAGCGTCTCGAGCGTTCTCTTGACGGTACTTACTTCATACATAAACTATATCATATACTTATGCATCACATACTTGTTCATCACATATGCATTTATCATATACTCATACATCACCTCATTTCATACACCTTCATATCATACTCTATGCATGGGGTTTTCTTACGCATACCGGCTTGCTTGGGTTAGCGTCCTTCTTTTCTTTTCTTACGCGTACCGGCTTACCCGGGTTAGCATCTTCTTATTCTTTTTCTTACGCGTACTAGCTTACCCGGGTTAGCGTTTTTCCTCTAGTCCTTCGCTCATGTAGTCGTGGCCAAACGACTACAACCACTTCCGTTCCTAACTTGATGACGACCCAGCTGCGCTCACACCAGAGTGGTTGCCAACCATCGATGGGGTCTAGTGTCCATCGCCGCCAATCAAGTGGGCTAACCTCCATTAGGTAGGAGGCGGGGGCTGGCCCTTACGACGCAACCAAGCGTTGGACTCATACATCGTCATCTCATAACTTTAGGTGTGACGTCACCCTTTCTCATTCTTCTTTTCTTTACTTTCTTTCTTTCTTTCTTTCTTTCATTCTTTTCTTTTATCATCATTAACCGATCCACCCATTGGGGGGAGACTAGTGAGGGGCGTGTCTGCCAAGAGAGATGCTTCCTATCATATAGCTACATACTTGTTCCTTAAGGTTCAATTATGCTCTTTAATCTTTACGGGATTAACCTCTAGTTCTCATGATGCATGATAGCATAATCATTCCTAACATACATTTTCTCTCATTTTCTCACATTCATCCCAAGTTCAAAACCCCACATATTCCAGCATTCATATTCCTATCTAGTCCAGGTCACAGGACCCTTCAGAATCATCTCCTAAGTCCTAGCATAGCATTTCTAATATCATTTGTCATAAGGCATACAAGCACATAAACACATACAAGCAAACATAAGCCACCAAGGGGTGACCAAGCCAAGTTTACCCACTTGTAGAAGAACCTGGCGGTGGTGAGGGAAGCTTGGAGTGAAGTCCCATAAGCCTTGTTGTTTTCAAAGCTTGAGCTCTTCCTTTCTCCAAGGTGAAGAACTTCGAACAAGGTGGAGGGGGAAGAGGTTGTTCCTCTTGATTTTGGAAGGGAGAAAGTGAAACCGAGATGAGGAGGCGTTGGGGGCTGTGCTTCGGTTCTTGGGAGGTGGAAGAGGATGGCAAGAATGCTTGGCTTGAAGCTTGATGTTGGGTGTTCTTGGAGCTTGGCTTGGTGTGTGTTTTTGGAGAATGTGGAAGATGAAATTTATCTTGTAAATTTGGGGGAAGGGGGCTCGGTCTTGGGGTGGCTGGATGGTGAGGAAGTTAATTGAATTTTGGGATTTAGAAAAAGGTGATGAATAGTGGAAAGCATGGGCATAGGTATGGCTAGTGTAAGAAAGGTAAGGTGATGTGAGTTTTGGAAGCATGATTTAAGGGATTGGACAAAAATCCCAATCAGCCGTGCAGCCCCCTCTCTTAGTTCAGCTGCTGAAATTTTCATTTTCTCCCGGTTCCGGTTCGCTCGTGTTTTATCGCTCGCAGTCTCGGTGCGTCACGCACGGTCGATCGAAAAATATTCCGTTTATACCGTCGCGATCATCTAATTCCCCTCTTCCTAAGGGTATTAATATTTAAAGGTGTTTGTGAATTTTTCTCCGAAAGATTATTTTCACGGACACCTTTTGCGCGTCAGAAAATTTCATCAGCGAACAACGGCTGTTCAGTTGTCTGCCGAACTTCCTACCGCGATGCGTTTTATTTCCTAAGGACATTCTACCTAATAATTTCCCATCTTTATTTTCTACTCATGATTAGAAAATTAATTTGATATTTATGTTTATGATTATTTCTCTAAGAAAAATCGGGATGTTACATAAAAACCCTAAACCTCATTCCAATTTTACCGTCAGAACAGACAAACGGTAAATACTGACGCGTTATCGTCGTACACAGGTAACAACTGACGGTAAAGGCTTCGAAATTGGTGCACGATCGTTACCGTCGGCACCTAAAGCATACCGACGGTGATCTGCAAAATTTTTGTCGGTTGGTCAAAAGTAGACGGTAATTAAATAATTTGGTCAGTATATGTTGGCGCCAAATTTATTTGGTTACCGTCGGTTTGTATAGCTACGCTGACCGTAACTGTTTTAATTAAACGATCCGTTTTGAATTGTGTTTGTTACTGTCGGCGTATTCGTTTACGGTCGGGTATGTCTAACGGGTATGTCTTGCCGCGCCACCGCCGCGCCGCCACCACCTCAGGTTCTTGCCGCCACCGCCTCCCCTCAACCACTAGAGGTCGACTCTCTACTCACATTGTAGGTTCAATTTGTTTCCATCTTCTCCACTATTGATGCATGCAATAGGATGTACTCAAACTCTCTGTGCTTCCTCTATGTCTCTACTGAGTTGGGGTTGTGTGTGTGTTGGCTGATTTGTGTGTGTGTGTCTGTGGCTGATGGGGTTGTGTGTGTTGGCTGATTTGTGTGTGTGTGTGAGTGTCTCTGTGGCTGATTTGGGGTTGTGTGTGAGTGTTCAGGGAAGTTGTTGCTTACATGTTGCTTGTTTGCCACTTTATTTGGGGTTCTTTTAATCCGCTGCCACTAGTTAAGGAATTGGAACTGTCTATATATGGGATGATTTTGTCTTGTTTTACTAATTGCAAAATTGTGAACGTGAACTTGTAGATTTGTTGTGGGGTTGAGGATCAAAGGAGATTTGAACAAGCAACTTGCTTAAGCCAAGGACTTTCGCAATAATTAGGTATATCTACAATAACTTTATTGGTACTAGGATAGAGACTTACTTTCTTATGATAGATTCATAGGATTGGAGTTGTTTGACTGGATTATTGGGGGAAGGAACGCTTCCCGACATTGTTTGGATTGAATGTGCTGTCAACGGTGACTATATGTTGTTTGCAGAGATTGGAGGGCCTATGTTTTAGAACGGTTTAGAAAAGATTGTGTGGAATTATGAACATTAATCTTCTGAAATGTTTGTGCTTTCCTTTGTTTGTAATTTAATTTTTGCAAAACTATGTCTTTTTCCATTGTTTAAGTGCGAGGTTGATTTTGTCTATGTAGAGTGAGCTTGTAGATTTGTTGTGAGGTTGAGGATCTTACTTTCTTATTAATTTCTTTATTTCAAATTGGTTATGAAAATGATATTTCTATATCATAGCTCCCTATGGGCCTGGGCGATCATCCCTCCGCTCCTATTGTCATTGAGGATGATGACGAACCCGCAGCAACCTCACCTGAGTCTGACGAGCCTGACTACGACTCCCCCTTTTGGGATAAGCCTGACTACGACTCCCCTTTCTGGGACGTGGACGCGGATGAGGACGTGCACGTGGACGTCAATGTGAATTGGTCCGTGCACGTGGGCGTCAACGTAGATGAGGACATATACGTGGACGCCAACGTGGATGGGGACGGGGACGTGTACGTGGACTTGGATGTGGAGGACCCTGAGGAGGACGAGGAGGATGAAGACCCCGACGAGGATTGAATGGATTGTGTATATTTTGAATGTATTATGTATATTATTTGCTTCTTTAATTAACTATGTAATGAATCTAAACACGCAATGATATATATAGGAAGTACCACTTTTGTACCAGAGGGGTACTTTTGGGTTCCGGAGCTCCGTGGACTGCGTCTGGAAGGATTATCCGATCTGGGCTGGCGGGGTACCTGCAAGGACTCCGATGCCAAAGTCAGTAGAGGTAAGAGGTGAGGTGTATCCAAATGAGATTCTGCCATACCTGAGTGCTTGGTTTCCTTTATGTACCTGTTGATCGTCGGCCCTAGGCTTTTAATCCGCGCCTAAATATACGCGGACAGAGTGCTTTGGTTCCTCCGAGAAGCTGGTCAAGGGAGAGAATTATGTTGCGGAGAGGCGTGGATCGCGGACCAAATATGTCACCTATACGTTACCTCCAGCGGATGGGCTTCTGGTCTCAGGGTGGTTTTAATGAGTTGGGCGGGTTGGGTGACTTCCGTGGAATGGGCCATATGGGCCCAGTCCATAACAGGAGCATAACAACTTTGTTGAACTACTTTGTGAATTTATTTGTTATCTTGCTAATGGAAGGACAGATAGTAAAGATGAAGCAAATATCTATCCGTGTAATTAAGCTATTGTAACTCTTACAATCAACGTAATCGCTAAAATAAATAATTAATATATAATAACCATTTATAATTTTATTTAATAAAATAACCAATATTATTTATATCAAAATTGTGATTCAAATAAATAATAATTATTAAAAAATAAAAGTTAATTTAAATTATTTTTAAATTAATTTAAATTATCGTCAGTCGGATATAGGTGACGGTAACATTTGGATAAAATATTATTATTATTAGCGATGGATTGTTCCGATGGTAATCCGCCTATCAAGTAAACCGGTTACCGTCGGATTTGATCGACGAAAATTAGCGTCGGTGATTATTCTCCGACTCCAAATTGGTTTCCATCGAACTCTTTATCAGCGGCCCGATGACCGACGCTAACTCTGCCGAAAACACAATATTCTGACGGTAATTGTCTCTTATCTGACAGAAATGTCCGACGGTAATAGTGTATTTTCTTGTAGTGTTCGCTCTTATAACGTAGCATAAAGAAGCACAACACACAATTGGATTGGGTTGTGTTCTAGGCAAATCAGATGAAATCGAGATATTTCCTATAATTCTAACCTTGGGTTGATTTCAAAAGCTTGAAGGCAATGAGCGTGGTGGTGGTTGGTAGTCTTGGACGGCGGCGACGGTACCTACAAAAGACATTTTGATGCCCAAGTCAACTTTTGAGTGAATATGACACTACAACATTTTATGCTTTTAGCAACGGTGTTCGTTGCAAGGTTTAAAAAGTGTTGCGTATTATACTTTAGGCAACGACTTATATATAAGCATTGTTTTTTTGCATTTATACAAAACTATTTTGACAAGGTTTAAAAAATGTTGCATATTTGGTTGTTAGCAACGGTATTCACTACAATGTTTAGAAAGTGTTGCATATTATACTTTAAGCAATGAATTGTAGGCATTGTTAATTTTTTTACGTTTTTACAACACTGTTTTTGACAATGTTTGAAAAGCCCTGCATATTTGACTTTAAGCAACACTATTTCAGACGTTGTCTTTAGTTATACATTTTGGAAACAATGTCATACACAAGGTTTAAGAATTTTTGTATATTGAAATTTTGCAACGCTTTTTGCAAAGCTAGGTCTTAGGAGGAGCAAGGCCAAGCAATTCGGTGACCAAGTGCACCACCAAGAACCGCCACCATAGGCACCCTTGGAGGACCTTGCATGCAACCCTTAGTACCTCATTGAAGCCATCCAAGGAGCCTTCTTGGAATAGCCAACAACCTTGAAAGGTTGTCTTAGGAAGTGGGTAATTCGATTTCACCACTGTCTATGTGGTTTAGTTTGATTGTTAGGTGATTTTGTTAGGTTCATGATTTTGTGATTTTACTTTAAGAAAAACTAAATTGTGTTCTTGTGTTTTCAAGGATGTTTTAGGGCAAGAGGGTTTGAGAGGATTTGGTGGAAATTTTACTAAGTAACTAAGTCTTGAGGTTGTCAAATTGCTATGACTAAATTCGGTGATCAAAAGAGAAATTAGCAAGCTTAGGTTTTGGTTTAATGCATGTGAGTTTTAAGAAGCTTGGATAAAGATTTTAAGTCAAGAAAAGGAAATTTAAGAGTGTATAAGGACATATGAAGAGTTCGGGTATAAGGACTTGAACCAAGGAGGACTTATTTGGACATAATGCATGTGAAACTGGAGTAATTGAATAAGATTTTAAGACATGAAAACAAGTTTGAGGACAAATGAACTTTGTAACACCCCTATACTTTCAACCTACACTATAGTCGTAACATTGATTATAGGGTTATTATCTACCTTGGTTGGGGTTACTTCTAGCCCCTACTTTTATCTTTGCAAATATTTCTTACCCGAAAATATGGACCCATTTGAAAATTGTTCGTTTGCTTTACAAATTTGTAAACTAGGAGCCATGCGTGATCAAGAAAACATGTATATACAAATGCTAGCGTCTCCGAAAGTTTAGGTGATAACAGAAATAGAACATGAAAAGTATATACATATATTTACATATATTCACGAACAAGGTCCAACACATAATTACACATTGGCTTATTAGTAAGTATTACACAAAAGTTATACACAAGTCAATGGCCTATCTAGACCATTTACATAGCACAAAACATGTATCGCGCTAATGCGTAGGTGGAACCTCTGATGTTACTCTGGAACAGTCCTGTTGCAGCTCATCCATTGGCCTACCACTTATCGGCCTCGTCAATCCACTCGCTTTGTAAGCCTGGAACCATAAAGGAGTGGGGGTGAGAACGCGTCGTTCTCAGTGGGAATCCCTAGCTCTATCTATCGTTTCACTACTCAGTTATGGTCTAGGCCACTCATGAGATCTCTAAGTGTTCATGCATACTGAACTCCTACTGATTATTATCTTTGGTCTAGGTCCTGAGTAGCTTTATCTAGTTTACTAGGTAACGGGGGTTTGCTAATCTTGTCTTTACCTGGGGTTATGTGCTTATTATCTTTAGGCGCTTGAGTGATGTGACACCTGATCACATGTTCTTGTAGTCTATACTTTCACTTAGACCATCTCGAGGGTTCTCTCGACGGTACTTNGGTCGGCCCTATGACTCGACTAGGATTTGGACTCATATACATACATACATACATACATACATACATACATCCATATACATACATACATTCATACATTTACATTTACATTCATATACATTATCTTACAGTGGATCCACCTAAGGTCAAGTCTATGCCTGTGTTTTATCGTTTGAAAATAAGGTCAGGTCTATGCCTGTGTTTTATCGTTTGAAAATAAGGTCAGGTCTATGCCTGTACGTAACATTTAAAATAGGGCCATGTACGTAACATTTAGAATAAGGTCAGGTCTATGCCTGCGTATAACATATAGAATAAGATTAGGTCTATGCCTGCGGTCATATTTAACCAATCTATCTTGCTGGACTGGTGAGGGGCGTGTTCGTTACACGTGCCAAGAGAGGGAATACTCCTAATCATATAACTATGTTCTTTAAGGCACGTCGGACCCTCTGGGGTTGGAGCTTCTTAAGATCTCACTTTTTCCCTAAGATTCAGTTATGATCCTTTTTAAGACATTAGGTGATAACTTCTAGTTATCTACAGTCGTCCTAAGCCATAACGACGACCGAGTCCTCATAATGCAAACTAACCTAAGTACAATAAAGTTACAGTTACTTTCATATACCATTTTCCGAGTCTTTGGGCTCGTTGGAACATATAGGAAAACTAAAATCTTAAGTTCTTCGGTGGTCATTTGAATGACTGGCTGAGTCATTTGAATGACACTGAAATTTTGCTCCCGTTTTGTACTTTTTGCAGTGTCATTCGAATGACCAAGCCACGTCATTCGAATGACCTGCTAAAATGGCTCCTAGATGAGTAAAATTTAGGGTCATTCGAATGACCTTGCCTTAAACTCATCCGTAGCGTTGTTTCTTGCTTATTTCACATATTTTCCTCATTGAAACTTCATTTATACTTTCCGTGTGTTCCAACAAGTACATTTATATTTTTCTAACATTAAAACTACAGAAAATCACCTAGGCATCTTAACCAGCATATTTTCTACATACCATTTCCTAAGTTACTTTCTTAAACATAAACATATAAAATAGCATAAAAATCCACATAGACAGTGGGTCTAGGGTTACCCATTTCCTAAGTGTTTTCTGATCGGTTGAAGTTGATGAGAAAAAGATTCCCTCAACGGTGGTGAGTTCCCACAATTTTTCCTGAGTCTGGCAGCATAACCGCAGTGTGCACGAACGAAACCGAAACTTAATGAAAACTTAAGAAATTGTGAATTATGAGGGGCAGGGTCGTGGGCTATTTATAGCCACCACACCTGCCACCTTACTGTTTTCTTTTTATTTTATTATTATTATTATTATTATTATTATAATTATACATGTACTTATCCATCAAAAGGATAAACATCAAGCTTTTGTGGCATATTTCGATCAAGTTTGATCGTGTTTGGTCGTTAAGCGCTCGTGTACGGATATCTTAAAAATATTCCAGACACATAGTCGCTATCTACTAATTTTCTTGGTCATGCGGGTATGTCAGGTTAAGGTATTCACGAATTTATTTCTGTAAGAGTATATTTTACGGATACCTTTAGGACCTGAAGGAATTCCGGTGCTAACCGAAAATCGCTCTGAATTTCGCAAAAATTTCCGTGAGCCTACGAAACCATTATTTTGATTGGTATTTTAGATAAGGAAACCTTTATGATTAAATTTCCAGTCTAAATAACCGTCTCAAAAACACTTTAATTACGCGAGATTATTCATTACGCAAAATCTTTGTAAGGGGAAAAATTGAGATGTTACAAACTTAGGGTATGAATTCGGGTAAGATGATCTAACTAAGGTAAGATAAGGTATTAATCTTGACATGAGAGAATTAAGGAGGATTTAAGTAAGATTTCAAGACAAGGAAATAAGATTTTAATAGGTGAACACATAGAATGCAATTCGGTTTTGAAAGTTAAAATGTTAGAGCTAGGTTTTTAATTTGAGAACTTGAAGCCATAGAGTATTTAAGTTAATAATTGGGTTAGATAAATGAACCATGAGAGGGTATGTGCACATAGTACAAAATTAGGGTTAAGAGCTTGAGAGAGGACATAACTAGGGTTTTAGTATAAGCATAAGTTTAAGAAGTTTTGAGTGAAGGCCAAGTGTGAGAAGTTGAGAATAACTGCATACATAATGCAATTCAGGTTTCACATAGCAAGATACGAGAAATTAGAGTTCTTAGGGAATACATAAGAGTTTAAGAAGCCTTAGGGTGAAATCAGGTTAAAACTGAACAAGAAAGTAGGAAAATGCACATACATGAACATAGAGAACAATTCAGTTTAAGAAGGTAAGTTAAGAGATTGAAATTAAAAATGGAGTCTAAAGGAATTAGAACAAAGATTTGGGGATTGAGAGTATAGAAGTACACAGGTAATAATGAGGCTCTAAGGTGAGCCAGAGGTACGAGTCCCTAAAAGCATGGAGGCCTTAAAAACACCAAGCTCATTTTAGTTTGCAGTTTCATGACTATGTGAACGCATACATGTTATATGTATTATATTATTATGCATCATGAGGTATGGGTTGCCATTAGAGCTTTAAGGTGACCTTAGATAAATAGAAGATGAATCAGGTAATCATAAAGAAGATAATAACTGAACATAAGGAATAGACATAGTCCTAAGAGAAGTTTTGGCCACCATGAGGTTTGATGTACCTTGAGGACATAGAGGTAGTTATGTAATAGGGAATCCTTTATCTTGGCATGTCTACGGATACGCCCCTCACCAATCTTGCAAGAAGGATTGGTTATTATCGAGGAAGCAGACTTAAATCTACTGTGAAAAGCTAATGATATGTTTCAAAGTAACCGCCTCAAATAAGAGTTACGTGAGAGAAAATAAAAGATCATGATAAAAGAAAAGAGAGGAAAGGAAATACCCTAGAAAGAACAAGAGAGTTGAGGCACAATCACGAAAAAGGACTATGTCGGCCAACCTAGACAATTGAAAAGATCAGAATCAAGCAAAGTCAAGAACAAAAGAATGTCCACCCCTGGCTTGTCCAAGGTCAACCCCCTCACTACCCTGCATGCAGGGATGGTCACTTTATATGTATATACGCAATATTCTTATCTTTCACGGTAAGTGTGTCTGTGGTTCGCTACCACCCCAGGCATGAGCTCTGCCCCAAGGAATGAAAATGGAATACGAATATTGATCCGGAGCAGGTTGTATACCGGCCAGGGGATGACGATCTCACTGGGTACATGGGGGAAAGGACAAGAAGGATGCTACCTCAATGGTATTACGTGACAGGTCGCATAGGAGAACTCCCGGATTCCCTTTATGCATGATTATGTGCTTGTATGTATATCATAATGATTTAAGTATAAGTTATAAGGTAATATCAAGTTACTCAAGGAGCTCACAAGGTTATTCAAGGATCATAAGTTACAGGATTACAATGTTTTATGCTATCAAATTAAGAAAACACGGATACCCCTAGGTAAAGAAAGACTAGAATTCTCCTGTCACTTAGTTAAATAGATTAAAGCTGCTCAGGACTAGTATGTGTTAAAACAAGTAGGGACTTTAGATTGTATTATGAAACATAGAGATCCCCTGAGCGGCCTGGATCATAAATGAATCGAAACCGATAGTAAGCCCATAGGATTCCCACTGGGACGCAATGTTCTCACCCCCATTCATTATGATTCCAGGAGCCCTTAAAGAGTTTGTTGAGGAACCCCAAAGTGAGAATCCTACCTTGGATCAGTGAAGATTGGTTTGGAGCCGCCAAGGTATCAACTTCAGCATTGGACATAGAGCAGTGGAGTTATGTTTGGACCGTGAAGAGAAAATATCATGCTTTGTTCCAGCTAAATGACTAGTACCTGTCATTGGCTTTTATGTGTAATATGTGTGTACTTATGAATATAACTAATTATGTGTGACTGTACCTTGGACCACTAGTAATGTATGTACAGTATGTTTCCTGAAATTACTCTGGAATTGCTATATGATGTGAGGATCAACGTTTAAGTCCCTGAGACNTATATATCTACACGACTTGTTTCTTACGCGTGACTCATATTTTACGATTTTGTATTGAAGAAAAAGTTTAAATTGGTCTATATTTTTAGTAAAGGGTATTTTCGAAAGCAATTATAGGACTCAAAGTATTCTGATTGAGAAAGTGACAAACTGGTGAGCATTGTTTACGACTTAAGTGCAGACAGCTAGCTAGCATGGTGCATAAAAAGTGTTGCGTATTATACTTTAGGCAACGACTTATAGGCATTGTTTTAAACTTTTTACGTTTATACAAAACTATTTTGACAAGGTTTAAAAAGTGTTGCGTATTTGGTTGTTTGCAATAGTATTCACTACAAGGTTTAGAAAGTGTTGCATATTGTACTTTAAGTAATGACTGTATTTTTATTTTTTTTATTTAATATACACGTGTTAAATTAATTATACTTAATTTTTTTAATATTTTAAAAATAAGGAACATGTCGCACATCTATTCCTTTTTCATAAAGCTTATACAAATAGAAGTTATCTATTTTTTTTAAATGCAATAAAAGTAATGAATAAAATTAGAATAGATCTATTTTTTTATGGGATCTGTTTATTTATTTATTTATTAATTGTATAAGATTTAAAAATTTGAGATATACAATATATATTTTTATTTTATTTAAAACATATGAGTCATTTATTTACAAATACGTAACTACATAAAACACAACATTTTTTTTAGATCTTTATTATTAATAATAGAATGGTAAGACATAACATTTTTTTTTATCTTTATTATTACTAATGAAATGGTCTAGATATATATTATTAGTGATTTTTTTTTATACATTTTATAAAAGGGTTGTTATTTTTTAAAATCATTGTACATAAAATTATAAATAAATTAACTAATACAAATGAGATAATTAAAACAAAATCATGAAATGCTAAACTATATGTCTGTAATTTGCATTTAAATTAAAAACCAATATGTAGGCAAATTTCAATCATATGGGTAGGATTCACCCAAACATTGACTCCTATATTTGAGATTTTTTGAAACAACTATTCAAAGAAAATGAATGATATTGATTGTATGTTATTGAAATTGATGATTTAGATGAAAGAAGTTTACATGAATAATAGTTTTGCAACCATACAAATGTAGATTGGGTTGATGTTGCCTCACTATATCTGAGATATTGTGCAGACTATTGATTGAGATTTTAATGAGGTGTAAATCCTATTAAGATTTTATCAAATAAAAAATAAGGAGTGAGTCGATATAATGTGTCATGCATAATTTTTTTTGTTCTTTGTAATAATATCTGAATTCCACTACTAATGAGATCAATTAATCAAGTTTAAAATATGTGACTGTCCCTTTCAACACAATGTTTTTTATTCTCAAATTCAAAACCAAAATCTTTTAAAAATAGAATAAACTTTTTTACCATTCAACTAACTATATGATTGTAGTGTGTCATGCCCAATAATTACAAATACAATTTTTTTTTAATTCCTCCGGCACATTCTCTCTCTCACCCAATAACTAAATCGTATCCCAACAAATACAAAGTTATGTGTTTGATCTTCCTTTTGACTCTTATTGCCATCATAGCCCCAATTATTGCTGTAAAGTTCTAAATACCCTTAGTAAGGGACAGCGTGGCAGGTGGATGTTGTTCATATTTCATTCTCTCTCTCTCTCTCTCTCTCTCTCTCTTTCTTTCTCTTTCTATTACACACACAGTCATCCAGCATTCATGTTCTCTTTCTTTCTGCTCTCTGCTTTTGTTCTGTTTGGTATCCTTTATTTCCTTTTACATAATGTTTCCACACCCACTTTCTTAGGGCAGTTATTTCTCACTTGTGGCTTCATATAATTGATGGTTAAAAAGAAGTCCTCCTTTCTTTGAATTTTTGGACTATTGTGTTTGTCACACACATTTCTTCTTTTTTTCTTTTTTCTTTTTTTTCCTTTCACCCCTCCGGCCTGTGCCTCATATGAGGGGACCAATATTAATATTTTGGTCACTTTAATTTCTCTTCGGTGCATGTTCTTCAGAATGTGTGTCTCTGTGACTCTCTGATAGAGAAAGTCAATCCCCTTATACAACCAACATGTATGGTTTCATTGAATCACGAGTTGCTTTCCATTTGTACCTTCGTATATAAATGTGTGAAAGACTGTTACTATATCCTCGTAATAATCAACCTAACATTTTTCTTAATCTAAAATCTCTTTTGTAATAGCATGGGTTGCAATTTACAAAATATTCAAGAACTACTTAATAGATGTGCGTGAGATTTTGGATTAAAATTTTTTTTAAGCACACAACTTAAGAAAACTTGGCATTTTTTTAATGTGAAAATGTACATAATTCTCACATATAGATCGAGGAATATAAGTAAAATTCACTTCACACTTTAGAAGGTAGTGGTTTAATCTTTAAAATTGTAATTAGATGTCTGGTTAGTTAGGATGTATAATGTGTACATTGTTTGGTAGAGTGCATGATGCACTTTGTAAATGTTGTTAAATGCCTTTGACATTTGGCAACACTTCTCAACTAATTTTAGCCGAATTTCTTAAATTGTAAATGTGATTAGCTCTTTTGGTCACATTTCGGAAATGTGCCTAGGTGTATATTACGCAGCACTTCTAATATATAATCATAAATACTTTGAAGTGTCAATAAAAACTCACATGAGTATTACTATTTCACATTTACGGTTAGACGATATGCATTGGTGAAGGAAGTACTAAAAGTTTGGGCGGTCGAGTTTATTCTTTTCATTAAAATTAAAATTACTTATATGTATACGTTACACTACTAAAAGCTGCTCGTAGCCAACGGTCTTATTGTCAAATTTACTAATATTATGATTGAAATCATTTTTTTACCGTGTTATTGATGTTTCAATTGGTCGATAATGTTGTCATGGTTAATTAATTAATAAATTAATAAATAAATATTATAGACGAATTCTATGCCCGCCGGTAAAATTTCAAAAATAATTTCGATGGATAAAAAACCAAAATTATAGGAAATATTAAGAAAATCATCTTTAGTTTCTTCAAAATGGTACCGACAGTGGATTTCGTCCATAACATTTTTATAATTAAAATAATACATAAATTTCTGACAATTTTTTTTTTGGAAATAGTAACTTCTGTTTATAAAAAATTAATTGTTGAATTATTACAGACCCTTTTTTTAATGCCGTTGGTAATATTAAAACAAAAATGCTACATGTACACCCAATTTTATATATCCATACACACACCATTAATAATGTACAAACTTTATTCTCATGAGTGCACAAACATTGCAAACTTATAGATGATATTTTCAATTATACTTAATTAAGTGCACATGCATTACAGACATTAAAACACAAACTTTATGTATATAAATATAGGGTGTATGTATGGTGTATATTTTTTGGTGTACGTGTAGCAAGACTCATATTAAAAAATGGAAAAGTCTCAGTGTACACCATATATCATATAGTCAACAAATTAAAGTTTTCATGGACCTTGTACGTATTGATTGTGTCATTCAACGCACTCACTCTCACACGCTTCTTTTCCACACTCTTACATCCTCACTCGCGCTACAGTCCCTCACAAACCCTCAGTTTGCAATTCTCTCCCTCTCAGTTCGCGATTCTCTCCCTCTCATCTCGCCATTCTCAACTCATATGCTCGCGATTCTTGCTCTGTCAACTCGCAAATCTCACAACCATTAGTTCTCGGTTGTAGTTTCTCGCTTATCTACATATACTTCCATAATTCATCCTTCATCTTTCTTCATCATCTCCGTCGCTCATTGACGTGCATCGTCACCGTGATTTGCCTTTGTCATTATCGCTAATTTCATCTAGATCTACAGAATCGAACACAGAGTTGAAAGAAGCAATTGATGAGGTAATTTAGATCGTGTTAAATTGTTTTTGCATTGTTTGTTTTGATGATTCAATGAAGGTATGAGTTGGTTGTGAATATCTTTTTGTTGGTTGTGAATTTCTAAAAAGATGTTACATGCTATCAAAATGTTTGTTTACTCCTCATCAAAAGTTTGTTTACATAAGTTTTCAAAGTTTGTTTACGTGAACATGAATGTTTTTTTAATCATGATCAAAAGTTTGATCAAATGGTTGTTAGTTCCAAAGCTTTTGTTACTTAAAAGTTTGTTCATTATATGATGTTATGTTTGTTCATATATGTATTAACGTTGTTTAGAAGACTGAAATGCTAATGTTTGTTTATTTTCACTTGTAATGTTTGTTCATGACATGCTACTATGTTTATAACTTTTGTTTAGAAGGCCGGGATGCTATTTTTTTTTGTTAATATTTGTTTGTTTTTACTGCAATATTTGTTCATGATACGATGCTATGTTTATTCATACATGTATTATTGTTTGTTTAGAATATTGCATGCATATATAACATCAAATGGTTTTACGTCATTACTATGACCAATGCATCTTGATCGTTGTTCGATTATTTGGACATGTAAATAATAGTGTCCAAACCCCTTATATTCATGTTACTTTGATTGACATAATTCTTGTATGCATTTGATGCAGGATCAATTGTACATGGGAGATGGTGGCATTGCGTGGAAGCTGCAAAAGCTGAAACTTGATCACAGATTTTTGTAGTTTGGAATTAGATAATTATTTGTAACGTTATACAAGAAATTTATTATCAAACTTGTTTGCTCATGATAACCCATAACTTTTGTTTATATTCTTCCAAATTTTTGTTCATGACTATTGATGAAAACAATTTTGTTCACTTTTGGAGCAAGTCCAAGATTTTTTTTTTTTTTTTTAAAGTTTGACTTCAAGGGCTATTGTACATGGCTGAATGAGAAATGATTATGGATTTTTTTTGTACCAAGGCGATGATCAGTAGCTGGTCCGAGAGGATGATCAGCCACACTGGGACTGAGACACGGCCCAGACTCCTACGGGAGGCAGCAGTGGGGAATTTTTCGCAATGGGCGAAAGCCTGACGGAGTAATGAATATAAACAAAAAACAATGAATCCTTGATGTTGCGTGGAATCAACGTTTGATATTATACCATTGCAGATAATAGTACCCAGAAACAAATTTTTATAAAACAATAAACAAACGTTACATGTTTGATGAACAAACTCTTGGATAAACATACACAAACAAAGTTTGCTAACAACTAAAAATAAATGTAAGTCATAAAAAAAAAAGCAAGTAACATCAATAAAGAATGATATTAGGTTTTTTTCTGGTCTTTCCCTCCCTTTTGGTTTTCTTTGGCAGTAAATCTTGTGTGGATAGTTAGGTGAAAGGATTAAGAGTAAGCAGAGCCTTTTTTCCTATCTCGTGTAGGTATTGGATAAACTTACACAAACAAAGTTTGCTAACAACTAAAAATAAATGTAAGTCATAAAAAAAAGCAAGTAACATCAACAAATAATGATATTAGGTTTTTCTTGTCTTTCCCTCCCTCTTGGTTTTCTTTGGCAGTAAATCTTGTGTGGACAGTTGGGTGAAAGGATTAAGAGTAAACAGACCCTTTTTTCCTATCTTGTGTAGGTATCATTGCGAATCGCTTGAGGACCTTTTTGTCCTTTTATTGGGGTGGACTTAGAAGTCCTTAGAGACTTCTTCAATTCAACCTTGGATTGTGATCTTAGTAATTTTTGTAGTGCCATATCTACATCATTAGACACACAAATGAACAAACACTATAGATATGATAAACAAATCAAATCAACTAAAAAAACAAACATATATGACTAAATAAACAAACAAAGAGCAGAATATAAACAAACATCTCCGTGCAAATAAACAATCAATGAAAACCACGCTGACAAACAAACACTATAACTATTCGAAACAGACATAATAATTCAAATGAACAAAGAAAACAATGTGTATATAACTGATAGAGGGATTTTATCCAATATTTTTGTACTTCATAATCGAACATTGCATCCTAAAAATGTGTGGTTTTAATGCTTAATTAATATGTTTTGCACATTATCCTCTTTGTGAGAAATTGAGAAAAATGCAATTTAATGCACCGATTTTTATTTTAGAAATCAATTTATAGAATTTTTGTTCCTTTTTATTTTTCTATTGTAGCAAAATAAATTGCCAAGAGGATTAATGAAGATTTGAAGGATATTTGGTAAGATACAAATTTTGAAGAATAGATTTGAAGAGAAGATTTGGATCATAAAATATAAATTTGAATTCAAATTCAAAAAGATTTGGTCAGAGATTTATTGAGAATTTTTTAACGTTAACTTTGTCACGGATTTTGTGCTGGGATGGAGGTTAAATCTTGATTTGACTTTTACTACAAAGTTGTAGATCTATCTCGTAGCTTTAATTGAAGACTTGAATCACTTCAATCTGATAGTTGTAGCCAAAGTTATCGCGATTTTACCAACTGCTATTTAAAAGTGTGGGATTTTCACTCACTTTAGGCCCGTCCTCTATAAATAGACATCCTCTCTCAATACTCAAAAAATACTCAGCCTCCACTTTTATTTTATGAATTTTTCCCTTTTATTTTATGCACTTTAGGTTTATGTTAGTGGTGCTTAGTTATTAGTTCTTCAATGATTGTTGGAGCACTCATATTAACAATGCAAGCTCCCAATTATTTGCGAAGTTCTTCTGTTATTTTATTCAGTTTTTGTTATTTTAATCGTCCATTATTTTCTACTCTCTTCTTGATTTTATTTATCATGTGTTTTAATCATCCCCCATGGAGGTGTAGTTTCCTTAATAAATTGTATGCGGTAACTCTAGATTAGGATTTAATTGGAGATTCTTGCGCTTAATATTTACTCATGATTTGTTCCGCCCCTAATTAATAATATAGTGATGGCATGTTATTGGTTAGATTTGACTCTAAATTAATAGATCTTGATGATCATAGGATTTATAGTTTAAGATTTGGGAACTTTTTGGGGGAAACTAATTAGATCTAATTAAGTTGTGTAATTAATGCTTAGGGGATTGATGATCCTAGTCTCTTAAGTGAATTGCGAGTTAGTTAGAGATTTTAACTAACAAACAACATACCCTTTATGAATAATTAATTTAGGAATCAATGACAATAAATCCTTGAATCTAGAAACGCCGTATGCAGGATATTGTCTTTAATTATTGGTGATCTACTTTTGTTTTAATTTCCCTTTTAAATCAATTCAAACCCCCCCTTTAATTGCACATGGAGTTGGCTTGTAAATTTCTTCCTTAGAGACAACCTAGGTTAGCCCCTATACTACGTTTTAGGGTTTACTTAATTTTATAAATTATTATTTGATCATACATTAAAATTAACGACGTTTTGGTGTGTGTCAAATTTGGCGCCATTGCCGGGGAATCAATTTAGCCAATTCTTTTGTCTTTTTCTTTATTTTTCTGTTTCTATAAAAAAAAAGTCAATTTTGTTTTTATTTATTTTTGTCCCTTAAATGTGCTATCATGTACTCTAACAATTTTCCTAGTTGGCAGTGGTCTAGTGTTCCTTTCTTTTTAGGTAATGGAGTGGATTTTGACAGTTTTCAGCAGAGGTATCGCCGGAAGATGGAGGAATTGGACAGGTTGCCTAAGGACATCGTTTGGAGGGTATTTTAGACCTTACCGTAGAATGTCGCCGAGTTGTCTGAACAACAATGGGAAGACCACTTGAGCCGATGTGGTGCGATAACTTTGTAACATTCTGATTTTTTTCCCCTTACAAAGGTTTCGCGAAATTAATAACCCCGAATAATTAAAGTGGCCACGAGACGGTTATTTGGACTGGAAATTAATTATAAAGGTTCTTAAATCCAAAATAACAGTCCAAATAATGGTGTTGTAAGCTCACGGAAATGTCGCGAGTGTTGGGTTAATTTTCGGTCGGCACCGAAAATCCAGTCAGGTCCCAAGGTATTCGTAAAATATATTCTTCCGAAGATACGTTCACAAATACCTTAACCTGACATACCATTATGACCAGGAAAATTAGTAGATCGCGGATAAGTGTCCGAATATTCCTACATGAGCGATTAACGACCAAACACAATCAAATGTGATCGAAACTGGACAGGAAACCTTAAGGGTTATCCTTAACTAAGATATTTATATAAAATAATAATATAATATAACAATATAATAATAATAATAATAAAATAGTAACAGTGGCTGAATAGCCACTGCTGTTACGTGACTATATTATATATGTATATATATTATAATATATATATATATATATATAAAATATAATATATAATACTAATAATAATCAAAATATCTAGCACAGTAAGGCGGTTTCCTATGCCTATATATATATATATATATATATATATATATATGAGAGGCCTTACCGTGTTGTGCTTCACTTTCGTTCTTTGTTTTGTTCTGTTTCGGTTCCGTTCGCGCACATTGCGGAAGCACTGCCGGACTCCAGAAAAATTTTAGGAGCACACCATCGTGAAGAGGATTTTCACATCAACTCTACCGATTTAGAATCTGCATCAGAAGTGGGTAACCCTAAGCCCACTGTCTATGTGGTTATTTATATGATTTTATATGTGTATTTGCATGTATTTGTTTTGGAAAATACTTTGTAGAAAATATAGAGAATAAGTTGTGAAAACGGTTTTTGGTAGTTTGGATGTTAGAAAAACATAGTTGTAGCTATTGGATCACTAGGAAAAGAGAAAGGAAGTTACGAGAACGAACCTGGGGAAACTTGTGAAAATCTCTCGGTGAACAAAGTTTTAACATAGTCATTCGAATGAATTCGTTCAGAATCATTCGAATGAAAGATTTTGAAGAATTCATTTGAGTGAAATCCCTGGGCAATGGAATGAAAGAGTTTTTAGGATTCATTTGGATAACTAGACCCTAGTCATTCGAATGAAAGAAATTGAGAATTCATTCGGATGACTAAACCCTAGAGTCATTCGAATGCCTCTTGAAGAACTCGAGTTTTTTGACCGTTGTATGGGATCTAACAAGTACAGATATGTATACTATTGCATATGGCAGCATGGATCACGAGGAATCGACCGTCATATGACTTAGGACGACTGTAGATAACTAGAAGCCATCACTTAACGTTTAAAAAGAGCATAATTGAAATGTAGGGAACAATGATTTGAACGCTGGCATCGACCTGATCTTATAGTAAAACAAGAAAGAAGAATAAAGCTTAGAATCTACAGTCCAGTCAGTCTTCTAGTACGTCCCCAAGTGTGGACAAAGCGTCACTATCCCCAAGTGTGGACAGAGCCCCAAGTGTAGACAGATCCCCAAGTGTGGATAGGTCCCCAAGCTTGGACAGGTTCCTAAGTGTGAACCAAGTAAGACTATCCCCAAGAGTGAACAAGTCCCCAAGCGAGGACTTAGCGTCACTATCCCCAAGTGTGGATAGGTCCCCAAGCGTGGACAGATCCCCAAGTGTGGACTTATCCCCAAGCATGGACAAACTGAGTCTGTCCCCAAGTGTGGACAAGCAGATAGGTCAAGAAGAATGCGTGAGCGAAGACCAAACTCCCCAACATGCATAAGATATATGATATAGGTAAGTATGTAAGTATGTGAGCAGGTATATATATGTGTTGGGACTTGTCGAGTGAAACAATATCACGAGACTGCCCTCTAGAATATGAGTTATGTGGGTGCGTGTTCATAGGACACGATACCTAGACGAGCAGAATTAAAAAACACGAACCCATAGGTAATGTCAAGATTAAAGAACCCCAGTCACCTAGTAAAGTAGATAAAGTCATTCAGGACCTAGACAAAGATAATAATCAGTAGGGGTTTAGTGTGCATGACATCTAGAGATCTCCTGAATGGCTTGGAACATAACTGAGAAAGGAAATGATAGGTACGTCTTAGGATGCCCACTAAGGACGAAACGTCTCATCCCACACTCACTTATGGTTCCAGGGCGACACGACGAGTACACAGGAGCGAAATAGGAATCGCCGGAAGAGCAAGGACCCGAACGCGAGGAAGTTACTCAGAAGCATCGAGACTACTGCTGGAATGGCTCCTCGTAACCCCTTAGGCCTTTTGTATCTTGTATTAGCCTGATGGACTGATTATGCCATTAGCTTCTAAGTGTGGTAGTTGTATTATGTAATTATAAACCAAGGTGTACTTGTTTATGGACCTGTATGTATAAATATCTATGCTATGCCTTCTATGAAATTGCCATGTGTGGTAGACTGGTAAACGCTCAAGTCTTTTGAGACTCTATCGCTTGTATATCCATATAACTTCTTAAACATTCATGGCTCATAGTTTACGAATTAGTAGAAAAAGGAAAAAGATTTCAAAATAGTCCATATTTTCAAGTAAGAGATATTTGCCAAGATAAAAGTAGGGGCTAAAAGTAACCAAACCAAAGCTGAAAACAACCCTATGAACATTGTTTACTACGTACGGGTAAGCAGCTAGCAAGGGTGTTTCAAAGTTTACCGTCCTACCTTTACCAACCTTACCCCAAGCCTTACTCTCCCCTCCCCTATCTGACCGATTCATACCACTACTAACCACCACTACTTGAACTTCCATCGTACTCACCAGACCCATATCTACCACATTCTTACTCACCAAAGCCCACGGATTACCCATCGACATTCACACACTCTTACCAACCCACTCTCTACCAATAACAAACTCAACAACTTCCTGCTCTATCTCTCAATTCTGAAATAATAGTGATACATGAGTTAATGAAAATAATAAAGGAGATAATACATGAGTCCGAGAGAGCGATGCAGAGGGACGAGGAGTTGCTTCCAAATTTGCAAGAGTTGAAAGTTGAGATAAATCAATTCAAAGAAACAATGTGTGCATCTAGTGGGCACGAGGAGAACAATTACCACGATAATAAGGTTGTGTGTGAAGACCCATCATTTGACATCATCGATGATGGTGGCCCTTCGGAGGTTTTGGTTTAAGAGATACCACGGTTTGTCATTCTCGATGATGAATCTGATACAAAGATGGTGTTTGAAGAGCCACAACTGGAGGAAGAAGCGCATAACATTTGTGTTATTCATGGTGTGGTTGAGGTTCCGGTTGAGCCTACTTTGCTGCACAAATTTCCTACACTTATTCCATTACTCCCATCATCTCTTCTCTTAGCATATCACTTACCACCACTTGGGCTGCACTTTGAGACACATGTTACTTTCCTTGGACCATGTGAGTATGCTCACTTGGAGACTGATGGCCAGTTGTGGGCCTTATGTGAAGGGCTTGGAGACTTTCTTCCTGTTACTAGGGGAAGGTTAAACCATGTATAGGGACAATTTAAGAAGCCTCCTAGTGGGAACCTTCATCCACCCTAAATTGGAGTGATTAACTACTGGATAACCAAGCTAAGATGAAGCATCAAAGCTTCACGTCATCGATGGAATATCTCAACGCTCCAAGGCCGTGACATGACTTACATGGTGTGGGATCCCGGTGGAGGCTACCGCAACAAACTTTGGTGGATGTTTCTGGACCAGTTCAAACGTGATCTCTCATGAGACGGCTGCCGATCGTCCAACTTAAGGACATTAAACAAAAGTTCTATGTGGGAGACAGCCCACCGTTCGTAAGTTTTTCTTCCTTTCTCTTTTATTTGTTTTAATTCTTCGTTTAATGTTTTTACCCTATCTCGTGCACCGAGGCCGATGCATTTCTTTAAAGTGTGGGGGTGGGAAAGTTTTTGGTGTGCTTAGGATAACGCTTTCAATTGTGCAATAATTGTGGAAATTCATAAATAGGGATAATTTAAACTAGATGATGATTAATCTGTGCAACATGAAATGTTGTGTTTGATTGTGTAATTGTGGCATTATGTTTGATTGAGCATTTTATAGATTCTGAGATGTTTTAATTGATTGGATGATATTACCTGGTAAGCTTTTGATCCTTTAATAGGATGGCAACACTACATGACATTCCTTTCTTTGTTGTGTGTACACTTGCTAGTGTTTAAGTCTAGAATTTCCTGATTCTCTGCATTGCACTTTTACCTTTATATATGACATGTGACATGATTGAGACATTCTTTTTGATATTTTAGCTTACATATCCATATTAGCCTACCTTGAATGTTTGACCCTTTTTAGCCTATTTGAGCCTTATAGCCTTTTGTTGAATTGTTCGCACAATACAAGCCAATAAACCAAGAAAATCCATGATACACCTAGCCTTAGGGCTTAGGAGAATTGTGGTACATTTATCCATATGTGCTAAGCAACAAGTGTGGGGTTACATGAGGGCATGTAACATTCATAGTAGGGGAGAGCGACCGCAATTGCTTTGATAGGTTAAAAAAATACGAAATTGGCCATACAAAATTTTTTGAGGCAACAAATCTACAAAACAAACAATCAAGAGAACTGACAAAAACTCTCCCTTGAGCTGATAGGTAAATGGTGACAAGATTCCCAGGAAGTGTGAAAAAGTATTGGAAGAAAAAAAAAGAGAAAAAAAATGAACAAAAGTGTTTGGGAATTTGTCACTGGGCTAATTAGAGAACAAAAGGAACTAGTGGAGATCAAGGTACCTGCATCATTGGTTAAGCACATATGCCATTAATTCTACTAAGTCTTAGGCTTTAGCTCACTGGCCATATGATATCTTACCTTGACCTCGACCCCATTACAACCTTAAAAGACCTCTTGATGCATGTCATATATATTTGGTGATCCATGATGCTTAGAAGAAAGTCAAGCTTATGGAGGCAACTCTAGTGCAGTGTTTGAGAGAGCATTGGATGAACCTATACACTTTGACTGATGAGTGACACACACTAACCTATGAGGCCCAATTGATTTTAACATGCCTTGACTTATTCTTTGCTCATGATTGATATGCCAAGAAAATTAGTTTTAATGCACAATGATATCATCTCCTCCCTAAATGTATTTTATTTTTGGATTGTCATGTATTTTGCACAGTTGTCTAGTAGTTATTGAGTTGGTTTAAGTGCCTCCCTGAGTTTCATGGCTTTGTAGGGGATGTAAATTTTCCTTTTCTTTATTTTTGTCTTCTTAAATATTTTTGTTTTGATTTTTAGTCTACTTCCATTCTTAGTTCCTTGCACGAGGACATACAATTGTTCAAGTGTAGGGTATTTAGATAGAGGGATTTTATCCCATATTTTTATACTTCATAATCGAACATTGCATCCTAAAAATATGTGGTTTTAATGCTTAATTAATATGTTTTTCACATTATACTATTTAGTAAGAAATTGATAAAAATGCAATTTAAGGCACCAATTTTTATCTTAGAAATCAATTTATAGATTTTTTTTTTCCTTTTTAGTTTCTATTGCAGAAAAATAAATTGCTAAGAGGATTAATGAAGATTTGAAGTAGATTGATAAGATACAAATTTTGAAGAAGTGATTTGAAGAGAAGATTTGGATCATAAAATACAAATTTGAATTCAAATTCAAAAAGATTTGGTCAAAGATTTGCTGAGGATTATTTAATGCTAACTTTGTCACAGATTTTGTGCCAGGATGGAGGTTGAGTCTCGATTTGAATTCAATGACAAAGTTGTAAATCCATCTCTTAGCTTAAATTGAATATTTTAATCACCTCAATCCGATATCTGTAGCCAAAGTTACGCGATTTTACCAACTGCTATTTAAAAGTGAGATTTTCACTCACTTTAGGTCCATCTTCTATAAATAGACATCCTCTTTCAATACTCAGCCTCCACTTTTATTTTCTACACTTTTCCCTTTTATTTTATGCACTTTAGGTTTATGTTAGTGGTGCTTAGTTATTAGTTCTTCAAGGATTGTTGGATCGCTCAAATTGACAACGCCAGCTCCCAATTATTTGCGAAGTTCTTCCGTTATTTTATTCAGGTTTTGTTATTTTAATTCTTCGTTACTTTATACTCTCTTCTTCTCTTTATTTATCATGCGTTTTTATCCTCCCCCATGGAGGCGTAGTTTCCTTAACATCTTGCACGATTAGGATCTAATTGGAGATTCTTGCCCCTAATTAATAATATAGTGATTGCATGTTATTAGTTAGGGTTAATTCTATATTAATATATCTTGATGATTGTAGGATTTATTGATTTAGGATTTGGAAACTTTTTGGCAGAAACTAATTAGATCTAATTAGGTTGTGTAATTAATGCTTGTGGGATTGACGATCATAGTCTCTTAAGTGAATTGTGCGTTAGTTAGAGATTTTAACTAACAAACAGCATCCCCTTTGTGAATAATTAATTTAGGAATCAATGACAATAAATTCTTGAATCTAGAAACGCCCTATGCATGATATTGCCTTTAATTATTGTTGATCTACTTTCGTTTTAATTTCCCTTTTAAATCAATTCAACCCCCCCATTAATTGCTCTTGGAGTTGGCTTGTAAATTGCTTCCTTAGAGAAGGCCTAGGTTAGCCCCTATACTACATTTTGGGGTTTACTTAGTTATATAAATTATTATTTGATTGCACATTAAAATTAACGACGTTTTAGTGTGTCAATAACAAACAAAACAATCTATCCAAACAATTTAAACAAATAAATAATTCAACAAAACAAAGGAGTGAGGTAAACAAACACATAACACAAGACTGAACAAACACTTATAAGAAAGTAAATAAAGGGAAAACACAAATGGAAATAATTAGCAAGAAACCACTATAACACTAACAAACATAAACACACATGAACAAATAATATGTAGCCAGTGAACAAATAACACAAAATTATCAAACAAACCTCTAAGCACAAATAAACAAACAAATTAGCAACAATAACGTCTAGACACATAAAAGGCAAACATATAAAACTAAAGCAAACAAACACTTTCACAAGAATGAAAAATATTTACAAACGATTAAACAAACTAAACAAAGTCGCACCCAAATCATCACCAAACCCGCATTGATTTTTCTCCAAATCATACAATGTTATTCTTACTAAACAAACCTGTAACATCCCGATTTTTCCCCTTAAAAAGATTTCGCATAACAGATAGATATATACGTAATATAATTAGACTAGGGTTTCAAATCCCAATCTTATTCTCCAAAAATGCCAAATAAGGTAATACCTCGCGATTTCACGAGAATCTACAGACACCTGATTTATTGCCTATCGTCACCGGAATTTAATCGTGCATCAAAGATATCCGTGAAGAAAACTTTTATGAAAATAAATATACAAATTCCTTGGATGAGCCTAAATTCCTCACTAGAACCATTAGGAGATCACGATGGTGGGACCGACATATTTTTCGGATAACCGTACGCGAAGCACCCGGACAACGTATGACAAAACACGATCAAACTAGACCAGAAAGTGGGCCCCATGGCCTAAGGCAATCTGCCCTCTCTATCACGGTTTCTCTCTCCTCATGTTGACCAAGTATTTTGATCAAAAAATCAAAGATGACTAGGCATTCCTATCCATTTATTTTTGTTTTTTTTCCTTTTTCTTTTTTCAAATTAATTATGTGACCAAGAATGGCCAAGACCACTCGGCCTTGAGTCCTATAAATAGCCCTCCATGGCTATTCATTTTCCCACTTTCTCATTTCCTAGTCTTTGCTCAAATTCGTTCCGTTCAGAAAACCTGTCGTTACGCTGCCGGAAATTGGAAAACTAGTCAGGAAAGCTACGCACTCTTGGAAACCTTGCCTCACCTTCCTAACCATCCACAAGAATGTAAGGAAGTGGATAAAACTAAGCTTGCTCACCTCCTTGGTGGCTTCTATGTGATTGTGTTTGCTCATATGCTCTTATTATGTATTATGTTAGAGATGCTAGGTTAATGATGTATGGATAGTTTTGATGTGTTCTGTGAGCTGAATATTGTTGTATTGTGGTTGTTGAACTTGTGGTGAAGCCCCAAGAAACGAGCATGGGAACAGTTTGAGAGAAAAGCGAAACAACAAAGGGGTCACCCTAAGTCACACCCAGGGCGCTGAGCGGCCTGAAGTTTAGTTCCCATGGAGACCTGGAAAGGGGTGACTAAGTGACCTAGGAGTTCTCGGGGGTGTGAAGCAACCTAGAAAGCTCTAGGTCACTGAGTTAGCCTGAACCTAGGAATAAATGATTGAAAAGTTATCTTGGGCCACATAGTCCAACAAGCACTTATCTATATGAATTATGAGTATATTTTCTACTGAGCTGCATCATGAGGACTCGGTCGTCAGTAAGCCTCTAGGATGACCGTCGATAACTAGAGGTTATTACCTAATGTATTAAAAAGATCATAACTGAATCTTAAGGAAAAAAATGATATAATATGAGGCTCCGACCCCAGAGCGTTTGGTGTGCCTTAGAGGACGTAGTTATAGGATTAGGATTATTCCTTCTCTTGGCACGTCCAAAGGACACGTCCCTCACCAGTCCAGCAAGATGGATTGGTTGAATATGAACGCAGGCATAGACCTGAAGTTATGCTATATGTTATATGCAAGCATAGACCTGACCTTATTCTATATGTTAAGTATATGACTCTATTTTAAATATTACGTACAGGCCTAGACCTGGCCTTATTTTCAAACGATAAAACACAGGCATAGCCCTGATCTTAGGTGGATCCACTGTAAGATAATGTATATGAGTCCAAATCCTGGTCGAGTCACAGGGTTGACCCCTCACCATTCCTCAGTTGAATGGTTGCTCCTATCGTTGGCAATGTAGTATGACATCGTGCATCTGCGGCTCACAACCGCTCAGGCTAAGCGCTGCCTGGTTGTTAACGATACCAGGCAAAAGTAGGTCGTAGCTGTAGGGCCACATCTACGAAGGAGGCAGATGTACGATAACAAGAAGGACGCAGCCACAACACGAGTAAAAGAGCCCATGTTCCCTCATGCATAAGCTATGTGATATATGTATGTATGTATGTATGTGTATAAGTACTCTAAGTACCGTCAAGAGAACCCTCAAGACGGGCTATATAAAAGTTATAGATGGCGAGAGTATGTGACCGGCTATCACATCACTCAAACGAATAATAGTTAATAAGCACGTAACCCTAGATAATAACAAGATTAGAGAACCCCAGTCACCTAGTAACGTAGATAAAGCTACTCAGGACTAGGACGGAAGCTAATAATCAGTAGGAGTTTAGTATACACTAACACTTAGAGATCTCACGAGTGGCATGGATCATAACTGAGTAATGAAACAGTAGGTAACGCTAAGGGTTCCTACTGAGGGCGAAGAGTTCTCACCCCCACTCCGTTATGGTTCCAGGCGTACAAAGTGAGTGGATCGATAAGGCTGATACGTGGTAAACGACGGATGGGCTGCAACCGGATTGTTCCAGAGTAGCAGCAGAAGTTCCACCTACGCATTAGGGCGATACATGTTTTGTACTATGTACATGGTCTATATAGGCCATCAACTTGTAGATAACTTTTGTGTAATAATTATTAGTAAACAGATATGTGATGTTGTGTTGGACCTTGTATTTGTAAATATATACATATGTCCTACATGTTCTCTTCCAGTTACCGCCTAAGCTACCTAATACGTCATCGTTTGTTATATATATGTTTCCTTGATCACGCATGGCTCCTAGTTTACAAATTGGTAAAGCAAATGAATGATTTTCCAAAATGGTCCATATTTTCGAGTAAGAAATATTTGCAAAGTTAAAAGTGGGGGCTAGAAGTAACCCAACCAATACAGATAACAAACCTATAATCAGTGTTACGACTATAGCGTAAACTGAAAGTAGGGGTGTTACAAAACCCAACTCATACACACAAAAATCACAAACAACCCCCCTTCGTTCATTTTTCCCCAAGTTGTACAGTTTTGTTCTCACTAAACAAGCAATTTCTTCTCTTTTAACAAAATACCTAAAATAGTAATTGTTTGTACTACCAAAAGCAAAGCCTCTTACCTGAATGAGAATGATTGTTCTACTATTGGCATTGTATGTGTGCTGCTTTCGGATTCAGAGTAGAAGTTGTTGCTCCTTCTCTTCCGCTGTTGTTCCATCTTTAACAAGGGGAGAATGAATTTAGTTTTAGTTTGGATGAAGGAACAGAGAGGTGCAAGTGAGAGTTTTGCAGGTGCGTGTGTGTGACACGTTTTGATTCAAGTGATGGTGAGAGTGGGAAGTTGGATAGAGAGTGGGATCATATTATCCGTGGGAGTGGTGACCAATATATGGGGCTTGATGATTTTGGTATATCCTGTACAACATTGTTAAAATATTTATAGTTAATTCATTTTTCTTATACATGGGCCAAATTAAGGCCCTAAATTTGATTTGTTTTGATATTGATTATTGTTTTTGGTATATGAGATTGATTATTGTTAATTTTATTATTGTATATTATTTTAATTATTATAAATTAATTTATTAAATGAATTAAAAATTGTTTGAACATTTATGAATTTAAAACTATACTAATTTCTAGAAAAAGAAGAAATAGCAATACAAATAAACACAAGCGTACTAATTTGAAGTTGGTCAAGGTGATGATAGGCCTTGACCATTTAATTAGCAGTCGAGTTTGAATCTTAAGAATTAAAAAAAAAAACTTTTGTTGAGAGATCTCTATCTCTTATAAGACACCTTCAGTCGGGTTAAGTTAAAACATATATGTTAAAATACTTTGCATCTCCGATTGATGTCGATATGTGCTCCTGCTTCTAAGTCTCCTCTGAAAGTCCTAAAATAAAGGTGCCCCTTGACATGAATGCGATCGACATCCTCCATAACATTTCTACAAAAAGTATAGTCTTTGTTAAAAGCAACATTTTATGACTTTTGAACACATTTCATAGGAATTGATGTAAACCAATTTTCTTGTTGAACTACTATAAAGTGTCTTTTTTGTCAATAAAACTCTTTTTTTTTTCTTTTAAATAATATAAGACACTTTTTAAGAGTAGCTAATAAACATGATCTTAAGCAAAGTTTATTGTATTGATTTGACCATTGAAGTTTGGTTGCACTTGTTCTATCCGCCATAAATTTGAAAGGACATGAAATTAAAAATGTCACAGTACAATGTCTAATTGAAAAACTATATGGAAATTGAAGTACGTGGAAAATACAGCTCAAGGAGACCCATTTCGGCATTACAAACGTAGATTCCAAGCTTGTCAATGGTGATTTCTCCTATATTATCCTTTACCATTCCTGTCTCTCTGCTTGGCCCAATTTTGGGGTCCATTATTGTCATTTCAATTGAATTATGCCTTCTGGGTGTCTCTGTTCTTAAAAAACACATTTCTCCTTCTTTTTTTTCCCCTTTTCTTTTCTCCTTTTTATATCTACGGTAGCTGGTGCTCTCAATGTCAATAATTCCAAATCCTCTCTGGACTCGTTGAATTGATTTATGGACGGTTGGAGTTGGATTTTGGAAAATGAATGAATGTTACGGAAAAGAAAAAGGGCCATAGCTGAATTTATTCTTTTGCTGAAATTTCAAAGGTTTTCTTTTTTACCGACGGTATTTATCGTCGAAAATAATGATTAATCCCTCTGAGAATTTGAGCTCATCGAAGTGGATATGTTTCTGATCACGAGATTCTCACCGTATACACTGTCAAAAATGGAACCCTTGATTAGATGCTTAAGGAACTTAACTAGCTATCAACTAAACTATATCTTGTGGTTTGTTGAAATTTCAAAGGTGAAAATGCAAGACAAAATATATAGTCCCTTTAACCTTAGACCATGCTCATTGTCAAGTCCAATGTGCAACAACTAGTTAATGCTAGCCTTCTTATTCAAATATTAAGCGAAAATACAAATCTTGATACACCATACTTTTTCAAAAAAGGGGGGGGGGGGGGGGGAAATTCAGTTCAATGGAAGTTGCATGAGGCCATAAAAATTACATAAAATTATAATGGGCTCTCCAAAATTATTCATCATTTGTAAATGGACATAACAAATCATTCAATTGTCTTTACCCTTCGACTTAAGCATTTAGAAGATATAGCTGATCTTGACATGATATTAGAGTTACTATGACCAAAAAGTTAACAAGAGTTTGATTTTTGTCGACTTTCATTTTAAACAAAATTAATTATATATCCATGTTGCATACTAAAAGAGAGCTATTGTGTGAGGTAAAGACATATAAAATCATTTAGTTGTCTCTACCCTTCACATTAAGCTTTGGGAGAGATGGTTCTTGACACTATTATAAATAGAGATTAATTTTGACCTGCAGAGTCATATGTTACTTTGACATTGGTTTTGTTGACTTTCACATTCAACTTCAAAAGTCTTAATTAAATACAATTAGATGATAGTATAAAATTTTTTGATAATAAAAATGAGTGAAAATTAAATCTTACAAATATTCACCTTATATATCCAACATATTTAAACACATATGTCATATTTATTGCAAGTAATTAGTTTGTTGTTCAATTTCATTTTTTGTTGTTGTTAGAAGTGTTTATTGTTCAATTTTTGTTAGATTTATTAATTAATACCTGTACTTTTAGATGCCTCGTAAATCATAATGAACAATAAGCAAAATAGTTTAAAAAAAAACTATTTATTATGAAAGTTTCAAGTTACTGTTTTAACTTTTAATAAGGCTTGCATTTCTTATCACTTGTGTTAAGATGTAAATACCCTAAAATTATTTATTTGTCTATATAATGATCCAGTGATCTAAAGTTTAATCATTGACTTCCTATTTTTTTTAAAAATAAAATAAGTTAAAATATAATATAACAAATGTTGTTTGTGAAATTTTACGGTTTCAAATCCAAAGAATTCTTGTGTAAGAAGGGCATAGACATATATTTATATCAAATGATAAAAATATTTCAAAAAATGTAAAAACATAAAAAAATCTTTGATTAAAAAATAACATGACTAAGCCACTAGAATTAATCTAGTGGTGAGAGGTTTAAGTAGTGTGTATGAAGTCTTAAATTCAAACTTTTATTACCAGCAATATAATTTTTGAAGTAGAAAAAAAATAATAATAACATAACTTGCAATTATGATGAAATTTCAAAAAATATTATTTTTTTTTGGAACGGAATTATAAAATTCAACTATATTCCCTTCAATTAAGCATTTTTGGGTTACGTATCATGGTTGGAAGTTGAGATAACAAATCGCATGGCCACTCATCTTAGACCACCAGCTTGTTCCCACTTGTCCCGTGAGATATATTGTGGGTCTCATCACCGATCCCTTAAGACGGAGTCAAGTAATTTTTAGAAAACTAATTATTATTATTATTAGTATGTATTATAATATAGAGTATCTATGATAAGAGATATAAGGCATTGCTCTGAATGTTGAGGTCTTGGGTTTGAGTCTCACTGAATTTAAAATAAGTTGTTTTTTAGTAAACACAAATGAACATTTGTGAGTAAACAGCCCGGCCTGTTAAAGGCTTGGCCTGACCTGACCTGTTCACACCCCTATGTAAATTCATAAGTTACCTCATAAAAAAGGAGAAAAAATCAATATTAGTATGTGAATTGAGTATCAATCAATTATTGAGGGGTGGGCATATGATACTAAAGAAATGACAAATTTCTTAGCAAATTCTTGCGGTCCAAATTTCTAAGGAAATAATCATCATATAGTCCTATTTACTCCTATGAATCGACCATATCAAGAAAGGAAACATATATATCAACAGAAATACTTGATGGTTCACTATCATTATGGGTTTGGATTTCATTTCAGCCATGTATATGCATATGAATATTGAAGTGACATATATATCATCAATTTGGGGGTATTCACGCAATGCCATTGGGTCTTGAGGACCCCTTCACAGTATAATTCTCTGTAAGATAGAGAAGGAAATATCTTTGGCCTAAAGTCCAAGACTTAGAATTGGACTACTCATTCTAATATTATCATCATGGAGTATATATAGTGAATGTCGTGACTATGAAATTATTTCTCTTTTTGTGGGCGTAGGCCTAACCAATTCTATCAATGTATAGCTTTAAAAAGGACAAAAATTAGGACCCTTCTTATCTTCCTTTTTTTATGTTGCAAATTTTATTTTCTTCCATGTAAATGTGAATGGAAGACTTGAAGCACTTTTCAGAGTCAATGATTAGTTGATTACATAAAAATGGAAGCCAAAATCTCTAAAATTACATCGAGAATGGCATAAATGGTGGTGGTTGGATGTGGGCCGGGGTATATATGCTCTTAAATCTCAAAATTACTAAATCACATATATCCTTCTTAAGATTCAATTAGCCATACGTCGAGACATGCTTGATTATATTGTGAAAGCTAAAGATATATTACTTTATAATACTTTTGGGTGTAGAATTTTTGACTTTTTAGCCCATTCTGACCGGAATAGGTTGCATTGCAAATCAAAATGTCACTTCTGAATTTTTACTAGTCACACCTTGTCGGTACAACTTGATATTTTATGGTTTTTTCTTCTTCTGATAATTAAAGAAAGACTCAACACTCAAAATAAAGGATTATTAATCATAATCACAACAATTTATAATTGAGAGTTTGATTTTATACTACAACAAGAGTTTTCATTTCATCTTTACTTTTTATTTCACTTCTTTAAAAATTTACACCATTTATGTCCTTTTCCAAAGCTCCACTCACATGGGTGGGGACCACCCTTTTGCAAACAACGCTGCTAGGGATACATTATTATTGCATTCACCGCACAACCACCAACTCGACTTATACGAAATGGACCCCATTTGGTATTGCAAAACTGCCACAGTCTACCACAACACACACTCACGTATCACGTGCTTGTCGACACATTACATACTCACGTTCGTGCTACTCACTCTCTCACTTACCCCACAATTTGAATTTACACAAACTCTCCCTCTTCCTCTCCCTCTCACTTTCGTTCAAAAACCACATTCTTTGTGGAAAAAAGAACTCACTGAAGCAAACCTAGCAGACGATCAACGTTCTATGAGGAAGAAGCGAGGCGAGGCTGCACAAACTCCACAATAATCAAGTGAATTTGGCATCGACTCAATAGGTGCGAGATGCCTTATTTAAATGGTTTAAAGTGATTTTAATGTTTATTAGGGTTTGTTCATTCCATAAAAGGTATATGTGTTGGAAATAATAGTTGCAAATCGCTAGTTTCTAAGTGTGTTAGTTTGTGCATTTTCTTCAAAAGTTTAATTTATAACTTTTGATTAGTTTTGTGGTATTTGTGAATAAAAATTTTAAAGTTTAATGATCGTGTTTCTAAAAAGTTTGTGTATAATGCGTGGAAATGTTTGTGTAGAATATGTGAAGAAGGTTATGCAAGTTTGCTGAAAAGTTTGTCTATAGTATGTGGGAATGTTTGTGTAGGTGTGAATAAAAGCTTGTGTAGAATATGGGAATAAGATTGTGTGTGCATGCCAAAAAGTTTGTGTATTTTTGAATAAAAGTGTGCGTACTTCTACGAAAAAGTTTGTGTAGAGCATATGAAGGAGGTTGAGCACGTCTCTTGAAAAGTTTATGTATGTTTCTTCAAAAGTTTTTGTATCTTTCTTCATTAGTGTGTGTTGTATTGAACACATTTATAAATTAGTTCCTTGTTGGTTTGCTGATGCACAATTGAAAGTTTGTGTAGATATGTTATAAAGTTTGTGTGTATTGGGTTTGCAGATTCCACAATGTTTGAAATATTTTAAGTATATTTTTGAATAGTTTGTGTAGAATGTGTCGAGATGTTTGTGCAGTTAAGAATAAAATTTTGTGTAAAATACGTAAAGAATGTTGTGTAAGTTTGTTTAATAATATGTGCAAGTCTATTCAAAAGTTTGTGTATTTGACTTCAATAGTGTGTGTAGTAATGAATAAGTTTATAAATTAGTTTCTTGTTGGTTTGTTGATGCACAATTGAAGGTTTGTGTAAATTTGTTATAAAGCTTGTGTATTTTGATAAAAAAAAGTTAGTATAGTACGTTTACATTTTTGGCTTATTTGTTATGTGTTTAGGAATGACACCAAAGAAGACAACAAACACAATAGCTTTAAGGAGGTCTTGATGAAAGCCAAATAGCACTTCCTTCAATCCTGACATAGTTTGGTTTCCCACAACCGTGCCAAGTTTGATGAAAGCCTATTGTTTGCACTTTACGTTGCTCAAATTAAATTTATATATATATATATATATATCCTACTTTACGGCTTTCAGATCCACAAGGGATCCAATTGCAGCATAATCGGGTATAGTCGATCCACAGAGAGTTGCAAAATTACCATTCTTGAGTTCGTTTAATTAAACAAAAGAGTGAAGGATTTGATAATTAATTGATAGTTTAAATATGTAAATAAACAACATAAAAGTAAATAGGTAACAAATCAGAGGTAGTTCCAGAGCTTGTTGGGAATTGAATCATATCATAGTTTCATGCATCCAGTTACTTATTACATAGAACTACTATTTCATTGATTTCCCGCCATCAGGTCTTATCTTTTACATTGTTTTCGCACATGAAAAGATCACAGGTTTCCTTTGTTAGATTTGTTAATTTCTTACACAAACCTTAACAAAGTACGCCAGAATTATTCCAGATGTTAAAGCAGCTAAATTCTAGTCCCGTTACGGCAACAAGGTTAGATGAATGATTTAGATCCAACTCTAATGATTGTAACTGTTCGTTCACAATGTTCAAGTCTTGAATGTAGCTTAGCATAGCAAATTAATCTTAACTTGGTTACAACTTAATTAATATAACTCTCGTTTATACAACTAAGTCTCAAGCCAAGATCAAAACACTAAACAAAAACTAGCATTAAGCATAAAATTATTCAAGCGAATCATAAGAAATAGATAGATTCATATGCAATAGTTACATAGATACAAGCAAACTACAATAATGACCAAAATCCCAACAAAAAGAGGATTAGGAATCCATCTTACAATAGTATCTCGGAGGCAAGGTTTGGACGCTTACCATGACACGTACTCACGCCGTCATGACAGCGGCTCCGCCGAGCTTCCTCGATCTCCCGGCTCCTTCACAAGCCTCCTCTTTGTTCCTAACCTAAACAAAACTAAAGCTACAAAAGAAGAATGAAATTTCGGTGGAAGAAGGGTATATATGGGATGGGATGGATGGTTTAAATGAAGGGCTCGACCTCCCTATTTATAGGCAAAATCTGGGGTCCTTCGCTCAGCGGTTTTTGTGCCACCGCTGAGCGATTAAGGCTTTATCGCTGAGCGGCCATGTTCCATCGCTGAGCGGTGTAATGATTACATGCGGAGTAATAAATGCTCCGGCAGCTTTTCAAGGCGGCGCCGCCATGCCAGGCTGGCTCCAGCTGGTGCATTAAATGCGCCGGTGCAAGTGGCTTCGAGGTACATCCGCTGAGCACCCAAGGGTTCACCGCTCAGCGGTGCTTTGTCTTATGCGCGCTGAGCGAAGGTGCTTCACCGCTGAGCGGTCCTGCTTTAATCTTTGTTTTTGGCTCTTTTCCATTTTTGCCCTTTTGCTCTATTCTTTTGTGGGATTATTCTCTATTAAATTCTGCTTGCATCCATCTTCAAAATATATTACAAACCTACAAAATATGGGGAATTCATTAGATAATTCTTTAAAACATAAGCAAATAAGTGCCATTCTAATAGGTCAAAATAGCGTAAATTGGGCACTTATCACTCCCCTTGACTTAAGACCTTGTTTGTCCTCAAACAAGAGGTAATAGAATTATTCTACAAGAGATTAATGCTTATGAAAAACCGGTTAATGTAATGAATTGAAATATTTCAGACAATTTAAGCTTGAGACCTGTGAGACGTAAAAGGACCTGAACAAGCCAAATGCACAATCACTTGAATGGCATAAACAAATCACTCTATCCAATGTCTTTTCCACCAAGGAAATTATCTTTACCGCTCAATGGTCAGTGGACCAATTTTAGGGTGAGTGTTTTCGCTCAATATCACAATTGAATTACAGCAATTTAAATTTGTTACCCGTCTCACCATTTAATACAATAATATGGTCATGCAAGGATCACAGAAGGTCTTTTTAGGGTTGTAATGGGGTCAGGCTACAAGAAAATTGGTTTTTCTGGTTATGCAAATGTTTCCAATTAAGAGAGCAATAAAAACCAACTCCTTGTTCTCCCCCGATTTCTTCTCAACAGTTTTCTTCTTTTTCTTTTTCAACCCTTTTTCTCCTTGTTTTTTTCCCAATCCTTTTTCTTTTTTCTTTTTTTTTTGGGAATAAGATTTTCCTTCTTTTTCTACTTTTTCTGTTCTTTTCTTTTCTTTCTTTTGTACGTTCCCACTTTTACCCATCCTTGTCTCCCCCTGACTTGGATCTTTGCTCGTAATCCAATTTTAAATGCTCTTTTAATTTAGAAATTAAGGGAAGTCATTGTTTTTCCTTTTAAGGCTTTAGGGATTATGAACAACCAAGAAATTTCTCATGTTAGGCTCAACTGGGGTACCAAGGGATGTTCCTTAATTAGGGTCGACTTTATTTGGCCAAGTGGGTTTATATCTAAAGAACAAATTGCCTTGATCATCTCCTATTATTTCCATACAATTATCAAAATTAGATACTCAAACAAATTCAATTGTGCAAAAGCAATGGTGATTCTCTCTATCTCACTAAGTGTATGTCTCCCTTCCTCACTTGGTTAAGGTTTATTTCCTTGATTTAAAAACATCTTTAAGGTTATGTTTATGCAAACAAGTGAAAATGCATAATGACATGTTCATGGTATCTATGTATTCACAAAGGCCTAATATGGATACTGAAATGATTCAATTCATGATGTGTTTTGTTCATGCATCAAATCCAAGTAAAATAAACTACTACTTTGTTTTTAAACAAATAAGTCTTAAGCACAAAACCTAACTAAGGAAATGAATTAAGTAAGGTGCTAAAAAATTAAAATGCTCCCTGTTCATAGTGAATTTCTTGAAGTAGCCTTTTTGATGTAGCCTCCTTTTTTAAGCTACTTCATCTTGCTTCAATGTTTTGAGGAGATAAAGGCTCATCTTCTCCAAGAATCATGCTCTTTGTCCTCTAAAAGTGCATCTCTCTTTTGATGTTTTTAGGAAACTCCATTGGTTGTTCTACGGCCTGCAAAAACAATCCAAAAATTTCCTTTCTTCCAAATAGCATTAGAGAGATCATGTTTTTATTTTGAATCCTTTTGTAGACAGAATTTCCTACAATTGCGGATAGAATTTCCCGCTTAAGTGGTCAGAAGTTCCCACTTAATGTGACCAGAATTTCCCACTTAATGTGGACATAATTTCCTACAATGATTTATGGATTCAAAACAAAACATGTCATTGATCTTAAGGTGCTTTTGGAAAGATTCGTTTCTTTTAAATTTCTTTTCATTTCTCAACCAACTAAGAATCTTATTTCAATTATGTGCACCTTTTTTAGAAAATTTGTAAAGGTTCAAGATCAGTTGTTAGGGTTAAAATTCAAGTGCTTCAAATTTAGCGTTGAAAAAGATTAGCACTTAAAATTTTAAACCGAACTACCTGATTTAGATACCTTAAGTTTGTTTTCACCATATTTCAAAAAAATATTCTTAACACCTTAAATTAATTAACCTTAAAATTAATAAACTGCTAAAATAATAATAAAACTCACAAAACACTGGGTTGCCTCCCAGTCAGCGCTTAGTTTCACGTCGTTAGCTCGACGCCTTTCTCTTTCTAATTCCCTTCGTCATCATTAGATCTCCTTCCATGGCAAGAGACTTTGGGGTTTAGCTCCGGGTTGGCCGTGAACCTCTTCTTTTTCAACTCCGCTATATCAGTAGCCAATTGTCCCAGTTGTATCTCCAAATTCCTAATAGAGGCTTCGTTGTTCTTTTGATTAATCATTGATTGTTGCATAAATTGATTAAACGTCTCCTCTATTTTGGAACTTGGATAAACTGGTGGCTGATTCTGATATGGGCAGGGTGGTTGGTACGGCTGTTGCGGAGCTTTGTTAAATGAGGGTCCAGCCTATTGCCTCCATGACTGTTGAAAGTTTTGATTCGGCCCCCTTTGGAAATTATTTTGATAGGGTGCCGTTGCTGGTTGTCAAGGAAGTGAACCTCTTCTTCCCTGAAATGACAAATACTAGATGGTGATCACCATTACAAATTTCACATTGAAATACCTGTTGCCTCTTTGCATCGCGGGCTTCTTTGATCTGCTTTGGCAACTCGTTTAGGGCCTTCTTCACCTCGTCTATTTGTCGTTGGAGTTGCTTGTTTTGGGCAAGGATTGCATCGTTGGTGCCTAGTTCAAGCATGCCTCCTCTTCTTGGCCCTCTGTGGTATTGACCTTGTTGATCCGTCAAGGCCATGGAATCGATGATTGAGATAGCTTCTTCAGGAGTTTTGGACATTATCTGCCCACCAGCTGCAGCATCAAGCATTAGTTTGTGCTGTTGTTGGAGTCCGTTGCGGAAGATATGAATTTGTGTTCGCGCATCGAACCCGTGATTAGGGCAATTTCTCAGCATGGATTTGTATCTCTCCCAGGCTTCACAGAGACTCTCTCCGGGTGCCTGCACAAAAGTAGCAATTGCAGTTTTTAAATCCATAAAGTTTGACTGAGAAAAGTACCTTGCACAAAATTTCTCCTCTAATTGATCCCAGTTGGACAAGATATGTTGTGGTTGATCCAGCAACCACTCTTTGGCTTTTCCGATCAGCGTCAGGGGAAACATCCTAAAAAAGATTGATTCTTCATCGGCCTCAGACATTCCCGCGGTCCCACAGAGTTCATAGAACTTCGTCAAATGAGCATACGGATCCTGATGATCCAAACCTGCAAAGGGGTTAGCATATAATAATTGTACCAAACCAGGTTGCATCTGAGGTAACCTTTGGGTTCTAGAGGTTCTGTTCATTCGAATAATGTTTCTAGGGGTAAAGTTTACAAAACCCCTGTTATCACTGGCTCCTGTTGTGTTGCCAGCTCCTGTGTTATCACCAGCTCCCGTGGTGTCAGCCATGGTTTCTTCTTAATTGGTTGAAGAAGTTGATGATGAAGTTGTCTCTTGCTCCGCTTTTTGTTTGGCTAGTTGCTTTTTCTTCTTTTTACTATTTTTTCTTGAAGTAGCTTCAATCTCAGGGTCAAACAACAATTGATCTTTTGAAGCCTTACCTCGCAATTGCTAAAAAATTACACTAGCCAATAAGATTAGAACAAGGGTTCACAAAATAATAATAAGAACTATACAATATTTTACAAATATTCACAATTTTTTAACTAAACAAAACTCAAGCTATGTATTTTTGACGCAACTCCCCGGCAACGGCGCCAAATTTGATGAAAGCCAAATAGCACTTTTTTCAATCCTGACATAGTCTGGTTTCCTACAACCGTGCCAAGTTTGATGAAAGCCTATTGTTTGCACTTTACGTTGCTCAAATTAAATTTATATATATATATATATATATCCTACTTTACGGCTTTCAGATCCACAAGGGATCCAATTGCAGCATAATCGGGTATAGTCGATCCACAGAGAGTTGCAAAATTACCATTCTTGAGTTCGTTTAATTAAACAAAAGAGTGAAGGATTTGATAATTGATTGATAGTTTAAATATGTAAATAAACAACATAAAAGTAAATAGGTAACAAATCAGAGGTAGTTCCAGAGCTTGTTGGGAATTGAATCATATCATAGTTTCATGCATCCAGTTACTTATTACATAGAACTACTATTTCATTGATTTCCCGCCATCAGGTCTTATCTTTTACATTGTTTTCGCACATGAAAAGATCACAGGTTTCCTTTGTTAGATTTTTTAATTTCTTACACAAACCTTAACAAAGTACGCCAGAATTATTCCAGATGTTAAAGCAGCTAACTTCTAGTCCCGTTACGGCAACAAGGTTAGATGAATGATTTAGATCCGACTCTAATGATTGTAACTGTTCGTTCACAACGTTCAAGTCTTGAATCTAGCTTAGCATAGCGAATTAATCTTAACTTGGTTACAACTTAATTAATATAACTCTCGTTCATACAACTAAGTCTCAAGCCAAGATCAAAACACTAAACAAAAACTAGCGTTAAGCATAAAATTATTCAAGTGAATCATAAGAAATAGATAGATTCATATGCAATAGTTACATAGATACAAGCAAACTACAATAATGACCAAAATCCCAACAAAAAGAGGATTAGGAATCCATCTTACAAGAGTATCTCGGAGGCAAGGTTTGGATGCTTACCATGACACGTACTCACGCCGTCATGACAGCGGCTCTGCCGAGCTTCCTCGATCTCCCAGCTCCTTCACAAGCCTCCTCTTTTTTCCTAACCTAAACAAAACTAAAACTACAAAAGAAGAATGAAATTTTGGTGGAAGAAAGGTGTATATGGGATGGGATGGATGGTTTAAATGAAGGGCTCGGCCTCCCTAATTATGGGCAAAATCTGGGGTCCTTCGCTCAGCGGTTTTGGTGCCACCGCTGAGCGATTAAGGCTTTATCGCTGAGCGGCCATGTTCCATCGCTGAGCGGCGTAATGATTACACGCGGAGTAATAAATGCTCTTGCAGCTTTTCAGGGCGGCGCCGCCATGCCAGGCTGGCTCTAGCTGGCGCATTAAATGCGCCGGTGCAAGTGGCTTGGAGGTACATCTGTTGAGCGGCCAAGGGTTCACCGCTCAGCGGTGCTTTGTCTTATGCGCGCTGAGCGAAGGTGCTTCACCGCTGAGTGGTCCTGCTTTAATCTTCGTTTTTGGCTCTTTTCCATTTTTTCCCTTTTGCTCCATTCTTTTGTGGGATTATTCTCTATTAAATTCTGCTTGCATCCATCTTCAAAATATATTACAAACCTACAAAATATGGGGAATTCATTAGATAATTCTTTAAAACATAAGCAAATAAGTGCCATTCTAATAGGTCAAAATAGCGTAAATTGGGCACTTATTAGGTCTTTGAGGATGAAGGGGATCAAAGGTTCTGGTTAGATAATAGTGCTAGAAAAGGGTCAAGTACAAAGGCATCTATGGTTGGGAAGAAGCATTTAACAACGACCCCAGTTAAAAAAGGAGTGGATGTTAAGAAGTCTACAATTCCTCAAGCCACTAACGGGAAACCCAAGAAGTAGAAGACCTCGACAGCAACTAAGGGGAAAACAAAGAAGTAGAAAACCTCAATGGCAACCACAGTTGCAACACCATTGTGTAAATGTGATCTGACGACAATCATAGTTGCAAAACCACCGTGATCCTAAAGATGAGGATAAGAAAAAGAGAAAGGTAATGTTTAGAATATTGTATTTTGCTTTATTTATGCACATTGTACTAATATTAACATTCTTGAAAATATATAGCGTACGGTAGAGACCCGATGTTTGCCATCAAAATTGGCCAAGGGTTGCATAACATTGATAGACAATAAGCGGGCTAATGTCATTACAATAAGCTTCAATGCATTGCTTGAAGTAGAAGGTGGCCAGGTGAATCATCAGCTGTTATTGGTGCTCAGTGCTTCGTATGACCTTGCTAATCACTTTCTCAATGTTTCCTTCGGGAAAGTCAATATCAAGAGTGATTTAATCGATGTAATGCACGACCTCCTATCCTCAAGTATGATTGTGAATTGCAATGGGTTAGTGCATATTTGAGAAATGTTCTGCACATTAAGATTCATATTTATGCATGCTTTTGTGGAAGTTTGTGTAAGGAAACGTTATTTCAATATAATATCTAATTCTTTCATTTAATCGTTCATAATATGTGATGTTTCTATCATTTGAATTTTTTTGGTGAATAGGGTTGTGATTTAGAAAAGCGAATGCAAGGGATGCTGATTTGGTTGGCTCTTACAAGAATAAGTCCTTAAATGAGTTAGAGGTCATGATATCAGAAAAGCCAGTTGGCCCTAGCTTTCGATAGACTTTTATATTATTTGCACTGAAATGCTTCTTATGGCGCTGCACAAGTTTAATATCTACACCAACATACCTAGATGTGATATTGGATTTTGATGATCCAATGCAATACAATTGGAGCAGATTCATTCATGATTTCTTACTCAATGGCATCACACAATGCAAGAGAAACAAAGTGATGAAAATCAATGTGTGGCTATACACGCTAAAGTCATATCGGTTGTGTTTCGTAACTTATTTTAAGTTTCTCTTAATTGTGTAATCCTGTTAAAATGTTTGTGTATGATTTAAAAGTTTGTGTAATATTCTTCAAAGGTTTATGTAATGTGTTTTCTTACACTTCTCCTTAATAGATTTTGTACTTCCAAAAAGACTCTTTTGAAAGTTTTGATGTGCGGAGAAATCCATTTCCACCTTGTGTAACATCCCAAATCCGTCGTGCACAGAAAACCCATCGACTACGCCGTCGAGGATGGTCGGGAGACTTCAAGAGAACGAGGTTGGGGGAATTTAACCTCCAAAACCCCCCAGGGATTTAGGGATAAGGGTTAGGTTTCGTTGTCCTGTAAATGTTCTGGAGATATCGGACGAGTTTCGGCTCAAACAGAAATTGTTTCGGATACTGGAAAACACTCGTGGAATATCTTGACACGGCAAGAACATCGGAAATCCCTGAGTAGCAGCTCCAGGATCGAAGGGAAAAATTAATGGATCACAACGGTATGTCCGGGATATTTTTAGGGCAACCGGGTGTAAGACATTTTGGACAAAACACGATCAAACGAGATCGGAACCGGTCCTGGTAAGGTTTCTTATCTCCATCAGGAGATATTTATATAATAAATATAATATAATAATAATAATAATAACAGAATGAAAATGAAAAAAAGAAAAAGAGAAAAGCCACAGAATGTGGCTATAAATAGCCACTTCGTTTTCAGAAAACTTTACGTAGCTTTCGGTCTTTTTCACAAACACCAGTCCCATTCTGACACATCTCGGTTTCTTGGTGGAGTCTTGAAAAAATTCCCGAAGCACGCCAACGCGACCCAGAATTTCCTGGCAACAAAGCTAGCAAACCGGAATCATCATCGGAGGTGGGTAACCCTAGACCCACTGTCTATGTGGTTTAATTTATAACTGTATATGTGTTTTTGTGTATGTGTGACGGTAAAATTGTTAAGTAGAAATTTGAGGGATTATAGGGTAAAGAGGGTTTTGAAAGATTTTGACAAATAAAATGCATAACTGTACTGATTGGAACCCTAGGAATAGTAAACTTCTGGAGAAAATGGGAACTGAAGTCTCGGGAACCCATTTTATCAGCTTTCATTTGATTGAAAGCTTCTTTCAATCAAATGAAAGACAACTTGAGCTTTCAATCGATTGAATCTGTGCATTCGAATGAAAGAATTCTGAGGATTTCAATCGAATGAAACCCCAATTCAGTCGAATAAAGGAACTCGCAGGGATTTCATTCGAATGTAACCCTAGAGATTCGAATGAAACCTGAAAGACTTGAGACTTTGGTGGTTCCAAGGGATCCAGTGAGTGAGGGTATGCCTATTTTGGTACACAAAAGCATGCATCATGAGGAAATGACCGTCATAAGAGTTAAGACGACCCTAGATAATTAGAGGCATTCACGTAAAGTTAAAGATACATAATTGAACCCTAGGGAACAAAGCACTGTAGAGAGGCTCCGATCACCACGGATTCGGACAACCTTAGTTAGGGTGAGTAGCTATATGATTAGGAACATCCCTATTCTCTTGGCACGTCTACGGACCAGTCCCGCAAGGAGGATTGGTTAATGATGTACCTCACCAGTCCCAAAGGGGTGGCTTGGTCAGGGAAGTTACCTCACCAGTCCCAAAAGGGTGGATTGGCCAATGAGGTTAATGACATGAAATGAAAGAAAGAAAGCAAAGAAATGATGAATAAGAAAGGGTGACATCATACCTAAAGATAAGATGATGATGATGATGAGGCCAACGCTTGGTTACACCGCAAGGGCCAGCCCCCACCTCCTACCTAGTGGAGGTTAGCCCACTTAATAGGCAATGATGGACACTAGACCCTTTCAGTGGTTAGCAACCACTCAGGTGTGAGCGCAACCTGGTCGTCGTCAAGCTGGGAACAGAAGTGGTTGTAGTCGTATGGCCACGGCTACATGGGCGAAGGACTAGATGAAAAGGACGCTAACCCGGGTAAGCCGGTATGTGTAAGAAATGACAAGAAGGACGCTAACTCGGGTAAGCCGGTATGCATAAGAGATTCCCAGATTCCCCTAATGCACTATATAGTTACATGTATGAATAAATGGATGTAGGTATGTATGCCAGTATGTATGAAGGTATGCATGTATCTATATACGTTTATGCATTATGTATTGTCAAGGGAACGACCCAAAATGACTATTATGTCCTTAGCAGTAACGTAAAGCTAATAAGCACGAAGCCTAGGTAATGACAAGATTATTAACCTAATCACCTAGTAATTTAGGTAAAGCTGCTCAGGACATAGGTTAATGATCGTAATAATCAGTAGGGATCTAGTATGCATGACACTTAGAGGTCTTTCCTGAGTAGCCTGGAGCCCGAGCAAATGAATTATAGAGACCACGTCGAGTTCCCATTAAGATCGTAATCGTTCTTACCCCCACTCGTGTATGACTCTAGATTACAGTCATGACTTCCCCGCCTGCCAAAGACGTATGGTTGTTTACCCGTACACGTCAGCGTAACTTCCGTACGGACACTCTCATTGAGACATGCACCTTTGCGCCCGCCAACATACCTAACGAGCCCGAGGCCCCACCTAGGTGAAGACTCAGAGAACCAGGGTCCTCTCCGATGCGCCCTATATGGGTAGATGAGCGCCCTGGAGGTAGCAACCGCGACCCGATCCACCTTAACGGGGAGCCCGAGATTCCCCCGTCCAAGCCGGAGCCCGAGCCGAGCGCAGACCTAGGACTTTCCACCCCACCTGTTCTTGGATGAGGCCGCAGGACTACCGCAAGGAAGAGGGTGCTTCCAGTCTTACCGGCCGATTTTCCCCTCAAGATTTCACCGAGGTGACCGACCTGTCTAGCGAGGATGAGACTGTGGGAGAGAAGGACCCAGCAGAGAAGGAGGATGACTCCGATGAGTAGCCGGCAACAGCAGGACCCCGATAGTGTCAGTAGAGATAGGCTTGTACGATACATGGAATGAGTAGTTCTCATCCGCGTATGTAGGTTAGGTTTATCTATGTATACGCATTATGCTAACTGGCATGTATGGACATGTATGTATATATATAATTTCGTAGGGAGAACTGTACCTTTAAATTAATATTATATAAATGTGTATGTGTAATTATGGGCCCCTATGTGCACTTAAATGACCACTACTATATGACAGGTATGTATTCGCATTTCATTTACCTCTTGTTATGTCGTTAAACGATGTATTATGCAGATGGCTCTTTATTTTCTAGCAACAGTATTTACAAAAGAAAGTTCAAATTGGCCCATATTTTTATAAACTCTAGTTTAGAAAGATAACTTAGAACAATACTAGTTCACAGCACCAGAAGATCACCACCTAGTCTAGAAGGCTTATGACTTAAGCATAGGCCAACTAGCTAGGGTGTTTTACCTTGGATAAGGTATTTGAATTACAAGTAGCTAAAGAAAAAGATCAAGCTCAAACAGGAGAACTCAATGGTAAGTAATAGTTACATTATCTTGTGGACTAGTTTGTTTGTGTATTCTTTTCTTTATCTCTTATAACCTTACTTTGTATCTAGGGATTGATTAAGGGGACTAGTGATGGGGTGTTGGCGCTGGAGCAAAGGATATTTGCACCAAAACTAAGAGGGGAAAAAAGAAGGAAGTTGATGTTAAAGGTGATGAGGGTGTAGTTAAGTTTGTGAAAAGTTTCTTAAAAATCTTGCACAAGTTAATGGAAATATTTATTTATAATAATATTTTTGGCTCATATATTTAACCAATTTTAGGGGAGAGTGCTTGAACAGTTCATGCTTGCCGTAGATTGCTCATTCGAGTGCTCCGAAAAAGGGTTCTCTGTGGAGTATGTTGACATGCTAGGTCAATCCAACATGTAAATATGCTTACGATTAGAATCACATAGGTAACTGTTTAATATGTCATCATCTTGTAAATTTTTGTTTTGTGCATTTTGACAGATTTGATTGCAGGTTATTTGTTATCAAGTGGATAGAAATGTGGAATCTAACTATAGTTCATCCAAATAGAAAAACAATTCCCGTGTGAAATAATGTAAGCTACAATGTGAATTTTGTAACCAACTCTTGTTGATATATTACTTTTTTTTCCACAGGATTCTTGTAGAAAGTTACAAAGATAGTTAGTTTTTGACGCGCTTCTCCACTTGCTAAATAAATAAGAGATAAAGTACTGAGCATCCCTAAGGAGGATCCTAATGTTGGGAGTCTTAAACCTAGAGAGAATGCTAAGGAGGATGCCAATGCTGCAAATAACTCTAGCATATCAGACACAGTAGAAAATGGAGACCGTTGACCTAGAAAGAAAGGGCGGCTTCAATTAAGTCCCTATAAAGATATTGGAACTGTAGAAATTGTGGATCTTGCCAATGATGAACTTGTTAAGGAGAATAAGGGGAAAGAAAATAAGGCGATGAGGGGTAGGAAGAGGTGAACAAGTACCATGTTTGTGTATTAGTGTGTTTATGTTTGTGCAAAACTTCTAATTTAGTTTATGTTTGTATAGGTAGATTTGAATGTGAGGTATGTTTAATTCTGGATGTATGGTCTCTAAACACATTTATGTATACTTTTGTTACAACCTTTGTGCACACTTATATATAAGTTTGTGCTACTTTGAAGGTTCATGATTGTGACTATGATTGCTTGTGTTTTTTGTTTCAAAAGTTTGTGTGTCTTGACTAGAATGTTTGTGTAAAAGTTTTATGAAATGTGTATTACATATATAACAGATTATAAAGAATTTTTAAGTGAATTACACATACTATCAAAAGGGATCAGACAAACTTTATAACATACATTTATGTTACAAAGTTTGTGTAATCCAGTTAATAAGTGTATGTATTTCTGTTGTATAGTTTGTGTAGTTAAAAAGGTGTGTAGCCATCATATTGAATTGATAATATTACTAAAAAAATTAGATTGTTTGTTGTTATGTTAAAGTAATAATGTGTAATGTAACAAAATTAAAAAATAATATAAAAAAGACAAAATAGGTAGTATACATTTTTCATCTTTTGTGTCTTCAACATTCATGGCTAATGTTATAGGAAGTCCTCACGTTGTCAGTTATGGAATTATTGCAATAATGACAAAATCCACTGGATGACTGTGAATCAAAATACTACATGTGTGTGTCATCAACAACAACACCTCCATTGCATGCGACTCATATCGTTACCTATATGTTTTTGCACCGCACAATTACAAACATCATCAACTCATACACAAAAAATGGTCCTACATAAACATTTACTATCAAATACAAAAAAGTTTACTCAATAATGCACAAACATTTAATATTGGACAAATAATTATTATGACATAGTAAGAGATTATACATGTGAAGACCCAAGTTCCTTTCAGAGGTGCGCTGCAGTGCCCATAGCATGCTGTAGGAACGCGGGGCAAAAGACATGTTGCAATGCCCATGTCGAGTTGCAGCGACACGAAAGCAATGACGTGCTCCAGTGAACCTAGTGCGCTCCTGCGCCTCGGCAATGATCAGAAACCCTAATTTGTACCTCCTGGAGTAGAAGTGGGCTCGACCCACCCATTCCTCTTTCAACTTGCTCAAAGTTTTAGACTCTTCCCCTCTCTAGTGCAGAGTTCCTTGCCCAATTTCTTCCTTCTTCTTGTGAAGATGCAACATCTTCACTTAGGGTAGGTAGCCAATCCTTTTAAGGTTGACCTAGGGTAGTAGGCCCTAGCATTGCTACTTTTGTAGTGATGGCCCTATGGCGGTCCACGACAGCCGTGGAGCTATCAAATCGCCGTAGTGATGCCAGATCGCTATCGTAGAGCCTATAGTTATATTTTCCTATGGGTTTTTGATGGTGTGGTGTTTGTTGGCATTTCCAAGTGCTAACTCTACACCGCTTGGAGCTTCCAGTGCTTGTGCTCCTTAGTTCCAAGATATTTCAGGTGAGGTCTTGACGCGTCGATGGTGCCACGTTAGTGGTCCGTTAATCGAGTCAGTTGTGTTTACAACATTTATATTACTATCTGCTTATTACTATGTCTGACATAATTATATGATAACATGCTAGGGCAGAGATTATGATTATATGATGCATGATAATACCTTTAAGAATTGTATGGTTAGGCTTACATAACAGACCCTAATAAAGACTCCAGTTAAGGAAGGACCCTACCTAAGGGAAGGTTCTGGCAAGGCAAAGACTAGGTACTTAATTTGTCCATTGTGACACACCTCTCTTACCTTGGAACCTTCCCTAAGTATGGGACCACAGTCCTTAATCCTGGACAAGTGAATAAGACTAAACTAACTAGGAATGCTACATTCCATAATTAGTAGACTTAAGACCTAACAACCTAGGTAATTAATCTAACTCATCTAAAAAAAGAGACTTCACAAACAATATGCCTTAGGGTAGAGGACTCAATTAAGTATGGGGTCAGCATCCCCGTAGATCAAACTTAATAGTAGATAACCTAAGGGTATGACTACCCTCACAGATTTAGGTAATATAGAGTGCAAGGCTTCGTAGATTAAGGTTATGTGTACCCTCATAGATTAAGTATTCGAATTCGAACGTATCCAAAACCGTGAGGATTTATCCTGGCGAAGTAAGGTCGAGCTAAGGTTCCCTTGAATCAAGGATCAAGAGGCATATTTTCTCGTTCCCTTTCACTGGCGGCGAGTACACGCTATAGATAGATTCTTTCAATTATTTACTCAGATTTACTACCAGTTTATTATATGTTTTCTTATCATTCAGTTATATCCACCACTGAGGTGACAAACTCACCCATTTGTCAAATGATATTTTCAAATACAGTAGAGGAAAGTGAGAACGCCCCCCTCGTCCAATAGCAGCGAGGTCCAACATCAATGGTAAGCTTCGCTTTGCAATAGAGTCTACCAAGAATTATTATGTGACATATACTCCAAACTACTAGGGCATGATCCCCTCATTTAGTTCTTATGTATTTAACTACGTTTTCAATATATTTTCTCTAGAGCCAGATGTATCTTATATATGAAACTAGTTACATTTTTTTATGAAATCAATTATCTATTTATGAATTAAAGTTGTTTATTTTATCATGCATGAACATTAGTATGTCAGATCAGCGCTTCCATAAGGGTAGTAGCCCTACATGCGGTCACGTCCTAATTCGAGGCATGACAAAGTGGTATTAGAGCCATAGATTTCCCTTAGTTGTTTGGAGCATAGGGACTTCAAGTAACATTGTAGCTATACTAATGGAAGCGTGCCTATTTGTCCGAGACACATTGGTACTTGAAACCTTTTAAAAGAGTCATTCATCAGTCGAGAGTCAGTGTCTTTTAAATACTTCTGTTTAACAAGTTCTTGGCTATACCATCAGGGTATCATGACATGCAAGCAACCTCACAGTAGTTCCACCTCAGGCGACAATGGCCAATTGAAAAACCTAGCGAGGGCCATGACGTAGATGACCCAAGAAGTAGCAGACATAACCCATTCTAGTGCATGACCTGCTACCTCCATTCTAGTGCATGACCTGCTACCTTTTCAGATGATGTGATAATTGATCATTTCTAGAAGATTTTCCCTCCGATCTTCGGTGGCAACACATCAGTTAAAAAATTGCTAGAATTGCTCTTCCAGATTGAGCAGATGGAAAAAATGTTCCATGTTTCTTCCTCAAAAGTGGTCGAATTGGCAAGATATCAGCTGACTGGCCATGTAGAATGGTGGTTAAGTGGGTTAAAGAAGAGCAGGGGTGGGAAGAGTTCTTAACCGAGCTCCGCGAGAAGTTCCTCACCACCAACACCATGGATCATATGGTAGACGAGTTGCTCCAGCTGAAGCTTACTCCAAGAATAATGGTAATAGAGTACGATGAGTACTTCACCTACCTCATTCAGGCCTCTGACCGGCTATTAATGATGGGCCGAGAGAAAGTTCGGCGGTTCGTAGGTGACCTTCCCACTCAATACTAGGTGAGATTGTCTGCATAGGTAGATAGGGTGTCTTACTCATAGATAGTGAATGCCGCCATCCAGATAGAAACCAGCCTAATTGTTTAGAGAGCCTCCAATGAGGAAAAGAGGGTAAAGCAGTAAGGTGCCTCGGCAAGCTCCAGTATAGGGATGGGCCCAAGCCAGCATAGTCCCCAATGAACTGTTCTTGGGTGGTTTTTTTTTTCTACCAGGATGTTCTCGACTTTACCAAACCAATCACCCTAGGCCCACTGGAATAGCCTATAAACCCCGGCAGACCAGATAGTGAGATTGAGTGTCCGGATCAAACAGTATACTCTATCACACAAGCTCAAGCACACGCACTATTCGGTCACGTGTCCTTCACTCCATCTTAAAACTTTGAGATAGAAATCATTACTTGTGTGTCCTTTTATCCCCTCCTCTTGAGAAATCGAACACATGACCCCTTAACTCAAAACTAAGAAAGATGTCACTTGAATTACCAACTCTTGACAATAGAGTTATCTCTTTGCTCTCTTCTAATTGTTCTCCTTATCATTATTATTTACAACAAATCAATCGATTAAATTGATTTTTAGCTGACTCAAATTACTTTGAAATTTAAGTGTTTCCCCTAGTTATAAGAATACACTCATTTACCTTTACATACCTCAATCAATTCTGGGAGACATTAATCAGGACAAAAACGACAATTTAATACGAGCAACTAAGATACAATCAGACAATGTATAAATCGTTTAAAGTACCATATGACACGAATGCTTAGGTGGTCTTCTATATCTACCTTAACCCAACGTTTGTCTATGTCCTTCGGCAACTAATGTAGTAGCTTCCATTATTGAGTCAGGCTACCCTCGAATCCGAGTCATATTTTGTCTAACTTCATTGAATATAGACAAGCTAATCTACGAAAAAGGGACCTACTTATATAAATCAAGGCGAATGTTTAAGTCTTTCTGATAGTGTTAATTTCTCTCTTATTGGTCGCGTCAATAAAATCCGATTCTAAATTTGTAGATTAGTTAAACGTGATGATGGTATATTTTATATAATAATAATAATAATTCATTAAATTGTTATTATTTTGTTTCTAATATAAATACACTTCATAATTTTTGTTTTTCACGTGGATAGATAGTTAAAAGAAAATTGAAATATTAAAAGTTAAGTGATAGATGAAAAAGAAGTGAAAAATTTAGTTTGGTTTGAGAGTTTTGTGAGAGATTAGTAAGCGCATGTCCTCTCCCTCATCTACGTTGAGAGTATGCTAGAGATTTTTGAAGGAACAATCCCTCATTAAAAAAATAAAAGTAAAATGTTACAAGTTCAACTTAGGATCAGATCCCTTGTTAAAAGGGGAGTGAAGAATTTAGTTTAGGTTGAGTGTTTTTGTGAGGGGTGAGGGCATACTTTTTCATTAAATTACATTGAGAGTTTGTAGGGGATTTTCGAATTCTTGCTTAAAAAAGTAAAATATTAAAAGTTTAGCGATGAATTTATTTATCACTAAAAGGGGAGGGAAGAATTTGTTTAAATTGAGTGCTTTGCGAGGGCATAACGAGAGCATATTTTCTCACTAAATTATGTTGGGTGTTTTGTGAGAGAACAATCTCTCGTTAAATAAAAGTGAAATGTTAAAAGTTTCGTGAGAAATCAATGATGAATTAATTTCTTCCTAGAAGGGAGAAGGAAGGATTTAATATAGTTGAATAGAGTTATGAGAGTTAAGCTAGAGAAACATTTTTTTTGCTAAATTATGTCGAGAGTATGCAGAGGATTGATGAGGGAATTGTCCCTCATTATAGGCAAATTTAAAGTTTGTGAGAGATTTGTTTTTCTCGCTAAACATTTTAGTTATAAAGTAAATGCTGCGAAAGATAATATTCTCACTATTTCATCGCTGGTTTCTCACTAAGACTCTCTATAAAAAAAAACACCAAAAAAGGGAACAAAACACACCACAAATGAAAAAAAAAAATCCACAAAAGGGACAACTATAATTCAGCCACTTATTGAATGAAAAATCTTAAATAACAAAAAAAATGTGGTGAGATTGCTTAAAAAAAAATGATAACAACCTCCTTAAAAAAACTCACAACACCGGAGATAAGAATAGTTGGTACATCATTAAAAATACTTGACTCTTACAATAATTATATCAAAATTTACACATGATAATATATATTTGATTGGTATTAATATTAAAATAAAATTCTTTTAATTAATAATACGAGCCACATTATGTATTTTCATAGCTATTGTTAGGATATCATAGCAAATTGCACATTAATCAGAACATGGTGATGGTGGTTGGGAGCAATATTGAAAAAGCGTTATACTACACGAAACTAGTGACGTATTTAAATAGCAAAAGAAAATGTCCAGAACTCTCATGAATGAATCCAAAGAAGAGAGCCTAAGACCCTTTTAAGTACTTGCTACGATCAGCTTTCAATAACGTAGAGACCAATCACTCATAAAAGGCAATGCCATTCTAAGGCTGTAGAAAAAAAAAAGGTAGATGGGGAGATGGCCAAAAATTTATTAAAGTATGAAAAGAGAGCATTAACTTCGTGAGAGGAGACGTTTCAGAGTGAATATTTTGCCAATTATAGAGAGAAGGATGGATGTCTGTGTCATGTGTTTTGGTTGCTCATATTGAGCTTCAAAAAGGCATAGTGATCCCTTTTTCTCTAATTCTTTTGCTTCTTTTCAAGATGGGTTTTATTTGAATTTGTACAATTAATCACATTTGTGGGGGAGCATAGGCGTCGGATGACCCATACTAAGATTCCTCTATTTCCATTATAATGCTCAGAAGTTTTATGATGTATATGTTACTGGAAATCTAACCTTTTCATCTTTTCAATTTGTTTTTGAGTTGTCAACCCCACAAGAAATGTGGAAGAGAAAGAACACATGTACATAAATAACGTTGGCTGACATGACAACTGCTATCCCTTTTTTCTGTGTCCTATAATCTAAACCCTTTTATTATATATTTTATATATAGAGTTAATTTGATAAATAAAGGTAAGACAAGTGTGTATAAAACTACATATAATGTTGCTACATGTACACTACTATGTTTGTGACCGTATTGCCATCTGAGAGATTAATACGCTCGGAGCCCACTTTCGTATTTCTCAATCACCCTCCAAACTCACGATCCCCATTCCCTTTTGAACGAGCGTGCACTCACAATTTTATTGTCAAACCATTTGCGCTTCTCAAATTTTTGATCATGTCCGAAACCCATAACTCTTTCCTTCCCTCTCACCATTCTTCCAAAAACCAAACCCATTTGCACACAAACTACTTTAAGAAGTTGTAACGACCCAAAAATCATTACCGGCACGCAAAGGATTAGTTCCTTTACGGAAGCCTTTTAGGAATGCTTTTCAAAAAAATATGCACTTTAACTTTAATTAAAAACAAATAAAACTCTCCTTTTCTGAATAAAAATAAACTATTTTACAATGAACATAAACATACATGATAAAATATGTGTCTGGTCCGGAGATGTTGCTTGTATACAATTGGAGCACTTTAGACATGACTCGATTACAAAATAAAATAAAACTAGCATATCCTGTAGGTAGCTTCACCTCAAGGTGAACTACCGACTCTTGAATTCTAACGTTGTTGCACTGACCATAAACTCCATGCACTGCTACTCCGCTTTATAACCTGTAAATGGAGGGAGAATGTGAGGGGTGAGAACGCTGGGAAAAGTCTCAGCGAATGGTCGTCTGCACGGTGACATAGGACACTTTGTAACCATGGCATGCAGATGCAGTATATAATATATAACAAGCATAAAACATTTATATACTAATAAATCATAAAACATTTGAAAACATAATTCAGTTGGGAGTTTTCTAGATAGATGTTCTGAGCATTACGATTTAGCTGTTTCTGAAATGTCTGGGTTTTACGGTCTTACCCTAATCTACATCACAGAATACATGACACCGGGCATCACGGGCTGCCATGTTCGGGCTTTACGGTCTTGCCCTAAATCTACATGAATCCTATTCTACTTTATGATCGTACAAGGTATACAAGGATGAACATAAGTTGTCGCTGACTTACAATTCTATCCTAGACATAACTCCTATGAAAACAGTTTAAATACATAATATAACATGATCATAATAACATAATCTTTTATCTGATACTGATAGCATTTACATGACTCAATATTATTAAATGTTTTATCTTGGAAAAATATATGTAGACTAAGATCCCATGCTTAGGGAGGTTCCCAGGTAAGAGAGGTGCGTCACAATGGACAACTTAAATACTAAGTCTTGTCCTAGCCAGAACCTTTCCATTTCAGAAATCTTCTCCCACCAAACCAAAATCTTTTCTTAACCAAAACCTTTTGTTAAAGGTTTCTACTAAGACTAACGAAACAACTCTAAGCATGTGAATATTTATATTACTTAATACTAATCAGACACACGCAACACGACTTTATTTAATGCAATAAAACATGAGGTCCCATGTGGTTCTAAAATAGTTTCATGACTTTCTAAAATTTATTCATAAATATTTCATAAATAGCTACTTTCATAAATAAATAAGGTTTCAAAATTAAATCATTATTTTCTTAAATAAGGAAAATTCATAAATAATAAATAATAATAGTAATAATAACTAATTACATAATTACTTAAAATAAAACACTATGTTCCACCTCCTAGGATTTTATAAAAGATCAATAAATAGAATAATTATAAAAAAATAATAAATAACTTTTAAAATAAATACATGGTCTAAAATAGACCATGAAGAAAGTCACTCGCCTTAAAATGACTGACCGCTAAGGAACACTAAGCTGGGAGCTCTTGACACCCTACGTGGAGGCACTACTTCCCCACAAAGGAAAAACGAGAGGGAGAAAAGAAATAAAGATTGCCAGAGCAAAAAGTCTCACAAAAGTGGGACCTTTCAAGCTCTTGAGTGAAATAGTAAGTCTAAACACTCACGGGAAGCTTCTATATATAGGGGGTGGAAGAGACCCCCTTCTATGATGCATCTGATGTAGGACTCCAAATAGCAAGCAGCTGCAGTGCTCCTAGCACGCTACAACACCCTCTCCGCTCCGTGTCGCTGTGTCGCACCTAGGGCGCTGTAATGCACCAACGTTTCCCTTTTTTCTAGGGGTCATCATAGAAGCAAGCAGTGAAGCAACTAAACATAATAGAAAGTTGTTGCATACGAAGAAGAGGAGTGCACAAACCTCTAATCACAAAAGCAATATGTATGTTTTGTTTTAGGTTTTCTCGTTTAATTGCAATTTTGTAAGGTTTTGTTTGGGGTTTCCTTGTCATTCCTTCAATGTTTGTGATTTTTATTTTGATAAAAAAAAAGATTTTAAAGATCTCTAGGGTTTGATTTTGACAACCCACTGCAATGCATTAAAAAAGTTTGTGCATATTAGCACACATGTTTGTGCATAATGTCAAATTTGTTGATTCTTAAAAACTTATGTGATTGTGATATAATATTTGTGCAACTTTACAATGTTTATATGTGAAATTTGGGTGAAAGTTTGTATGTGGTTTGTGTGTGCACTATATGACTACAACTTTGTGCAATTTGGGGGAAACTCTGCATCAGTTTTAAGTTTGTGCATTATAGGCCTACAAGTTTGTGCATAAAAGTTTTGTTGGGTAAGGGAAGTTCCTGTTTATGTTTGTGCACTATATAGTTATAAGTTTGTACAATTTGGGGGAAAATTGTATCTACTTTAACTTTGTGCATTATAGGCCTACAAGTTTGTTCATACAAGTTTTGGTGGGTGACAATGGTTCATCTTTGAGTTTGTGCACTGTGTGAATATTGTTAACTATTAAAAGTTTGAGTAGTGATACTATACTGTTTACGCATTAATAATGAGTTGGTTTGTGCATTATATGGAACAATCACTAACTATTTTGAAATGAAGGTGTAGTGAATCATTTCAATAATTTGTACATGATCTTGCCTAGGTTAGTATTTGAGTAAGGCCATACTAATAATATTTTGCATTAATGAATATTATTAATTTAGGTATGACACCAAAAAGGGCATCAACTGCATTAGTTATGTGGAGATGTCCAAGGGGCAAGGGTGCCAAAGGGTCCGATGTCGAAGGTGGGTGATGGGGATTCCTATTTAAGTTTGTGCATTGTATGTCTACAAGTTTGTGCATTGTGTGAATATTTTTCACTGTTATAACTTTGAGTAATGTTGTTGTACTATTTGTGCACAAATAATGAGTTGGTTTGTGCATTATATGAAACAATTATAACACAATTTTTCATTAATTTTTGTTATTAATTTATATATGGACCCAAAAAAGGCATCAACTAGGTTGGTTATGTGGAGGCCTCCAAGGGGTAAAGGTGCGAAGGGGTCCTAAATTGAACAAAGTGCTCAAAATGGGGCAAGCACACATACATTGACATTGAAAAAAATTAGTTTACAAGAGACCCTGGATCACGGCAAGCGTGGTAAAAAGGAATCACATGCGAACACTCCAAAAGTGTCGGTCAGGAAGCAAAAGGCTTTAAAGAAAACACCATCCACAAGGTCAATACCACTAATTACGCCCATTGTTGAGTTGAAGCAAAAAAAGAAATGTAATTGCACAAACATTTTTGAGATTTTTTATTTGATCAAAAGAATTGTACTAATGACCATAATGATGTTAATATGTAATGTGCAATAAAGACTCGATGCTCACCAAAAAGCTGGCAAAGGTGTGTACAACTTTGACAACTGAGTAGAGGGATGGCGTCATTGCATGGGATTTGACTCATTGCATGAAATAGAGGGTGGTCAAGTGGACCATCCTTTGCTGACAACCTTAACGATCATTTTCTCAATACACCTTCAGGCATGTGGGGGGTGTGGCCATAGGACCCTGCCTCTATGTCCAGGGGTCTGATGATGTGAACACCTTCACGACGAATGATGAACAGGGGGGTTCTTCCTTGTATTCTTGTCGGTGTGCTTCCCTTATTACTCTACTGGCATGTCCTTAAAGGGGACGAGGACTAGAACCTCACTGATGATCCTCTCAACCAAGTCAGGCTTAGTGTCATCTAGGAGGATGGGTGATCCGTAATATGAACCTGGTGTTGGAGGAGGATGTGTCAAAGGCTCACGGGGTCCATCTGGCACTGGTGCTAAAGTCGGAAGTGGAATATGAGTAGTAGTTGGGGAGGGTATAGGAACAGTTGGTGGTGGTGCATCCCGAAACACTCTAGCTAACTGCTTACGCTTAAGTTGTACGCGATGCTCACTAGATTGTTTATTACATGGTGGGAATACTTATAGTCCGTAATTATCTTTCCAACTACTTACTCATGAAAATATGGACCGATTTTATATTTTTCTCTTCATACTTTATTTCATAAGATATGAGTCAAATGTTGATTTAGAACATTTAATACAAGTGATAGAGCCCTTAGACTTAACCGCTATCAATCACGCATCACCCAACAGACAGGCAAGCAAACATGCGGTCCATCACATATAATTACAGAAAGTCACATATGTATTACAATAAGTAGTATACAGTCAACAAGTCTGTCCACATACAATATATGTCTGCAAAATCGTAAGGGCTAACTGGAACACATCCCACTTAGCCCTTACAAAACTTCCTGCTTGACCCGTTCTTTTGGGGTTTACCTCACGTCATCGCCCTTACAGCTCCTCATGCAGTTTGACATAGTCCTCATCGTAAGATCTTAGAGTCATAAACGAGTGGGGGTGAAAGCGGTGTGTTCTCAATGGGTTTCTTAAGCATTGGGGTCTCGCATTTTATTCAGTCATACTCCAGGCCGCTCAAGGTTAGTCGCAGCCATTTGATGCGCTACCCATGGGCTCCAATTTTGATTCATAGGGGGTATTGGCATACTTACATTCGCCAAACTAGGAGCCACCATACTTTGTTTCGTCGACATTACAGTCGACATTATTGGAGGAACATATCCAGGGGAAAACCCATAAGGTGGCCACAACATAATGCCTTAGGTACTTGGGATACTTTCTTCCCTGCCTGGATTTTGAATTTCATTTCTCTCCATTTCTCTTTCCATTTCATGGGATTGTTGATTCCCTCGTGTACTCAAAATGGGAGGGGAATTTCTAAAGTTCCCTCGTGCATTAGATTCTGTTTCCATATTCACTTCGTTAGACATTCTGTTTATAATAGTACCACTTCTTCATTGCATGAACAATTGTTTCACAGAATTCTATAATGCCAGTCCCACGGGGCGTGCCATTTTGTTTCACGCCAAATAATTCTGGGAAATCTTTCGGCTCAAACGCAAAAGATTGTTTAAAGGGGACAATTGATTGAGGCGTTCTTAGTGAAGAACATGGACGTGAATTAGCAATTGGGATAAGAGTGGGAAATGAGAACTGAAAACGTAAATATATTTATTAATGATCACCGGATGGTGATTTTAGTTACAAAGTATCCTTGTTGGGGGCGAAGGATTTCAGTGTGGATTACAGTGCAGAAAGGGGAGAAAAGAGTTCAACGTTGAGAGAAAGGCTACAATCTATGAATTTGTTTCACGCGAAATAATTATTGGAATCTTTCGGCGTAAACACAAAAGATTGTTTAAATGGGACAAACGATTGCGACGTTCTTTGTGAAGAATAGGGGCGTGAGTTAGAAATTGGGAGAAGAGCGAGAAGTGTGAATAGGAAATGCAAATATATATATTAATGATCACCAGATGGTGATTTTGATTACAAAGTATCCTTGTCAAGGGAAGGATTTCGATGCAGATTACAGTGTAGAAGGGGAAAAGCTAAGATCTACGAACTACTCCTAGGAAAGCAGGGAACTAAAGTGAAAAGAGAAAAGGTGGTGGCATATGCTGAGCTTTCGTGGGACTGTTAATTGCCGGCTGGGAGACTTACGTGAGTCGGTAGGACATTTGGCAACTTTTTCTGTCGCCAATTAACTATTGTCATGACAAATCTTCTGTTGTGACTCATTCTTTGGTGAGCATTGTGTAACATCCTAGCTTTTCCCGTACAGAAAACTCCCTTAAATTGGGTAATTAAAAGGCCGATCGAGAAAGCAAGAAAGTGGAATCTTGCCCTAACTCGTAATTTCACGGTTAAGTTAGGGTTTCACGGTCTTGTGGATTTTTGCCGAAGAATTTAGACGAATTTCGGTCCGTTAGAGAATTTTTTCAGATACCGAAATTGCTCGTGAAATTCCTTAATAAGATAATAAATTCGAGAATATCTTAATTAAACTCATAGTATTAACAAGAAGAATTAGTAAATCACAACGGTATGTCTGAAATATTTTTAGGACATCCGTGTACAAGGGATTTCGGACAAAACGCGATCAAATGTGAGCGAAACCTGCCTGGAGGGTATTAGGTTCTATCCTCTACTGAAGATATTCTGTTAATAATAATATAATAACAATATAACAATATAATTAAGTAAAATAAATATAAGTGAAATAAATAAAATAAAAAGAAAAGGAAAAAGAAAGGAAAAAGAGAAAAGTAACTCAGAACCCTTGGCCATAAATAGCCAGGTTACCATCAGAGACTTTACGTCTCTTTCTTTCATTTTCACAAATTCCAGTCCCCTTCGTGCACATCGCGGTTACGTTACCGAACACTAGGAAATTACTGAACCGGAATCTTCATTGAATATGGGTAACCCTAAGCCCACTGTCTATGTGGTTATTTATGTGAATTTATATGTGTATTTGCATGTAACTGTTTTGGAAAATACTTTGTAGAAAAGATAGAGAATAAGCTGTGAAAATGGTTTATGATAGTTGTGATGTTAAGAAAACCTAACTGTACCCGTTGGATCACTAGAAAAAGAGAAATGAAGTTACGAGAATGAACCTGGGGAAACTGGTGAAAAATCTCTCGGTGAATAAAGTTTTAACATAGTCATTCGAATGAATTCCCTCAGAATCATTCGGATGAAAGATTTTGAAGAATTCATTCGAGTGAAATCCCTGGGCAATCGAATGAAAGAGTTTTCAGGATTCATTCGGATAAATAGACCCTAGTCATTTGAATAAAAGAAATTGAGAATTCATTCGGATGACTAAACCCTAGAGTCATTCGAATGCCTCCTAAAGAACTGAGTTTTTAACTGTTTTATGGGATCCAACAAGTACAACTACGTATGCCATTGTACATGGAAGCATGCATCATGAGGAACCAGTCGTCATATGACTTAGGACAATTGTAAATAACTAGAAGTCATCACCTAACGTTTAAACAAGATCATAATTGAACCCTAGGGAACAAAGATATGTTAGGAAGGTTCCGACCACCGAGCGCTCGGAAGACCTTAGTTGAAGTATGTAGTTATATGATTAGGATAATCCCTTTATCTTGGCACATCCTACGGACAAGCCCCTCACCAATTCAGCAAGTTGGATTAGTTAAACCAACGCAGGCATAGGCTTGATTACTATACCTCAGGCATAGGCCTGACGAATAAGGGCATAGGCCTGACCATGTGAGCAAAGGCCCTACTATAAAGGCATAGGCCTTAAGATGATGAATAGCAGGCACAGTCCTAGCTAAAGGGTGGATCCATTCCATGAATGAACGATATGCGCGGTCAAGTCACAGGGCTAACCAGGTCGAGTCACAGGGCCGACCTACGTGTCCACACCAGATCGAGTCACAAGGTTGATCCCTTGCCATCCCTTCAGTTAGATGGTTGCACCTATCGTTGCTCGATGTCTTATGAATGTTCGTGGCTAGCTACCACACCAGTAAAGAGCATTGTCGGGCCGACACGATAGGGAATGCAAGGAAGGCGTAGTTATGCGGGTGAAAGGACTAAGAAGGACGCAGCCACAGGGAGCATAAGAGAACCCCAGATTCCCCATATGCATGAGATATGTATATCTGAATGAATGAATGTATGTATGTGAATATGTATGTAAATAACTATGCATTATGTATCATCAAGGGAACATCCCGAAACGACTATTATGTCAGCCAGAAGTAATGTGAAGGGACGACTATACGTTGCCGTACTCAAGTGAACTAAGTTAATGAGTACGAAGCCTAGGTAGTGTCAAGATTAGAAGTCCCTATCACCTAGTAATCTAGATAAAGCAGCTCAGGACCTAGGCCAAAGATAATAATCAGTAGGGGGCTAGTATGCATGACACTTAAAAGTATTCTGATTGGCCTGGATTCTGCCCGAGTAATGAAACGATAGAGACCACGTAAGGTTTCCACTAAGAACGAATCCGTTCTTACCCCCCGCTCGTGTATGACTCCAGGTTAGCCTGATGAAGCCGCCACCAAAGAGAGTCGCTTTACTTCTCACTCATACGCGCCAAAGAGATCCCCGGATTGGCATGTTTACCGAGACACAACCTATGCCCCTACGGACGTACTTGCTGAGTCCCATCCGACACCATCCCTACGGTTGCCCAAAAGATCAGGGTCCTCATCGAGGGATCCCATTTGGGTAGACGAGAGCCCAGGAGCCAACATCTACGACCTTATCCACCTGAATGGTGATGAAGAAGCCCCTCCTCCTGAGTGAGAGGCCGAGGTGGATCTAGCATCGTTCACTCCACCATCTCGTCCCAGTGGCCGTAGAACGACGGCGAGAAAGAGGGTAACCCCTGTTGTGCCACACTGATATGCTCATCGGGACTTCACGGCAGTGACCACAGTGTCTAGCGAGGACGAGCCCAAGGAGGAAGAGGATCCTGCTGAGGAGGAGGAGTCGGACGAGTAGGGTTCCGAGGCGAGGACAGGAGCAGCGGGGAGCTTGAGGATAATCTGCATAGCCGGTAGTGATATGATGTTTTGTATATACGCGCAATGGGTAGTACCCATCCGTTGATGCATAGTATTGTAGGTAGGATGCGCAACGGGCAGTTCCTATCCGCACGGATATATATATGTGTGTGTGTGTGTGTGTGTGTGTGTGTGTGTTGTGTGACAAATGAAATGTGTGAATATTGTACAAAAACTAACTATTATAATACAAGGAAAAGTATCTTTTTAACTGTGTGTATAATCAAGTATGTGACGGTTTTGGGCCCCTGTATGTATGTCCAAGTGAATGTACGTCAGCTATCTATCACTTATACTTTATTTGGACGGCTAATTATACGCATGGCTCTACATTTCCTAGTATTATTAGTTGCGAAAAAATTTTAAAACTGTCCATATTTTGAGTAAAACCCTACTTTGAAAGGTATTAGAGAACGATAAGAGTTCGTACAACCAGAAGAAAATCACCTAGTCTGGAGGGCTTATGACTTAAGCACAAGCCAGTCAGCTAGGGTGTTTCACCTTGATGACTTTTTATTGGCAATTGCTACTAATATTCATGTCACCAATGTCATTACCATTCGCGTCGCCACTACTCTTTCTCGACGCTGACTCTTAGTAAAAATTCGCTTCTAACCATACTGTGAATTTCATCGACCTAACACTCTCTCAAGAGTGGATAATACAAATTGAAGCTTTATCAGTGTATGAGTGGTATCTCTTTTTTCGCTCTTTAAGGAGACTCAAATAAATGCTTTTATGATATATTGGAAGATGGAAGTTTATGACTTAATGTTTTGCCTTGAATCACTGATTTCAGTGAGTATTTATTGAGATCTAAATGATTCTAGCCGTTGCACATTTAATGCTCTGAATTTTGGTTCTACAGAACCAGCCATTGCTAGTCATTCGAATGACGTATGCAATCTAGTTGTTATATAACTCTTATGTCAGTCATTCGAATGACTTACAAGGGTCATTCGAATGCCTTAAGTTTTGCATAAGACATAAAGAGCTCGAAAACATTGGCAATCGAATGACTCAATCAAATACCTTTTAAGAATGGGTCATTTGAATGACTTGTTCATAAGTCATTCGAATGAATTCTAGGAAAATGGTCATTCGAATGACATGCATTTATCATTCAAATGAACTATGCTAATCTTAGTCAAACTCATTCTTTTTCTTATCCTTTTGATTTTTATTATTGATCTTAGCCATTTTTATTTCCTAGAATCAAAGAATTAACTTAAGAGCCTTTAGAGAGCATTTAGAGTAATACCACACATTTAACCTATAACAACAATTTCCTAAGTCCTAAATCTATATCTTCATTGAATCTTTAACTTGTAAACTTGCATATTTTGTCACATCAAAACTTACAACACATAGGCATTCATAGACGTGATGGATGAATGATGATTTGGTGACCCATTCTAGAATTTCTAGTGGAGAACAAGATTGTTCTAATGGGTAACATGAGCTTTAAATGACATGGGAAACTTGTTCAACAACACAAAATTATGTATCAATAAGGATCAAGTGGAAATTCGACAACAAAGGGGTATTTTCAGTTAGATCATTTATACTTACTGCTGATAAATTGAAATCTCAAGAAACATTAAGTTAGTTGTTTTAGCTTTACTTCTAGTGTGTGGAAAGGTTTTTTGTTTTTCCTCCTAGAATTGAATTATTGTCATGGTTTGTTGATTGAGTATTAGAGCTTACTTGTTGTGCAAGTTTTGCAAGCTGTAACTTATCATTCTAGCACATGCTAAATGTGTGGATAGTTTGTTAAGTTAGTTATGGTTAGTTGTTAGTTGATATGAGTTGGGAGAACAACTCCATGTATATAAAGCTTTATTTACTTGTAATTCTCACTTTTTCATTCATTACAATTCTTCTCCAAGTTCTCTATTCTTTTCTTTCCCTGGTGCACAATTCTGCCGCATACACGTTAACATTGAGGGACTAAACACAAAGGATGGACTTGAAAATATGAATTGTGTTCTGTGTTGCAAAGTGGGGCGTTTGCTGGATTATGAGTAATTCATGAAATGGCAAATTTTCAAAACATGGATTTTGAGGAAACAAATACTCTGTTTCTGGATTATGGGGAAACAAAAGTGAGGCTTTTGCTGGGTAAATGCAGGTGTAGCAGGATTAGGATTCGAAACATGGATGGAGACTACCGTGCCTAGAGGGGTGAAGAAGGAGTGATGGACTGGTTTCTTTGAAATTTTGTGGGTTATTTGGTGGACCAGAAATGCCACACCTTTGATGGAAAAGCTGTGTGCTTAGAGGAAACGACACGACTTGCTAAGTTTTGGTTATTTGAATGGAGGAAACAATGTTAAACGTGTGTGCTACCTACCTCAGGCATGCGAAACTGATGACGGTAACCTCTAATATATATGTACACACGTTATTGGGTTGAATGAATTCATGTCATTTGCACTTGTAATTTTGTTGGTGCATTACATCGATTCAGGCATGGTCTTTGAGTGGCACTTGCTAGTTAAGAGGATAAACAAAGAGGAAATTAAAGCAATATATGTAGATCAATAAGAGCAAATTTTTGACGGAAAAAATAAAATAAAATCCCCTCTTTTTGTCAATTATTCATAAAATCATTTGAAGGAGCAAAATTGATTCATGAGGAAGCAAATTTGGTACCAACCTTTCCATTGTGCCCCCTTAAAATATATTATTTATAGCAAAATCCAGGCTGATAGTATAAACTGACTAATGAATTGGCTTTTCTTTATGGTGTGAAATTCCGTTCCTGTACTTTTTGTTGTCGGAAGAAAGCAATAGAAATAATACTAGTAGACGAAAAGAAATTGTACTCATCATAGCGTATAATTTAACACTGCCATTAAGCTTTTACTAAAATTTCTATTGATGGAGGATGCTGTCGTCCTCCATAACTCAATCTTGAAGATTGCTGTCATAATTTACAATTATTTGAGTTTGACCAGTTTTACTTTTTGTCAATGATTATAGGATTAAGGACAAATTTTGAGAAAATATTTTTTTTATTTCATTTTATAACTAAACAACTCCCTAAGATGATTCCTCCTTTCCTATAATATTATTTTCATTAGTAAAACGTGATTTTGGAAGGACCAATACTACGGAAATGCACTATTTTTTTTAAAGAAAAAATTAGATGAGTTTGACACATTAAAGTTTATTTTAAAGTTTTTTTTGTGTACTTACAAGTATACTTACATATTACCCATTAAAGTGATTCTCACATCAGTCACGATAATTGAACTCATCCTTTTAAGATATAAGAAGCACTAAAAAAACCTTTTATTGATAATAATTATTTTTATTTCAGATTTCACTATTAATAAAATCAATTAATTTAGCTAGAGTTATTGTGTTTAATCCTTCCCAAACACAGATTTTTTTTTCCTCTCTAAGCCTCAAACCCAAACCCAATATCCTTTCTAAAAGAGACGGATTTACCTACTAGTCGACTAATATTTAGGTGTTTATTGATAACAATTTAGTCTATTTTAATTACACCTTGTCTATTGTCATAAATTATTTTTACGAGGTGGGGGCCATGTTGTGTTATGTGGGACCCGGGTTTGATCAATGGTGTGTGATTGATGAGAGGAACCAGCCAGCATCATTTGAATGGTATAGGGTCTGTACCAAATACTAAGTTTGATGGTACAGGCTATTCCATATTCTCCACCATACATTCTTGTCAACCTGACAACCAATAAATGACATGCATGTGGGGGAAAACCTGTTCTCAGATAATGTTAACAATATCATGAAATGGGGAATTTCCGAAAGTTAGTATTATGTTGTCAACCAAATCTCCCCCTCTGCTGCCAGCTTTTCTTCCATTCAACCTTTTGTGATAATAAATCATAAAGTATATGTGCTAACTAAAATGCTATTACTAACATAATCAGGCTTGTAAACTTTAATTTGGACCAAAAATTCGGTGCCCCCGAGTCTTTTAGCTCGTGTCCAACTCTCATTTTGCTTTTTATTTCTAAAATTTTGTTAAGACATGATAAATAACGAAAATAAGGAACAGTGCAATTATTATAATGCCATCCATGTCAACAATTCTCATTTGGCTAGGTACAAATTTAACATATCATTTTTGGACCTACACAATAAAAATGGGTCTCACAATTTTCATTGTGTAGGCCTACCATGTATTTTTGGATCCTACTAAATGAGATCTACTTTAATTATGTGAGTGTCAAAGAATGATGAGTTGTTAAACTTGTTTAGCTTAAAGCGGTGACGGGGAGTCCACGTTCAAAAGAGATTTTAAACCAACAAGTTAAAACACAAAAGCTGATTAGATATTGAGGGGGAACATACCGATGCAAAGCTTCTGTTGAGGGAGGATCATACCGATGTTGGGTCTCACACTCGAGGGTGAGATAGTTGTGTTTCAAGTGTGAATGTTAAAGTCTCTTATGGATGAAATGTGGACTAAGTGAAGGATATATATTTGGGAGGACTTGTAAACTCATTGCCTTAAGGGTTTTGGTCAATATGTGGTGTCTAACATGCTTTTGTGTCTCACTTCGTCCATTGATTTAAAATCTCCTTCGGATTTGGACTTTCCCTCACTGCTTTAAGCCCAACAAAACTTGTGTCTAGGTAAGAAATTCCTTCTTTTTTGTAAAAGATAGGCATTCATTGATGATTCAAATGAATTACATGGATAGCCACAAGGACCAAAACAAGCATGACATACAAACCAACCAGGCGAATAAACCAACTGTAATTAATAGGGGTTTCCCAAAGGTAAACAAGCCTAATCAAAACCTAGAACATTGATAAGGAGTGAAATTGATTTTCTTTAGCCCCTCAGACTCTTCTCAATTGCTTGATAATCTTTCAATATAATCAATGGTACCATTGCTAAGATTGGACCATCCACTTCACGTTCCACTTCTTCAACCTTGCATTACTTCAATTTGTAGCTACTCTAGAGCAATTGGAAGACTGTTGTGGATGGAATGAGATCCCATCCTAGTTAACTTTACAATAGGTCAACATGACTCATGAACTAAACCAAAAATGAACCCTAAGAACTAAAAAAGAAAATTAAAAATAAAATCAACAAAATTAAAGAGCGGTGACACACACTAAAACGTCATTAATTCTACTGTGTGATCGAATAATAATTTATAACTAAGTAGACCCCAAAAAACGTAGTAAAAGGGGCTAACCTAGGTTGTCTTTCAAGAAAGCAATTCGAAAGCCAATTTCAAGTTCAGCTAAATTGGGGGGTTTGATTGATGAATTTGAGTTAAAAGGAAAGCAAATGAAAGTGAATCAACGATGATAAAAAGCAATACCCTCATACGATGTTTCTAGATCAAGGATTAATTATTATTGGTTCCTAATTAATTATTCATAGAAAGGAGTGTTGTTTGTTAGTTGAAATCTCTAACTAGCACGCAATTGATCTAAGAGATTACAATCGTCAATCCCTTAAGCACTAATTAATAAGGAATTAATTACCAAGATCTCAACAGTAAAACATATATCAATTATGTCCCAATTGCACAACCCAATTAAATCTAATTAGTTCCCCTAAAAAGTTTTGAAATCCTAAATCAATAAAACCTATAATCGTCAAGATCTATCAACCTAGAATTAACCCTAACCAATAACATGCAATTGTTGTATTACTAATTAAAGATAGAACAAATCATGAACAGACATTAAGCACAAGAGCCCCTAATTACTCCTAATTTAGAGTTACCGCATGCAAGATATTAAGAAGATTACTCCTCCATGGGTGGAGGATTAAGGCTCATAATAATAAAATAAATGCAATAAAAAATCAAATATGAAGAAAAGATAAAAAACCTTAATTAAATCGATGGCGAGAAACGAGTTAAATTGTGTGAGAATCCAAAAGTGATNCTTGTTGAAAAGGAGAATGTTTTAATTTGATGTTGCAAGATGTAAAGTACAATGCTCTGATTATTTGGTGGGACCGGCCTCATGCATTCAAGAAAGCATTTGACTCAAGAATGCTAGAACAATGTTTTAACAAGTTCCGATCAAGTGTTGCCCACACTTAACGACACATTCATACAGAAAACGTGCATCAAATGTAAAGAATCATAACTTACTATCACTATATGGTTCGACTATACATAATTAATAACAACTTTTAAATTGACATATGATATTTTAAGATAATATTTAAAATAACAAAAACGTGGGGTGCTGCACTGTGCGTACCTGCTCCAACTAGTATATATAATGATAATGATTACAGAAAACTACCTAAACCAAATTATTTGTATAAACAAGTTGTAGATAAATAAAATTACAAAATATGCGCTTTTAATTAGCATTTTTTTTATCTGAAAATTTAATTTTTTGAATACTAATTTAATAAGTTATTCATTTTCATAGTTGTAATCAAGGTTATTATAATCGAGATCTTATGTAAGATTGGAAGAATCGTAATACGATTTACGATTTAAATCGTAAAATCGTTCGATTTAATTGATAGTAGTGAGATCAGTTGACCTCTTCAAAATCATAAAATTGTAAGATTTTTAAGATTTAAATCGAGATCTTAACCACCTTGGTTGTAATTGTTCATTGTTGTTTTTTTTAAAATTTATTTATATCATAGTAATTATTCATAGTTTAAATGAAGATTATTTATTAGTCGATAAATGAAGAATTCCAAAACACCAGTGGCAAAAGCGGCTTTTGAGTTTGGACCATGGCCCAACTTTTGAATAAGTTGGTCATATTGCTTTCTAGTTTGGGCCATCACTTTTCTTTAAGAGATTGTTTGTGGGCCCAGCAGAACAGAAGAGAAACGAACATTCCAGAACCCAAAAAAAAGAACAAAACCCCACCGCAATGCTTAAACCCTCTCTAAAGCCCCCAAATACTCTTCCCTGTGTAGCTGCCATTTCTCGTTCATTCGTTCTCTCAATTCTCATTCTTCAATGCATCGATTAGCTTCCAAACTAGTCTCCTCCGTCGCTTCTTCCACCCAAAAGAACCTCGTATGCTCCATTTTTTTAGTTCTTCAACTTCCACGAACTACGAATTTTGTTTTTAAATTTTATGTTAATTGCACAATGAAACATTGTTCTATAGATGTATCTGATTGATATTTTTTTTTTACATGCATTTTGGGTGACAGATACGTAATGGGGTTATTTCAAGCAGAAATTATGTGACCAAAGATATCAACTTTGGGGTTGGTGCTCGTGCTGCTATATTGCAGGGAGTAACTGAGGTTGCTGATGCTGTCAAAGTTACCATGGGACCCAAGGTACTATTGATTCCGTAAATGTTTAATGTGATTAGAGTTGTGTTGGAATTGGATAATTCAATTTGCCAAGAGAAAAATTTTGAAGTTTACATGATGAATGTGATGGGTAAGTTTATTTATTTTGTTTTCTGTTGTTTCTGATTGGTTGTGTTTAGGGTCGCAATGTGATTATTGAGAAAAGCCATAGTAACCCGAGGGTCACAAAGGATGGTGTGACAGTAGCCAAGAGTATCAAATTCAAGGACAAGGCCAAGAATGTTGGTGCTGATCTCGTCAAGCAGGTGGCCAAGGCTACCAACACTGCTGCTGGAGATGGTGATTAAATTTTCATTAAGAATGTGATTTTTTTTCTTGATGATGTTGCCTTAGTATGAGTCCTGCAGGAAGATTCTAGGGAACCAGAAATAGGAAATTGTTTCAATCTTGGGGCAGTTAATGGTATTTAAATCTAACATGCGAGGTCGCCCAAGTGCTCATCGGGATTTAAGCGTGCACAATGCGCCAACCCAGCTTACCATTTGCTGAAATGTAATTTTGGTTTAGAAAAATTTAGAGACAACAAGGATCAAACTTGAGACAATTTGGTTACAGAGGCTCTGAGGCCATATCATTAATCAATTCTCCCCTAAACTCAAACTGTTAGGTGGAGATGTATGAATGGTTTTTATGTCTAACAAGAGACTTGTTTTTGTTTATAAAGTAGTCATAGGTTCATTCTCTTTTGGGAACATCTTTCAGAATAAAACGTGGTGTCTGAAATAATAGCTCAAGTGATCTGAAAACATCAAGCAGAAGAATAAATACTTAAGATTTTGTTGAATGGTTGCTCTCCCTCGGTGATTGGAATTCTTAAAACATCTAGAACTATTAAGATGCTTGAAGAATACTCTTTCCAAAATTCTATGATGACCTCAAACTGTATGTCTTTATCTTCCCTTTGAAGGCTACGGATTGTTGTTTTTGATGCTGTCAGTGATCTTACACGTCAATGTTTCTTCTCTGGTTCCAGGTACAACTTGTGCAACTGTTTTGACTCGGGCAATACTCACAGAAGGATGCAAATCAATTGCTGCCGGTGTTAATGTCATGGATTTGCGTAATGGAATAAATAAGGCCGTTGATGCTGTAATTACTGACCTGAAAAGCAGAGCAGTAATGATAAGTACACCAGAAGAGATAACTCAGGTGCAAGAGCTTCTCAAGAAAACTCACTCTATTTTGAACGAATTGTGGTTAAGAACATTGATTTACAATATAATGCTGAGCATAAACGTTGGAAGTGGACACTTTAAAAACAGATTTATCTGATAGTTATCTATAAATTATTGTGTTACGTTTGCTGGCCATTTATCTCTTTTATATATGACTAGTAGGTTGGAACTATATCTGCAAATGGGGAGCGTGACATTGGCGAATTGATTGCAAGGGCAATGGAGAAAGTTGGAAAGGAAGGAGTCATTACTGTTGCTGTAAGCAACATTGTCCATTTTTTGTGAGCTTATTATTTGATAATGTTTCAGTCCAGGTTATCTAAAATTTCAAAGCTTTTAGGATGGGAATACTATGGATAATGAGTTGGAAGTAGTGGAAGGAATGAAGTTAAGCAGAGGCTACATATCTCCTTATTTTATTACTGATCAGAAAACCCAGAAATGTGTAAGTGCAGACTTATTCTTTTGTGACTGACATCTCTATCAAACATTCTCTAAAACTGAACTGGCATATTGTCTTATAATAAATTTTCCTTTGATAAGCATTTGGTATGCTTGCGGGCAAATCTTCTCTTTTTTTTTCTTCTTCTTCTAATTATTAGCATGTATTACATAGTCTCCTTTGTTTGCTGTGAAATAATGCCTCCAAAAAGACCTTGCTTTTGTTTATTGTACATGTAGTAACATTTTATCAAAATAAAAGGTCATGTGATCTTGTGGCAAGGATACAAGTTTCTAGCTTATTGCTCTGGAGCCTATTTTCGTCTTTCAGTCTTTAGTTATGATTTTTTTTTGTCTATCTGTTCTGCATAGCTTCATGCTAAGCAATAAAATCAATTCTTCATAAATAAAAACTTTGTTCATTTGTGCATGGTGCACATCACAACGGTAAAAAGATTCAATCAACTCGCCTAGTTTCATCTGATTTCAGTTTTATTTTTGATATTAGTAACAGCAATTTTGATTTTGTTAGGAATTGGAGAACCCCTTTATCCTCATCCATGACAAGAAAATTTCAGACATGAATTCGTTGTTGACAATATTGGAGCTATCAGTAGCGGTTAGTAAGCTTATCTTGATGATGTGCTCATTTTCTTTTGCAATTTGACTTGTCTCATTGTTTTGTTTTCTGTTTTAATGTTAATCAGAAAAAAAGACCACTCTTGGTTGTTGCGGAAGATGTTGAGAGTGATGCATTGGCTATGCTCATACTCAACAAGCATCATGCTGGACTTAAGGTTATTTACATAGCTTTCCTCTTTGTTATTTTCTGTTTCCTTGCCTTCTCTGGTTTTAGAGTTATGTTGTTATGCTAACCTATTTACTGATGTTGATCTGTAATACTGCCAGTGACTCATGTTTTACTTTCTTGTGTTGCTCTTCTGCTTCCTTATCTTCAGTTTTGTTTCCTTTCATTCTATGTTGGGTAACGTGAGGATAAGTGATCAGAAGTTTTATAAACCACAAAATAACAATGATGAGAGAACAAATGTAAGTTCTGATCTAACTAGAGAAAAATAAAGACAATACTGTCGATTCTGTAAGTAACTGCATAAGGGAAGTAGTTTGAACTGTGCATTGTCGGCTAACTATCATTTCCTTTGTACTTTTATATCTGAACACCCTTGAAAGAGTTAACATATCCAATTGCATTGAAATGCAAACTATTGTTTGTTTAAATTACGGGATTCATAATTGAATGGATGCAATTATATACTTAATTTACATAAAAATTTATAAAATTAAAATCTATTATCTGGAGAATAATTCTAGTTACCATAGATGAATTTTTTTAGCAATTAGCAGTATCTTTCCGGTGTGTAACTGGTGCATGTTTACCTTTTCTAGTTTGGGTGTTTGTCTTAATGGAAGTTGTATTCATGGATTTGTAAGTAGGCATGTGTTTGCCCTTTATATTTCCAATCTACTTAAATTTATTTTAGATACTTGTTCCCACCATCGTAATTTCAAGTTTCTTGTATTTTAGGTTTGTGCTGTTAAAGCTCCTGGTTTTGGTGATAGTAGAAAAGCAAATCTAGATGATCTTGCAACACTTACTGGAGGAGAGGTGATTATCTTCCCCATTTTTCTCTCAGATACATGGGTTTCTTGTAGGGGTGCACTCTTTTTTTTGTTTTTTATCTAAGATCTAGAAATTTGGGCGACAGCTTTTTGCGTATAAAAGTTTATGAGGAGTTTGTAAACAGGTCATCACAGAAGATCGTGGTTTTACTCTTGACAAAGTCCTACCAGAAATGCTTGGCACTGCAAAAAAGGTGTGTGGCTTGAACCAACATAAATAACTTTTGGATCTCCAAATTGTTATATGCAGCTAATTTAACTCATGACAGGTTACTGTCTCCATTGATGACACTATCATTCTACATGGAGGTGGGGATAAAAAGCTCATAGAAGAGAGATGTGAACAGGTAATTTTTTCAATTTTGTGAAAGTATTAGATTTTTACTTGAACTATTCTTTAGTGTTTTAGTTTTTTAGCCGTGTGATTTTCTATGTATCCGTTTCTTGCCAGAAATAATTGATGAAAGTGAAAAATTACTAGGATTTCACTTAAGCCTTATTTCTTTATATGCATTAGGAGTACTTTTTCTTCACTGTTATAACCCTATTCTCATGTAAATGCAACATTGACAATCATGTTTTGTTTTGTGATTTATTTTGTTACAATCACAATCAGAATATCATATTCATCCATTTAGCGTTTTGTGCCTAATGCAAAGTTTCAAATTTTGCAGCTATGTACATCAAGTGATGTCAATTGAGTAAACATTTAAAATTGTGCATAATAATAAAATTTCAATTGAAAAAGTTAATAATGTTTTGTAGTTGTGACAATTTTTGCCATTACTCATTTAGATTGCTTTTGTGTGATTTATGATGTTTAGTGTGTGAATATTGTTTTATAGCTCAGGGCAGCCATGGAGAACAGTTCTTCCACATTTGATAAAGAAAAAGCACAGGAACGCTTATCAAAACTATCTGGCGGTGTAGCTGTTTTCAAGGTTTGTCACTCATTCTAAAAAGAAGTACTAGTTTGTGATTGTGATGATGATTGATTTTGTACAAGTCTTTTCATGTAGAAGATGGATCCAAAATCTGCAGGTTGGAGGGGCTAGCGAGGCAGAAGTTGGTGAAAGGAAAGATAGGGTGACGGATGCAGTAAATGCCACCAGAGCAGCTGTGGAGGAGGGAATTGTTCCAGGTACTCTCTGTCTCCTTTCTTCTGATTGAATAAAAAGTATGCAGAGGTAACCAAGCACCATGTGGTTTTATTCTTGTTCACATTCTTAAATTGTTCGTCTATTAATGTCAACATGTAATTGATTTAACCAGGTGGTGGAGTTGCACTCTTATACGCTAGTAAAGTCTTGGAGAAACTCCAAACTCAAAATGAAGATGAGAAAAGAGGAGTACAGATTATTCAGCATGCACTTAAGGTTGCTGCCCCTTACCTTTTTTATTTTTAATCTTTTTCACAGAAAAAGGCTCTCTATCCTCTTTATTTTGACTCTTACTTTCTCTGTGTTTTCATCTTTTCTGATAATTCATATTATTTATCATAGGCACCTACATTTACAATAGCTTCAAATGCTGGTTTTGATGGTGCTTTGGTTCAGAGCAAATTGTTGGAACAAGACGATCATAATTTGGGTTTTGATGCTGCCAAAGGTTTGTAACCACTTTAGATGCATATATGAAATCACATTAAAATCCATTATTATTTTTGCAGTTAGTTTATTATACTTGATATTTAAAAGAAATTTCTGAATAATCATACTTTAGTAAAACAGATTATATGTTAGTTGTCTTTTTATGCTTCGGTTGGTGCTTAAGAATGATGTTGCTTTCTCTGCTAAAGCAGGTGCCTATGTTGACATGGTAAAGGCTGGAATCATAGACCCTCTTAAAGTTGTTAGAACAGCTTTGGTAGATGCTGCCAGGTAAATATCACAAATTTTCTGCATAGATGGAATAATATTAGAGATTAATTTTGCTACATTGTTATACTCTTAATAAATCATTTATCATCATATATGTGATTTTTAATGCAATTATTGTACAAGTCGAACCCTTTTCATGGCAAGTTCACATGATCATACATTATTAAATGTGTAAAAAACTTTCACTATTTTGTCCTCATGCAGTGTCTCGTTGCTACTGACGACAACCGAAGCAACTGTGGTGGATAATCCAAATGAGGTAAACAAACCTCCCAGCAGGGTGCCCGATATGGATGATTTGGACCTCTAAGCTGCTCCAAATGATCAAAGCAGTTTTTGTGTGTACTACTAATATTGGAGTCCTTCTGTTCCTTTTAAGCAAGTTGCTGAAGTATAAAGTTATGGACGGGGGGAGGGGATGTCAAATCTTTGTATTTTACTGGTTGAAATTATGCAACCTACTTTTCACAATGTTTTATGGGAAACCTTGTTTTAGTTATCTATGTATAATTAGGACGAGAGGAAAACTAGTCAGTCATTCTTTAGGTGTCACTCAATCGATTTATGCACCAAAATTAATTTAATGGGTGCAAATTAACAACTCTTTCAAAATTTGTGTCTCTTTGGTGATTAGGTTTCTTTTAATAGTGATACCACTTTCTTTAGCTGCCAAGTTTCATTTTTGGTTCCTTTTAGGGTTATTTTGATTCTGTAGCATTACTTATTATTATTATTATTATTACTTCCTTCTCAATTGCTTTGTCACCTTGTTAGGTTTATAAAAGGAAAAAAAACACCCTTGTTCAGTTTATATTTTCAATTATGCTAACAATTGTGCTAATTTTCAATTTACCACAACTATTAAAATCCAGGAAGGTTGATATATAGTTGTAAAATTAAGTTATAAATTGGGGGATTCTTTTGGTACTCTTTTTATAAGGGTATTAGTATATTTTACTAACCAGTAACTCATTATATAATGGTTCTATTACCATTTGATGAAGCAAAAACTAAAAACAAAAAGCATTATTGGACAATCTTGTAGTGCAGAAGCACTCAATTCTTCTAACATTAATGACCAACAGAAATAACACAAGATATTATTATATCAATTAAAGACTGTGATTGAGGGCTAATGGTGCTTGAGTGTACACAATATTCACTCATTCTTTAAGATCAATAAAAGGTAAAAAAATAAACAAACAAAATAAATAACAGGCATATACAAGAAATTAAACACGAGACACAAACACAAGATGATTTGATTCATGCTACTGAATTTTTATGTACCCTCAAAACTAGGAGGAACAATTGAATTATGGTCACAACTTTTTAGTTTCACAACCACACTAGGTCTTCCTTATTCACTAGCTACATTATCAAACTTTTATGTATTTGCACCTTCATCCGGAAAATGAGATCATCATTCACCTTACGAAGGCATACACTTCCCTATCAAACAAAGTGAATAGAGTAGAAGCAGTCTCATCTCATCTACAACCCTCAGATTAAGACTATTATGAGTAGGTAAATTAACCATGTAAGGAGATTTTGCTCCAATAGCAAAGAAAATATACCTAAGAATTTGTGAGGGGGGATATGTATTACATTTCTTGCGATAGAAACTGTTACAAGTTTCTTCCAATGAGCCCAAACATACTAATTTTGAAGGTTCTCAAGGTTCTTAGCCGATCCAAAAGTCACAAAACACCTTTCAGAAAAGGATAGAAAAATTATAAGTTGGTGGTCACTTCATATAGAAACTGATAAAATCATATTCTTTCAAGCATTTAGGTTTAGACAATCTCGCTTGTGAACACATTAGTTTAGGAAATCATCGTCAATTGAATAATCAAGAACTCTGTTATCTGTGTCAACCGAGTTTGGGTGGGAATTGTATTCTTAACCTTAGGTTAGTACAGTTCTATCTATCTCTTGATCGATCGATTGTTTCTTTTTTCTGTTGAATTTTGAGCTTGCATTATTATTATTTTTTTTTTTGTGGATTAAGCAATCGTTAATCAAAGTAGAGGAAGGAAATTTGAATAAACAATTTTTTTAAAAAAGAATGTTAAAGGAGAAAATTCAGTTTTGTAGTTTTAATTTGTATGAAAGCCGAATCCCCTGATTGCTCTTCTCTTTGAAAGTTGAACTATTTTTGGTTCTTGATTAGATTTTATTTATTTTTTTATTTATGGAGCTGAAAATGTGGGAGAGAGAATTTTGTGCTCGTTATATCCTTTCTGTTTGATAAACTGTATTTAGCTAGTTGTTGAGAATCATGTTAATGCACTCTAGGTGCTTGTGATAATAACTGCACGAGAAATTTATTTGATGCTGCAGAATTTAACGTTTAATAAATCAGAACCGGCATTTGATCGTAGCATAAATTACGAAATTACAAGGCTTTATCAACACAAATTGATAGCAGATTGGAGCATGACGATAATTGTTTATGTATCTGCAGCACTTGAATACATGTACTGAAGTAAAATGGTAACTTTGCAAGTTCTTGGCAGCATGCTGATGGTAATATGTTAGGCCTAGTCCTCAATGTTTACCCAAGTTGTAACGATAGTAGATTAAGTCAAATGAAAGAATTATACTGAAATTTTAAATATAACAAATTATTTATTCTTGCTCCATTTAGTATGTGTAATGTTCTTCATGATGATGTGGGAAAAAAAAGGAGCTCAAATAGAAAATCTTCTTATCTATACTCAAGTGCTTCCACAAATGACTCCATCATTGCCTTCATGAATTATCTCCCACCCTTCCTTCCTTCTTTCCTTCATCAAACCTCCGATAAACATGCCCCCATTTCAAACTCCTTCAAACGAATACTTTTTCATAACAATATCCACCCGATAGATAGACAGATAAATAGACAAACAGACCGACCAAGCTTTTCATTCCTTTTCTCTTGGACTTGTTGGTTTTGTTGTCGATGTGGATGTTTGTGCCATACAATTCCTTTTACTTTGTCAATCATGGACTTCAATGAAATTACTCCATTGTGCTAACTTATCTTTTAATATATTATGATTCTTTATGAGTTCTGTGCTGCACTGTCAGTGCCATGTATGTGTCTATGTGTGTGTGTTTTAATTACCTCTTTTTCAATCCTAATTGTACTCACCGTTTTGGAACTCAGTTAAATTGTTTTATCCCAGGCTGTAGTATCCTGGTTTTGCAGTAAATACCAAAAAGAGAAATATTAACTTCTGTTGCTAATATGATTACCCTTCCTATATATCAGAATACGATGAATTCTTGTGCAGATGAAGTGTATTTTAAATAAAGTCACTTGGGATGTCTCATTCTATAATAGATCTCACTCTACATGATTGTATCTGTACTATGTTTATACAAAAAAATATATAATAAAACATACAAGAAGATTACCTCACATCCTCCGTTTCTTCTGCTTCCATGTTAGAGGGATTTCCAAATCCACATTGCTTGAATTTCTTAGGTGAACTGGTTCTTCTTGCTCATCATAGCCCTCAACTCCATTATGGAATTCCATGGCTTCTAACTCATGAAATTTCCTACTTCTCTCTGACTTGCACCATCTTCCTTTGTCCATAGTTTCATCATCTAAGGGATATATCCATCGGATGCCACTCTCTTTTATCACAGGTTCCTCATTATCATTGGTTCGAGCAAAGAATTCAAATGTAAGCTTTGGATTGTAAGTGGTGCTTCTCTCGTAATTGTTATTTCCTTCTTCAATTGCTTCCATTATCTGCTTACAACATTGTGCGTCATACCATAGGAACACATGATCTGATGTCATTTTGGTAAAACTTTTGATAGTAGAAAAGAAGCCTTGGGCTACAAAGAAACTTGTTATTTTGACCCTTTCACCCCAACATGTTTCCAAGCAGCAGTCACATCCAAATTCTACATGGGGGTCAACTTGGCTTGATTGGACTTGAGAAAGAATGAAGTAAAAAACCAAACCCAAAAACTTGCAATTTGGAGGTACTTCAATATTGCTGATCAAAACTCGTGTGGAGCAGTAATGGAACCAGTCACGAATTTCGCTGCTTCTAGCTGGTAAAAAGTAGCAAACCTTACCATCTCTTACCATTGGAGTATCTGGTTCATTATCATCATCTGAGTGTTCATCTTCTGCCACTGCTGACACTTGTCTTGCTCCAAGTTCTATCCCAAGGATGGCATCTTTCAAAATGGCATCATATGCTGCTTCATCTAATTGTATGCAGTTATGTAACAGAAAAGTACACTTGTGTTTTCTGAATGGTCCACTGGGTGAACTTAACACTGTCCTTAGAGATATGCTGTCCCAGGCATCCAAGCACTGAAGGGACTGTGGAAGCGCTGGTACGGATTGAAGCATTTTGCAGTGACTAATGTTAAGATGTTTGAGCCGTGGAAGATACTTAATGCTTTCAGGCAAGCTTATGATATCACTTTCAAATGCTGCTAAAACCTCTAATGATGACATTAATGAGATGTTATCTGGGAATTCAGAAAAGCTATGACAACCATAAAAACATAGAACCCTCACACACCAAAAGCCGGAGCTTGAAAACGCTTTGCGTAAGGCGATCAAAGGATCACATTCTTCGTTTTTCTTGGGGTCAGAAAGTATGATTCGTTCAGCAAAGTTTTCGGGAAGGAGCGTAAGACTCTCACTGATTGAGAAAGAGAACTCTCCAAGATATCTAAGGTGCAAAATAGAAGATGGCACTTGATTCAAAGCTGTTGATCCTAAGTACAAAGTGGTTGTGTAATGATCACCTGGCATTGTGACTGCAAACTCTTGGAGCTTGGAGCATCCCTCGGCAGCCAATGTCTGGAGTGATGGCAAGCACCTGTTGCTGCAGAGGCTCTTAAGCGACTTGCATCCACTCACTATTAAGTGTTCAAGCTTCTGTAGAGAGAAAATAGATGGATGCACATGAGGCATGCTTTTACAGTGAAAGAATGACACATATTTTAGATTTGGGGCACCGGACAAATCTGGACACTCTGTCAGGCGTTCAGAGCCACCAATCTCAATTATCTCTAAATTCGGCAGATTCTGTAACATGTAATGGATCAAACAAGTTAGTATGTTGTTTCACACTTCTCAATAACCTTTTTACTGATCTAATTATTGAATTATGGCTATCTATCATATTGATTTTTTTAGTTAAATCTCAAAAACATTAATGCTCGTTAGATGCAGGTGCCCGAATTAGAGTTGCTGGATACAGGTGGGTTGGCCAACATTTTCCGGAATAAAAAGGATAGAGCCAAACATGGATTGAAGAAAATGGTCATCTAAAATACGGGCAACTTTTCGAGTCGGTAAGCATTTTTTCTTCAAAGCAGTTAAATATCATATGAAAGTAATAAAAAGCTTCTAATTTTTATAAATTTATAAAGTATTTATTATGTTGATTTGGGTGGGTGAATACTTATCGAAAAAAATTATTATGTTGATTTTGATGTATGTATAATACTTCTCAAACAATTTTATATTAATGTAAAGTTCACTAGACATGATCTAAAACATTTTAACTTTCAATTTAACAACTGCATTTGCAAAACAGTTTTCTTTTGTAATAAAAAATTATTTATGTATATTTTTGACGAAGACGGAAATTCATTGATTATGAAATGTTACACGGAGAGTCCCAGGGGACAAAGCAGGCAACAAAAAGAGTGGGGATTTCCCAAATGCTAAAAAGCAACAACAAATGATTGAGAGATAAAAAAAGGAGGGAGGGGTAATTGAAACTTCTAAGTTCCTCCATCGGTTTTAAGATCTTGGAGTAGATATTTGGTGGGGAGGTGGCTTTGCCTTCAAAAATCTTTTCATGTCTTAGCCATCCATAATGTTACCGCCATGAGGGTAAGTGTCTCTTTCCAGTTGGGGTATTGTTTTAAGGAGTTCACTCATGCCATCCACCAGTCCCGGTCTTGACGGATGAGGCCTATGTAACGGGATTACTCAAGAATTGAAGAAAATTCAGCAAAGACTTAAGTGCAGAAAATCACAGCATCCTTCAGTTCAATACTCCAGAAATTCAACGAAATGTACAACCAATAACAGAATTAAGGGAAATTCGAGAATTGAACTAAGTGCAGAACAATTGCATAAACTATGATTGATAACTGAGAGTGGAGAAGAGATTTCCCCTCGGTCACTTGAGCCTTGCAGCCTCCTGCAATGAGCTCATCTGAGGGGGATAAAGGACTGCACAACCAAGTCACTCTTTGATGGTGGTGCTGCTGATCTAGTACTCACCTGAAGCAAGCACGAACATTGGCTATGGACTATGATGAGCAAACAAGAATCTTAACAGAGAGAATAGATTTACTCACAATACTCATGCCCTGCCCAGCTGGAATCGCTCCCATTTAGAGTTGCCTTTCCTCACTCTCCTTCTCTTACACAACCCCGAATCATGCAGATCCTCTTCCATGTTTCTCTATTGCATAACGGCTTCCTTCTTGTTGGCCTCATTCTTGTTATTTTCCTGCTTTTGTTGGCCAAATGATTTATGTCCTAGCTCATTTACCTCTTTGCCTTTGCTCATAATTACAATGCTCCTTCCTTTGAAATCAACCTTTTCCTCAAGGTTAAAGTGAGGATAGTTGTTCTGAAATTCCTCTAACCTCTCCCAAGTAGCCTCATCTCGGGACAAATCTTCTCATTGTACCAAAATCTGTTAGACTCTATCTTGCCCTTGCTTCACTTCCCTGTGTTGTAGAACCTTTTTAGGTTGTAGGATTGGGCCTGTTTCTGTGGACTGTAGTGGTAATGGTAGGTATGGAGGGATGTGAGGTCCTTGAAACTTCTTAAGTTGTGATATGTGGAAGGCATTGTGTATCCTAGTTGTTGCTGGCAATTCGACCTAATAGGCGGCATGTGCTACCTTTGATGTGATCTTGAAGGGCCCAAAGTATTTCATGCTTAGTTTTTGGTGCTTCCTTAGTGCTACAAATTGTTGCCTATAAGGTTGTAGCTTGACTAGCGCTAGCTCTCAGACTTGTAACTGTAATTCTCTTATATTCTTGTCAACCTAGTTTTTCTTGTGTGTTTGAGCTTTCTGCAAGTTGCCCTTGAGGTGTTGCAATAGATTGTTTCTTTCTGTCAGCATTTCTTGGAGGGATGTTGGGTCTGTTTGCTGTCGTTCGTATCTGACCAAGGTTGGTGGCTCTCTTCCATACAATACTTGAAATGGTGTCATGGCAATGTTAATGTAGAAACTTGTGTTGTACCAATATTCAGCCCATGGCAGAAGCTTATACCACATCTTTGGATTATGAAATGAGTAGCATTTGAGGTACATCTCCAAGAATTTGTTCAAGTTTTTAGTTTGTCCATCTATTTAAGGGTGGTATGCAGTACTTTTCCTTAGTTTGGTCCATTGCAATTGGAACAATTTTTGGTAGAACTAGCTCATGAAAACCTTTCTCTATCAGTTACAATAGGTCTTGGTACCCCATGTTGCTTAACTACTTATGTAATAAATGCCTCAGCTACAATTTTGCTGCTATAATCACGTAATTTGTCTATTATTACTAATATGACAGTATATCTATAAGAGCAAGGTAGGCCTGTAATGAAATCCATAGCCATGTCCTGCCACACTTGGTTGGGAATTGGAAGTGGTTGTAGGAGCCCTGCAGGGAGTGTGTTTTCTGTTTTTGCTTGTTGACAGATAGGACATTGTTGGACAAACTCCTTGATTTCTTTTTACATTGCAAACCAATAGAACTGAGAGGCTATCCTTGCAGTTGTTCTTGTAATTTCTGAACGGCCTCCTACTACTGAATCATAGAGCTCCTTCATGAGTACTTATTTGAGTTGTGATCCCTTGGGAATTACCAACCTGTTCTTCCAAAATAACAACCCTTGTTGAGCAATGTAATAGTTTTGCCCCTTGGTTGTGTGTTGCACTGCTACATTAATGCTGTCATTTCAGAATCCTTGGATATTTCCTGTTTTAACTCCTCTAGCCAAGTGTTGATTGGTGTTGACCAGGCCATAAAATGCGTTCTTGACAAGGCATCAGCAGGGATATTGTCATTTCCTGGTTTGTACTGGATTGTGAAATCAAATCCTATAAACTTATGCAACCAGGCCTGCTATTATGGTGTTTGGAGATTCTGTTCCAATAATGACTTAAGGCTCTTTTAATCAATCTTGATTACAAACTTGTGTCCTAGGAAATAGTGTTTGAATTTCACCAATGCTTCTGTGATGGCATAGAATTCTCTTACATATGTAGACTTGCTTTGCATTCTTGGACGCATTTTTTTTTTTTTGAAAAATAGGCAATTGGGTGGTTCTCTTGGCTTAGCACTACTCCTATGCCTGTGCCTAAGGCATCAGTTTCCAAGAATAATTGTTTGTCAAAGTTAGGTAATGCCACGATAGGTGTTGTACTCAGGGCTTGTTTAACTACTGAAATGTCTCAGTTGCTATTTTAGTCCAAGTGAATGAATCTTTCTTGGTAGATATGTGAGACCTGCGGCTATAGATGCATACCCTTTTACAAATCTCCTATAGTACCCTGAGAAGTCTAAAAAACCTCTGACTTACTTCAAGTTCTAGGGTTGGGGCCAGTGCATCTCTGCTTGTACCTTAGCTTTGTCCATTGCCACTCTAGAATTAGAGATTGTGCCGCCTACACGCAAGGATGGTCATTTTATAAATCTGTTTACGCTAAATGTGTTTGTTGTTCGCTACCACCTCAGGTATGAGCTCTGCCTTGTTGAAATACAGAAACGAAGTAGCTTGTACACAGCAAGGGGATGACTGTCCCACTGGGTACAAAGGGGAATGATGGACAAGAAAAGACAAGAAGCATGTTGACCCGATGGAAGTACCTAATAGGGCGCATAAGAGAACTCTCTAGATCCCTTCATGCATAAGGTATGTGATGTATGTATGTAATGTATGTAAGGAAATTTCAAGTGAAGAGGTCTTCACAAGACTGCCTCTACGAGACTTAAATGATACGTGTATACGTGATCCAATATCACGATACTCAAACGAATAAGAAATAGAAAGCACGATGACATATCATGTATAGGCAATGCAAAGATTAGAATTCTCCAGTCACCTGGTAAATTAAATAAAGTTGCTCAGGACTAGTAAGGAATAAAATAAGTAGGGATTGTAGTATACTTTGACACTTAAAGACCTCCTGAGCGGCTTGGACCATAAATGAATCAAACACGGATAGTTCTACCCCATAGGATTTCTACTGAGAACACAATGTTCTCACCTCCACTCTTTTATGGTTCCAGGACCAGATGGTGGGTTTTATGAGGAGCCACAAGCCACAGATCCTACACACGAGCACGAGGACTGACCCCGCCATAGGGATCATCATGGTGACCATTTCATATGTACCCACTGCTGACCTGGGCATTCCACTGCCAGTACTTATTCCCTCTCCAGATTCCTCTATGGGACCGGGCACTCATCCCAACACCCCTATCGTCATCGAGGACGATGAGTCTAACATATACGAGAAGGATGTTGAGATGCACCCAAACTTCGTCCCTGCTGTGGAGCCCCTGCCTGAATTCTTGGGTCAACGTATTTGCCGAAAAGCAAGGAAAAAGGGGGTCACTCCCATGACAGGTCGCTGATTCGGCTCACGAACCCACGATGTAGAAGTAGGACCCTCTGGTCTTGACACCAGGCAATGGGGTCTATTTGGCATAGCTAAGACAAGGTGAAGATCCGAGGAGGATGACTCCCCCGAGTATGACTCTCCTGAGTACGACTCACCCAAGGAAGAAGACCTCGACGAAGAGGATCCTATGGAGGAAGACCCAGAGGAGGATGAAGACCCCGAGGAAGAATGAACGTTGGACTTCTCTGGGAAACAGCGAGATTGTATTGTCTACCGTGTCGATACTTTTGTACAGACTAAATGGACCAGTATACCATTAGTCTTTATTATCTATGTGTTGTAAATGTAATAGTATTTATGTAATGAAATGACATGTGCAATGAATTTTTGACCATTATGTTGAATGTATGTTAAGTTTGCCATAAATGCTTTGCTTATCTATATATGATGACTATTAGATGTTTAAGCCCCTAGGCTCTATCACTTGAAATACATGTTTTATCATACACGTGGCTCATATTTTATGTTTCATAAATAAAGTAAAAAGTTTTAAATTGGTCCATATTTTCAAGTAAATGATATTTCCAAGGACAATATAGGACTAAAAGTATTTCAACCAATGCAGATAACAACCTAGTCAGTATTGTTTACAACTTCAGCGTAAGCAGCTAGCTAGGGTGTTACATTTCTTTGTAAGGAGTCTCCATCCCTGCTTGCCCGACATTGGTAAGTTGAAAGCTTTCAGGTCCTTGTGTAACATCCCGCTTTCTTCTTAGCAAAATCTCGCTAGATGAATATCTAGGGATTTCTATTTTAGTGGAGCCATTGGAATAATGACCCTTAGAATTAAAATTGTCTGTAAAAATAATTCTACTCATTTTCTCAAAATTTTACAGACATTAGAACAAACCATTTTTGTCATCTGAGTATAACTGCGCGTCTAAAGTATTCGTAAAAGATACGGTCACAGACAAGAATTTTCAAACACCTCAAATGGACCCAAAATCTTTCTTAGGAAAATTAGGGGATCACAAGGATGTGATCAGAATATTTTTAGCATAACCGTACGCGAAGTACTGGGACCGAAAACGATAAAACCTGATCAAAATTAATCTGCCGAAGCCCGTTAATTCTTGGCCACAAAAAGTGGCCAAGACACAGTGCCATGCACGGTTACGAGGAGGGCCAAATGGCCTAGTCAAAGAGTCAAAGATGACTCACGGTGGTGAATCACCATCTAATTATGTCATGCATGACATAAGCAAAGGTATTTTGGTAAATTCCAAGGGCAAAATGGAAAAGTGAAATTCAGCCCATGGCCTATAAATACCCCCCCTTAGGTCAGAAAATTGGAAGAAAAAAAATAGAGAACCTTGCTGAAGCTCTGTCCGATCATACAATTGACGATTATTTTGTCAAATCAAGAACCTAGACACTTCCTACACCAAACCTAGTCCAGATCCTCCAAAAATTTCCTAACCCTAACCCACAAACAGCCCCATAAACCCCAAAGGAAGCTTGGAAAGAACTTGGCCTAAGAGGAATTAGGAAACGCCATAACTAAGGAAAAGCTCGCAGGAAGCAGCAGAAACTGTGCAAGTGGGTAACCGACTTATCTACTGTCTATGTGGTTTTATGATTAGATATATATGCGGTTAGGATGCCTTTTATATGACTTTGATGTATATGTATGATGTTGATGATTGTGTGGATCTGCTGGTGCTGTCTGTGATTCTGTTAGAATTTAGGGACGCCGAAGACGGAAATAGGCATATGACATGATTTTGAAGGGAACTGTATGCTGAGATTTTTATCATGAAAAACTAATGTTATTTTTAGATTCTACACGAAGAATTGAGTGGGGATGTCAAGTGTTATGATTTTTGGAGTCCCCGATGAATTTCTCGGCAAATAGGCAGAAAATGGGGTTTTTACGAAAAAGGGCAAAATGGGAATTTTACGTGTTTGGACTGAAAAACTGGGTTTGTTTTCAGAAAATATGGGCTAATAACTATCAAAAACCTTAAGGGCAAGTCTTGAGTCCATCGGGTTTTTGAGAACAAAAATTCTAAAGAAAACATGGCATTTATGGGGGTGAAATGGTAATTTTGAGAAAAGGGGGTAAAAGTGTAATTTTGTAATGCTGATGTCAGAATCTGAAATTTTAGACATGGAAAATGATCTTAGGACTATCAAGAACTTGGGGTAAGGTCTTGGACCTCTCCGGTTTATGATCGCTAATTTCTGACAGAAACCAGATATATGTTTTATTAGTTACTAGGGTTGCGTTTGTTCGGTTTAAGACATGAGATTATGTTCTTTATAAGTGAAGTTATATGTTATTTGATGTGATGTATGATGAAGATGATGACATGAGCTATAATGTTATAATTGTTGCTTTAAGATGATGATAAATTGTGCTTATATGTTTTGTGAGATAGAAAATGATAGTTATGTCAAAGAAAAAAGTGCTTAGGATATGCTTAGGATAATATGGTATGTATATGACACTATGACATGCTTGATGTACATGACATGAATATGATGCGGAGGACGCTGCCCCCGGGCAAATGGATTTCCTCAACCATTAATATGACGCGGGGGACGCTGCCATACAGCAAGTGGATTCCTCAACCCTTAATATGACATGGAGGACGCTGTCATACGGCAAGTGGATTTCCTCAGGCATTTTATATGCCATACTTAATATGATACGGAGGACGCTACCCTATGACAAGTGGATTTCCTCAAGCATTTTATATGTTCTACATGAATATGATATGTTATATGATACACGTATATGATGATAGAACATGATGATATGTGATTTAACTATATATGTGATTCAGGGCTTAGAATAGAGATCAGATGACCTAGATAAGGAAAGATAGGTTCCCTCAGTCACCTAGTAACGTAGGTAGCTGCTGAGGACTAGGTGGAATGTTAATAACTAGTAGGGATGTAGTATAACTGTGACACTTAGAGACCCCTGAGCGGTGGAATTATAATTGAGAGTAAAACGATCAGCGATGACGAAGGTTTTCCCATTGAGAATGCAGAGTTCTCACACCCACTCCTTTATGATTCTAGGTGAGCACGACAATCATCGACGCAATACATGGAGGAGCAGACTCGAAGAAGACAAATCAAGGAGTAGGATAGCAGGGGCTTAACTAAAGATGTTACGATCGGCCCTTAGTTAATATGTTCTATGTTTTACACTACTGGAGAACGTACATGTATGTATTAAATATGATACTACCTATGTACATGATTGTGAAAATATGTTATGGACCACTTGTATGCTTATGGTGTGATGTTGTTGTGTTAGAACAATTATCCGTTAAGTATAAAGCTTTAACGTTTACATTATAACTTCTATCTGGTGCACGACTCATATTTTATATCATATATATATAACGAAAAAGTTTCAAAATGGTCCATATTTTCAAGCATAGAATAATTGCGAACCTTAAAAGTAGGGGCTAAAAGTAACCCCAACCAAAGCAGATAACAACCTAGTAAGCATTGTTTGCGATGTACACGTAAGCAGTTAGCTAGGGTGTTACACCTTGCACCCAATGCCTCTTTTTTTTGGGTCTACATAAGGTGTTCCACCTAATCTAATCCATTTCCTTTTGTTTTTGACCCCACCAAAATCTAATCATGGTTTGGTGTAAATAGGATAGAGTCATATGCAACTAAAAGATGGCTAATAGTGGGGCATTTGTGATTGATTTTAGCTTATGCCTTGAACAATGAGAACAAGAGGCCTGCCGCCCACAATAGGAACAAGAAAGGGGAGAGGGGTTCTCCTTGGCGTATGTCTCTCTTTAGTTTAAAGAAACCCATGGGTTGGCCATCAACTACAATTGAGTAAGACATTGTGGTAACACATTCTTTGACTTAGTTGATCCAAGCAGAATCTCAGTTTTCCCATAATGAACCATAAGAATTTCTATCTCACTCGATCATATGCTTTACTCATGTTGAGTTTTGAAGCCATGTTAATTGAACCATGTCTCTTGTTCTTCAAGAAGTGCATGCATTCATGTGCCACCAAAATATTGTCACTTTTCAGTCTACTTTTTATGAAGGAAATCTGATTTGCACTAAAAATCTTATTCATGAAATTTTGTAGCATGTGGGTAAAGACCTTGGACATAATCTTATAAAAGATAGAGCATACACTAATTGGCCTTGAGACATTGGTGAAGTGTTTTTCACCTTAGGGATCAAACATATTAGGTATGATCATTCTCTAAAGAAGCTCTTCACCGCATTTCACACATCTCTTCTGACTATGTCCCAGTAGAAATGGAAGAATTTGGCTGTGAAGCCATCCTCTTCCAGGGAACCTTAGGCACTTGCAGAGAAGGTTGCTATCTTAAATTTCGGGTCTCTATTTGGTCTCGTTAGGAAATTATTCATTCCCCTAGTCACTTTCTTGCTGATACTTTTAAGGAATTGTGATGGATTTATGGGATTACTGGAGGTGAATGTCTTCAAAAAAATCTTGAGCCTTCCTTCTAATGCCCCTCAACCTTAACCATTCACCATTTGATCCTTCAAGTCTCCATATCTTGTTCTATCTGTTCTTGGCCTGACATTTTGAGTAGAAGAATTTTGTATTCTGGTCCCCCATTTAAGCCAGTTGATTCTCGATTTTTCCTTACAGTATCTTTCCCTTTATTGGTTTGCTTTTGTCTGCTCTTTCTCCAACTTTAGTACTTCAAACCTGCTTGTGTTCCGACTCCCTATTTTGGAGACTGAGATTTTTTGTGTTAGGTTATTGATTTTTTACTTAGGAGTTGCTATAGCGTTATTTGGCCAATTCATGCCTGCAATGTTTAACTTTATGAGCTAATCGAAAGGCCAGAAATCCTATTATTGTTGCAGATCAAGCTTCCTCAATGGTTTTCCTCATATCTTTTACGTCGCACCATTTCTTCTGAAATTTGAATATTCTTTTCTTTACCCTGGCTTGGTGGGGTGGCTTTGAGTAGTAATAGACACTAGTCAGAACTATTATCTTGTAGGTGGGTGAGCTTGGCTTCTTCTTATGTGAGTCTCCAATAATTTTGTGAGACTAGTCCTACGTTGATTCTTTCCTTGATTAGGTTCCCCTTACAGCTTCAGTTGCACCATGTGAAGTTGTATCTTATGTATCCCAAATCCACCAATCTGCCATAGTTGATGAAGGTGTTAAACTCAACGATTGGTGAAGTTGTTTTAATCCTTCGTCCTTCTTTCTTTGCCATTGCTGGGATTGCGTTGAAGTCACCGATTGCAACATAGTGGCCACCGACATCTTCAATCAGGGATACAATTTTTGCACAGCGACTCAACCTCAATTGTTCATCACTGCGAAAGTGCATGCAAAACACACCATACATCAATTGCTTGCTCAATTATTCCAATTACAGGTGGACGAAAAGGTTATCCCGTTCCTTGATTGTCACTTGAGTTCCTTCTTTCCATCCTATTGCTAGACCTCCTGCTAGCTCGTTCAATTCCATACAAAAGCTATTGGTCAGGCCCATCTCAGAGACATATATCATTGAATTTTTCATCTCGCACAAGAAGAGCACTTCTAGGGAATGGGTCTTGCAGATTATGTATAAGTTGTGAACATTGAGTGGTTTCCCCGATCCTCTACAATTCCACGAGATTAATTTCATGGGGATGAAACTAGAACAAAACATTGCGGACCACTAGGTATTGTTATGTTGAAGCTTTTTTGCCACTAGAACTGTGAATGGCCACGAATGAATTGGTGGCAACATTGCGAGAAGCCCTATCGGGCAACAAGGGAACGAGGTGGCGGCACTGAGAGAACCTGATTGGACACAAGGGACCTCGGAGGTGGCGCTGAGGGAAACCCTAGAAACCTCCTATCATTTCTCTCCTTTCTTATGGAATGCAAAAATATTGATTAATGTTATTTGGCCACCCAAGATAATAGCCACTATATATTAGGTGTACGAAATACAATAAAAATGGGTCTCGCGTAAAACTAAAATAATAATAAAAAAAGCAAAAAAAATGTCACTATAATTCTCTCTCTTACAATACTTTTTGCGGCATATTCTCACATTTTTTCTCTCTTTTGACAGAAAACAAAAACCAACTTTCTTAGTACACAACAACCAATATTTTTAACACACAGAAACCAACTTTTAAAGAATGATAAAAAGACAAAAAAAGGAGTCAATGTTCTCGTCCTCTCTCTTCTAGTACTTTTTATAACTTTTCTCTCTCTTTTGACAAAAAAAAAAATAACTAACTTTCTTAGCACATAGCAACCAACATTTTTAACACACAGAAACCAACTTTTAAAAAATGAAAATAAAAGAGAAAATACTAAAAGAAAGTCATTGTTGTCATTCTCTCTTTTACTGTACTTCCTTTTTTTCCTCTCACTCTCTTTTTCACTAGTTTTCTCTCTCTTGCGACAAATTGACACCAAATTTCTTAACACATAGGAACCAACCTTTTAAACACACAGAAATCAACTTTTTTAAACAAAGAAAATAACATTTTAAAGAAACATTTTTTAAAATAAAACTATTAATGTAGAACCAACTTTTTTTAAATAAATAAATCAATTTTTTAAACATTTTTAAAATGTTGGTTTCTCAATTTAAAAAAGTTGGTTTCTTGGGTTAAAGAAAGTTGGTTTCTTTGAGACAAATAGAGACGAAGGAGAAAGAAAAAAGTGAAAAGATGGTGAGAAAAGAAGTCTGCAAAAAAGGCCTTTGCTTGGAGGTGGCTAAGGTGGCCAAGGTGGCCATACAACATGAGTGGTCAAATATCATTGTTGAAAAATATTTAATAGTGTAAGAGTTGTTTTAACTTACATGGCTATAAGTTGAGGTGTTGACTTACATGCACCTTAGAACCTTGGTTTGTGCTGCACCTTATTCCCCATGGTGGACCATTACTACTTATCGTAACATGTTGTATGTGGTTTAGGTGTGGCTTGTATAGACATTAAGTAATCATTAATTAAAATTGATTACTTGATTAATTCTTATGAAAACACACTTTTGGCATTAGGTTTAGATGTAATAGAAATCCAAATCTAAGAGTCGTGCCCATGGACTCCACCGCAGCTCCATGTCAACCACTACCACAACCTGCGTCTCCACATCACTGCCTACACCAACCGCGATTCACATCGTCTTCACCACTGCTACTGAGTAACCCTCAACGCCGCCTCTAGCCATTTCAAGACACTGTGCATCTAGATATGGTAGCGGGGCGTCTGGATCTGGCAACAAGTATCGACACGAGTCGCTCACATATTGTGCCAACTCGACGGGGCAAGATGCAGAGCACTAAGGCCGGTGCCGACAGGGAAACACGCAGAGCACCGACATTAACACTAGTGGGTGGCGTGATGGTCCCCTGTTTCCATCGCCTCCTTCAATATTTGGTAGTCGTTGCTTGTTCGGGTAGCAGTTGTCTAGAATGGACGACGAGTGCAAGAAGAAGAAGGATGTTGAAATTGAAACAGGGAGAGACGAAGAGGGAGAGGGGGAAACAAGATAAAGGGAGCAGTAGCGGTAGTGGTAGGCCTACAGTAGGAGTGGAGAGGCAGTGGAGGAGGTGGTTAGAGAAATTGCCAGTGAGGTGGTCGTTGGTGGGAATACTTCTTTGGCATGATTTTTAGTTTTCGAAGTTGGAAGGCGCAAATACATCTAACATTCTCTCTAGCGTTGCGAAAGAAGATTTGGGCTTGTAAGGTTCTTGTTTGGTTTCAAATGCCTCGTAAGGTTCTTGTTTACTAACAAACTATCCACAATTTCATCACGAACGCCTCGTAATAGTTCAACTCCCAACCGAAAATGCCATCTTGGTGCAGAGCAACCGTCCTATTCCAACTCCAACAATCACGCTCAAAATGGTGTGGACAAGGATTTCAGACCTTAGAGAAGATGATTCTCATGATGAGAATTGAGGGACTAGTGGGGATGATACGAGTCAACACGTCGTCAATGTAGTTAATGAACTTTATCTGGTTTAGCAATTATCATTCTAATAATTACAAAACTGCTGACACAACAAAAAAAAAATAATTGTAGTAAACACACTATTAATACCAAGTAAACCCAAGTGCACCATTTGAACTATAGATGAGCTTACATGACACGTGTACAGCTAAAAACATACAGGTCCATAGTAGACCTTATTTTTACCTCAAAGTGCATCATGTAACAGAAATGTCAAAGTTGATCTATGTTAATAATTATAGAGAGAGTGTGTGTGTGTATATATATATATAAACATTTATATAAGTTAGAAGTATTTTTATATTATTGAATATTTTTTATTTATAAAATTCATTTATTTACCATAATATATTATTAACTTAGAATATTTAACAAGCTTTTTACACCAATCAAAATTAATGTAATGAATATTTTTAAAACATACAAAAATGATAACTATTTAACTACCCTAAACTATTTATTTACCTGAACTCCATTCCAAAGTTTGTCGACCTTGCTGTCTGGCATGATAAGCTCAACAAGCTTCTCAGGCCAACAAGTGGATGACAGAGATTTCAATGGACACCCATCCCACTGGATATATCTTAAGTTATTAGACAACTCAAGATCCATTGGAAGGCACACAGGGGTATCAACTTCCTTCCAGCCAAAACTGGTGCCGTTGTCGAAAGCAAGCAATCTTAGGTTCGGCATCTTTCTAAAGCCATGGGAACTTAAATGTAGATCAGTAATTTTGGTCATATCTAAGTAAATGCTTTCAACTGCATCTGTTCCCTGACAAAAATATGTAGAGTTTTTAGAATTAATATTAGAACTTAGTTGTGAGCTGCGTTTTTCATAGGGAAATGTTAATACATGTAGAATGTTAATATATGTAGAATAAAGTTCATGGTGAATCTTACGCGTGATGATATATCAATTAGTGATTTTATAATACCTAAATATTTCTAATTTTTTGTTTTGCATGATTGATATATTTTCACAAGTAGAGTTTGAGACTATGTTAACTTTGCTCTTTTCTATATATATAAGAGAAAAACTAATAAATACTTATTAAAGAGTATAAGGTGAAAATATGTTTTTTCAAGTTCAAATGCATTGAAAACATTAAATAGAATTTTATTAATAATTACCATAAGTGCTCTTCTTAGCAAATCCTTATTTAATATAAATACGTGTGTACAGGATGGCAAGTAAATGCATTATTTTCTGAAGTCTTACCCTATTACTTTTCAATACGTCGTAGACTTCCACAGGGTCCCACAATCTGCTGCGTCGTCCGGGATTTTTAATAGACTCTTGACGAACAACTTCGCGGCCCATATCCTGTATCAAGTCATGCATTTCTATGCAGTCACGTGAAGTAGTTATGAGAGCCTTGTCTAAGAGGTTTCTTATCCCTATATCAGCGAAGAAACCACAGGCATTTAATATTCTTGTTACTCTTTTTCTTGTATGACCTTTGAAGAAGCATGCAATGTCTAAAAATATATTCTTCTCGGTATCCTCTAACTCATCGTAACTCAATCTCAACACTTTGTGAATATCAGGATTGGGGATCTTCTTCAGCTTTGTGAGTGCACTCTCCCATTCATTCTCGCTGCTGGAACGAAGAAACGATCCCAAAACCTTCAAAGCTAGAGGGACACCTTTGGCATAAACTACTGCTCTCGTTGACAGGTCCTCATATCCCATTTCCGGATCAGTTCCGTTGAAGGCAAATAAGCTGAAAAGATGAAGGGAGTCTTGAAAGCTCATTTGCTTGATTTCATGAATTTCGTCAACTGCCCTACTTGTGAGCGCGTGCTTATCCCTGGTTGTCACAATGACTCTGCTACCAGCTCCTAGATAATCGCGCCCTACTCCAAGCAAACTCTCTACAAGCTCTGAAGTGTTCGCGTCATCTAGGACAATGAACATTCTCTTGCGCCTCAATCTACTCATAACAGCAGAGGGTATTATTTTGGTAGTGCCAATATGAACATCTTCCTGTAATAACCCAGAAACAAGTTTACCGAATATGTGGCTGAGTCCAAGCCTTTCTGATTCTTCTCGTATATTTGCCATGAAGCAACTGCCCTCGTATTTGGATGAGAACTCTTGAAAAACAGCAGCGGCAATGGTTGTTTTACCTATGCCACCCATGCCCCAAATTCCAATGATTCGAATTTCCCTTGAATCGGTTCTCAATGAAGATTCAATGCGTGCGTAGTTCTGATCACGTATAAAAGGGCCTCTCAGTTCATTTGTATACTTGTGATTCAATTTTTGCAAAACCATCTGGATTATGCTTTCAATGAGATCAGATTCGGTCCCGAAATGCATGCGTAAGTTGAAATAAAGAATGAATGAATACGTAACGATTTAGTAAACAACAGAGAAAACACGAACAAAATTAAATGCATATAGAAATAGATTTCAAGGACATATCTATTTTATGAGGAAATCATATTTTCAATGTTAAACAAATAAATTTTTTTCCTCACCAAAAAATTGTTTTTTAAAGTATCTAAGAACAGTGTTATAAAATTTAGACTGACCCGATCGGTTTGACAGAAAACCCAGTGAATCAACTATGGAACTGAGTCGAGTCTCACTTCGTATCGACCACGTAATGGACTCGGAGTGACTTTTGGTCATCTAACGTACCCAACCGTAACCAATACCTGTTATTTATTTTTTTTTTTGAAAAAAAAGATTGGGTACGTACCCAGTCGTATCCACGACATACTCGTACCCGATACATACCGATATGAGTACTTCTTCAAAATTTGGAGTACCATCCAACATAGAGGACAGTAATTTATTCATACCATTCTATTTTTTGCTAAAAAAAATATTGGGTACGTACTCGAAACGTATTTACGGCGTACTTGTACTCAGTACGTATCCATACGGTTGCTTCTCTAAAATTTGGAGTTCCCATGCACAAAGGATAGTAATTTATTCATTCCGACTTCTGAGGAACCAACGTACAGGGACTTGATTGGGAACTAACAGGGTCCATAAGGACAAAACAACACAAGAGCAAGTGGAATCTCCCAAATAACACTAAGCCTAATCAAACAAGAATTAAAGAATAAAATAAACCAGAGATAAGGAGAGAAATGATTGTCCTCATCAAGTAGACATTTAGGTATCAAAAGGGGGGGGGGGGGGGGCAAATTTGGATTGGCCTCCTGGTGCTTTTAAAATATCATCTCATCTTTTAAGCACATCTTTTTTTAGCCATCATTAGTGTCTATCTTTGTTGATTTGTGTTTTGCGCCGCTAACGCTTGAGCCTTCTTTTCCTTTGACTTTGGCAACGTGTTTCAACTCCATTCTCTTCTAACCAATTGACGCTGCATTATATATAAGTGATGGGAAGGATGTCATTATCGTCCAATCCCTTCAAACTGCTGGTCTTCGTAGTGGTATCAATTGGGCATGGGAATGGCAAGGCATTGACTCTTTCTTGATGGCCAAGTCTACTTATCTCAACTTATTTTTAGGTCTCACTAATTTATTCTTCTTCAAACATTATTTAGATGTGTTGGAGAGGATTTGTGGCACGCACGTGGTGAGAGATTAATTCTTTGTGATATGGGTTTATTGATCCTCATACGGTTAAAACCTTGAGGAGCACCATCTGCACCTTAAGAACTTTGGTGTCATGCGCTGCCAAACTTTAACTCCCACCATTAATTTTGTTATTTTGTTATTGTTTATGTAATTTGAGAGTGAAGATGGTGTCCCCTGGCAAGTAAAGAGTCCAAATAACATATACCTGTATGCGCGAGAATGGAAGCCAGCCAAATTGGCTGCTTCAAAGAGAGCATCCTTCCACTTGTGCACCATGCCGCTACAGCGCATGCAGTCTCTGTCGTGTTCCTCGAATGCCGTCCGGTAACTGCCGGTCTGTTTCCGAACATCTGAAGGGTCCACTCTGTAGAACACAGGAATTACGTGCTGCAATCCAATTTTCTTGCACTCCATGATCTCAACGAGCTCGTTCAAGCACCACGAGGAGGACGCGTAGTTTTCGGAGAAGATCACTAGGGAAACGCTGGAGCCTCGGATCGCGGCCACAAGCTCCGGCCAAACCTCGTCTCCCTTGTTGAGGCGGTTGTCTGTGCAGGTTTCGATTTGGCTTCGGTGCAAAGCGGCGTTGAGGTGGCTCGTGAAGTTATCGCGAGTGTCTTCGCCTCTGAAGCTGATAAAAACATCATGCTTTTTGAGATCGTTGAAAGAGGAACAAGCATCGTCCGCAAAAGGCATCTTAGTGATGCTTTGGTACCCGCGTAACTATGAACGCTTCCTTCTCTGGTATTGTGCCCTTCTACAGAAGTCAATGAATAAGTAGCTTCTACCTTCGTCTCTCTTTTGTTTTTATATGTAAATTAATTCACTTGAGGGATTTATTACATCAGTTATGCTACATGTACACCCATATATCATACATTATACATACACTCGTATTAGAATACACTGACTCCTTAAAATAACTGTTTTATCTACTCTTTCTTCCACTCTCACCAACACGCGCGTGAACCCACGCTTCGTTCTCTTTCTCGAAAATTTTCACTGTTCATTGCTCTCCGCTCTCTTCACCCTCTTCGTTCTCTTCGACCTCGTCGTTCTCTGCGATCTCATGCGCAAGATCTAAGATTTGTTAGAGAGATGAGTCATTGAAGATGTTGCTGCTTGTTATCATCTTTTAACTAAAAAAGAAAGAAGTTCAAAAAAAAAACCAAAGCATAATTGACAGGAGGAAGGAAAAGAACAAGATATGCATGACTATGCTATGACCTGTGATAATATTTGCATATACGCCCATTTAATGTTTGCCCATATAAAGTTTACACAATTCTGCAATACATCAAGTTCTGCATTTTTATGCATTTGTGACAAACACATAATACTTATATCACATCATCTAATGTTTGTTATGGAAATATATAAAAAATTGTGTCAAAATATTTATAATATTTATGCATTAATTATTGAAAGGTTGAAAATGTGCAAAAATGCACATCCTCTTACTCAACAAAGACAAGACCTGTGACCTGTGGATAATGTTTGCACATACGCGCATTTAATGTTTGCACATATGCCCATATAAAGTTTGCACAATTCTGCAATACATCAAGTTCTGCATTTTTATCCATTTGTGACAAACACATAATGCTTATATCACATCATCTAATGTTTATTATGGAAATATGTAAAAAATTATGTCAAAATATTTATAATATTTATGTATTAATTGTTGAAAGGTTGAAAATGTGCCAAATGCACATCCTCTTACTCAACAAAGACAAAACCTATGACCTGTGATAATGTTTGCACATACGCCCATTTAATGTTTGCACATATGTCCATATAAAGTTTGCACAATTCTGCAATACATCAAATTCTGCATTTTTATGCATTTGTGACAAACACATAATGCTTATATCACATCATCTAATGTTTATTATGGCAATATGTAAAAAATTGTGTCAAAATATTTATAATATTTATGCATTAATTGTTGAAAGGTTGAAAATGTGTCAAAATGAACATCCTCTTCCTCAACAAAGACAAAACCTGTGACCTGTGATAATGTTTGCACATACGCCCATTTAATGTTTGCACATATGCCCATTTAAAGTTTGCACATTCAATTTTCTGTCATATGTATGTTAGTAATGAATGAGCATTAGAATGTATAAAGCTTCAATTTCACAGAGACGTCAAAGAATAAAACTCTCCATGGAAATCAAAGAAAAAAAATCATGAAAACGATGATGATGATAAACATAATAGAAAATTGAACTATGATGATGAGATGATAATCAAAGAAAGGATGATGATATTGATAATCAAGGTAATAGGAGGATGGGAGGATGAGAGAATGACAGAGGATGTCGATGACGATGACGATGACGACGACGACGATGAGAGGTTGAAGACGATGGGTGAAAACGATGACGAGAACGAGTTTGGGTTTGGGGCGCACGCGTTGTGTATAGTTATAAGCTATACGTATAATTATCATTAATTGCGCATAAAAACGTAGAAAACAGTGGTGTATGTACCGGTGTATGCTTATTGGGTGTACATGGAGACTTTCTGTTATCACATGTATATTACGGAAGATTTATATCTCATAATATAGTCCATAAAAAAATTATATTTATATGGATTTGTGTGGTGAATTTAGACTTTGAAACTTTTTTTTAAAATTATTTTAAAAAGGTCTGAATTTGCCATTAAGTATGACAAATTTGGACTTTTTTCTTTTTTCTTTTTTAAAAATGTCTGAATTCGCTACTGCAAATTTAAACTAAATCCCATACTATTATAAATTTGTGTTCTAACTCATTTTTTCGTATACAAATTATATTACCATCATAAAAATGTAAACAGGTGTCACTTGTGGTACAGAACTAACAGTGTAGTTTGTTGATTTTGTTAGTAGAGAATAAAGACTTGTGCAATTGAAAATTGACACAGTAAGTAGGGAGTTATTATGTGCAGTTGAAAATTGAGATTGTGTACGGATACACTCAATTGAATTAGAAAATTAGTAATGGTGGTGGGATCCACTAGTTTCTCACAAATAGCGACTACCTTTCCACCTGTCGGACAGGAGAAGAGGAGTACTATTTTAATTGATGGGTTTCAACTTACATTTTCACGACATTTATAGATAACACGATATTTCACATCTCATTAGTATAAATATCTCGCTAGTATAATAAAAATATTATATATATATATATATATATATCTAATTTTATACACTCATATATATATCATTAATAATATATAAATTTTATTTTTATGAATTCACAAATATTACAAATTTATAAATGATATTCTCAATTATACTTTAAGTGCACAAATATTATACGCATGAAAACACAAATTTCATGTATATAAACATAGAGTGTATGTATAATGTATATTTTTTGATGTACGTGTAACAGGATTCTTAATATAAATATGGAGAATATAGACAGTTAAAAATGAGAAGATTTTTAAAGATAAGTCTACCACTTCCCAAGAGATATACCCTCAAACTCTAGAGTACGTGGATGAATTTCAGCGTTGTTGTTGCACCCCTTCCTCGTTGTTGCTTTCAAGCGTTATGGGAGTCCCCCCGTTTTGTTCTCCACATTTGTTTTCCAATGAATCTTTGTTCATTGAATGACATTCAAACGTGAGTAAAAAGCAAAAAAAAGAAAACTAGTATTTATTTCCGTGAATTCATCTATCCATTTTGTTAGCCTTATTTTTTATTTCTTTATTTTATTTTATTTTTTTTACTTTTTTACATAAAGCATATGTGTTATTCAATTTAATTATAATTAAGAGTTGTAACGCAACATTTATATGTATTCAACACTATTTAAAAAGATAAACCAATTCTTCTAAAAAAGGAAATCAACTCTATTATCAAAAGAAACTAACATTTTTATGTTGATTTCTTTATTTAAAAATGTTAACTTCTTTTACTTTCAAGCACAGAAATCAACTTTATTAAAAAAATAAACCAATGCTATTGAAAATAAACAAACTCTATTAATAATTAAAAAAGAAACCAATTGTGCTTTAAAAAAAAGGGGTTAATTATGTTTTTAGTCCCTGTAAAATTTCAAAGTTTGATTTTAGTACCTATATAAAAGTTTTAGTCACTGTAAAAGTTGAAAATTTGGTTTTAGTTCTTGAACCCTAATTGTGCTAAAAAATTTTGTTGTCTTTAGTAACGGCGCTGACGTGGCCGTTAATGACGCTGACGCGGCGTTGACGTGGCGTGCCACGTGGCACGACCCAAAATTTTAAAATTTAGCCCATATACCCACCCGACCCGAAATTAATTTTTTTTAAAAAAAAAAGGGAAACCCCACCACCCAACTCGTACCCCACCCACCT